>MU223676.1:198899-250911 GCA_018584345.1 Thuja plicata | reverse complement strand
AGGAATTGATGAAACTCAAGGATGCTGGGATAATCCAACCTATTAGACATTCAACATGGGTATCAAATCTAGTGCCAGTTAGAAAGAAAAATGGTGACATTAGATTATGTGTTGATTTCAGAAATCTTAATATTACTTCATTGAAAGATAATTATTCATTGCCTAATATGGAAGCAATGTTGCATAAGGTGACTGGTTGTGAATTGTTGTCAATGATGGATGGTTTTTCAGGTTACAACCAATTTTTAGTCAAAGAGTCAGAGCAATATAAAAATACATTTACTACTCCTTGGGGAACATATGTGTATATCAGGATGCCTTTTGGTTTGATAAATGCAGGTGCAACTTTTTAGAGAGCCATGGATGTTTCTTTCAAAGAGTTTATTGATTTATTCATGGTTATTTACCAAGATTATTTAACTGCATATTCAAAGAGGGCTAGTGATCAATTTGATCATTTGGGTAGGATTTTTAACAAAGCATTAGAATATGGTGTTTCATTAAACCCTAAGAAATGTCATTTTGCAGTTAAAGAGGGAAAGTTGCTTGGACATACAGTATCCAGAGAAGGGGAAAGAATAGACCCTAAGAGGGTAGAAGAAATTCAGAAGGTAGTTGCCCCAAAAAACATAAAGAGTATACAATATTTCTTAGGAAAGATTAACTTTGTCAGAAGATTTGTAGCCAATTTTGCTAAAATTGTGAAGCCCATTGTTAAATTGCTAAAAAAAGATACTAAGTTTATTTGGGGTGATGAGGCCCAACAAGCTTTTGAAAGGATAAAGAAGGCAGTGCAGGAAACTCCAATGTTGAAATCTCCAGATTACACTAAGCCTTTCTCCCTATTTTCATTTGCATCATTTCATACAATTGCGGCAATTTTGCTTCAGAAAGATGAGCAAGGATTTGAACATCCCATAGCCTTTTATAGTAAATCCTTGCAAGCTGCAGAACTTAACTATGAAATAATGGAAAAGAAAGCATATGCATTGGTGAAAGCTGTAAAATCTTTTAGGCCTTACTTGGTTTGTGCCAGAGTGCAGGCCTATGTTCCACATTCAGCAGTGAAGGATATTCTTACACAGTCAGAGGTTACTGGTAAGAGATGCAAATGGATTACAAGAATTCAAGAGTTCAATCTGGAAATCAATATCACCAAATTGGTAAGAGGTCAAGGTTTGGCTAAAATAATGACAGAGGAGAACTTGGATTTAGTACAATCAAATCAGACAGAAGCACATGACCAAGCCATTACCAGTATAGAGAGGCAACCATATTACACTGATATTGTTTTCTTCCTCAAAAATGCTAAGTACCCTGATTATTTTTCTGATAATCAAAAGAGACGTTTGAAATTGCAAGCTCAAAGATATGTTATGATTCAAGGTGATTTGTTTTTGGAAAGATAAGAATGGTGTACTACTACTGTGCCTTGACAAATATCAAGCCAAGAAAGTTCTAATTGAGATGCATAAAGGGCAGTGTGGAGGTCACTTTTCTGCTAAGACCACTGCCCATAAGATTTTGAGGGTAGGATATTATTGGCCTACTTTGTTCAAAGATACTTATACACATGTCATAAAATGTGAACCATGTCAGAGATTCTCCAATAAATTGAAATTTTCAAGTGCTCTGTTGCTCAACCCGGTGAGTACTAAAGCTCCTTTTGCTGTATGGGGCATTGATTTTATTGGTGAATTTCAAGAAAAGTCTAGTGCAGGGCATAGTTGGATTTTAGTTGCCATAGATTACTTTACTAAATGGATTGAGGCTATCCCCACAAGGAAAGAAAAAAGTAGGGTGGTTACTGAATTTCTATTAGAAAACATTTTGACCAGATTCGGTGTGCCTAATAAATTAATAATGGACAATGCTATGAGTTTTAGATCAAAAGAAATGACAAGTTTCTATGAAAGGTATGGGATTACAATATCATCTTCTTCCCCATATCACCCAGAGGCCAATGGACAAGCTGAGTCTAGCAATAAAAGAATATTGAAAACATTGAAGAGGACTCTAGAACAAAATAAAAGGACTTGGCATACAAAATTGAGATTAGCTCTTTGGGCTGATAGGGTTACACTTAAGAAGGCAACCGGTCAATCTCCTTTTGAGTTAGTATATGGTTTACAAGTGAGATTTCCTATTAAAAATTTATTGCCCATTTTCCAATTCATACAAAAGGAACATTTAGATTTCTCTGACAATATGCAAAATACAATGATGTAGTTGATTGAATTAGATGAAATAAGGAGAAATAGTCAGAGAGAAAATGTGAAGCTACAACAAAAAATGAAATATCTATTCGACAGGAGGGCTACTGAGAGAAAATTCCAAATTGATGATTTAGTTCTCCAATGGAATGCAAGGGCAGAGGACAAAGGAAAGCATAAGAAGTTTGATTCTTTATGGCTAGGACCATTCATTATTGCAGAAAAATTTGGAAAAGACTCATATATGTTGAAGAATATGGAAGGGAATCTTTTTGAGTTGCCTGTGCATGGGCAATTTTTGAAGCCTTTCTTTGAATAAAGTTCAAAATGCACAAGTAAGTATGTATCATATGTTCTTCTCCCTTCCCTTGTTTGTAAGTTCTGTATATATTTCCCTTTCTATTTTAGGGTTTTGCTCCATTGTAAAGGTGGTCTACAACCAGATATTTTGTGGTTCTTTGTCATAAACCTTGTTTAGCCAATCTGGATTAGAGCCACTGTTGGTTGTATTTCTTGTTTTGGTAGTTTTCCTGGTTCTCTGTTCTTCTCTCTGTGATCTGGTGTTTTTAGTTTTCTGTCTCTCCTTCTTTTTGGCCTTACCTGTGTCTATTTTTAAGGTTTTCAAGTATGAACCTATCTTAATTTGTAAAAACCCTGAAAACCCTAAGCCTTTCAAGTATTAAATGTTGAAAAACAAACCCTAGGTCATATCGCTCTATTTCAATGTTACTTTTTCTATCCACTTAACTCATGTGTTTTAATTATATCACCTTGTCACGTTACTCCAAATGAATATTTCATAAGTCTTCCCGACTTGGCGATTTCCTTTTGTTGCATGGTCTCGTTCAAAGTTCAGTATATTCCTTTGGCCTTACGAGACTCTGCAATTTTTTCATGTCGGGTAGTCGCAAGATAACTATGTCATAAAGCATTATGCAGAAGGGACCCACTGCTTAGTCAGGTAATCGCAAGAAATTCTCAACAGTTATTAAAATGTCTTTAGACTTCGCGATTGCTTCATGTCACTTTATCGCCAAATGAATCTAGAGTTAAAAGTTATGTAAATCCTTCAGTCGCATGGTCTCATGAAGGAATGTCGGTTAAGAGATTTTGGCTGAGATTTTGTGATTGAACGTTTGAGGTTTACAGTAAAGTGTAGTCAGGTTATCGCCAGAAGAAGAAAATGGACTCAACGACAATGAGACTAAGTGCTTTCCCTTCAGTCGCGATGTCTGAGAAAGATTTAAGGGTATGCAAGAACATTTGGAAATTAAGAAACGGCCATAGGATAAAGAGATCAAGGGATCTGATGGTGGTCGGGAAGTCTGAGAATGAAAGTGCCCGAAGGGAAAAGTCCACCTGACATGGCAATTAAGGTTTGTCGCACAGTCGTCAGATCATAAAAAGGGCATGTATAACTTGTCATGTTGGAATTGAGTACTCAGATTTTATGTTCCATGATCGGGCAACTAGGTATTGTCACATAGTCTTGAAATGAAATGAAAACATTTGGCGACAAGGAGATAACAATAAAGGGTTAAAAGTAATGGTTAGTCGCAAGGTCTCAGAAAAAATAAAGAGTTAAGGTTAACTATGCGTGACTATGATTTCTGTAGGGTCGCGTGATCGCCAGATAGTGAATTGGGTTAGCTAAAGGGAAGAAAGTATATTGTATCCATGTCTCAAGATCAACCATGGGTTAGTGACAGAGGCCTGTGAAAAAGAGATTATATGCAGTCGCACAGTCGCCTGATCCCAAAATCTAAAAAATGGCAGCAGTTTTCAATCTGACAGTATGAATCATTCGATAACCAATCACTGACTTGTATTTTGATTGCTGTGCAAAAAGAGTAGCTGAGATGTAAGATAGTTAATGAATCACAGTGTGACATGTCAACTCTTTTGAATGTAGTAGGATTGTTCCGAGGGTTTGCTTTTGAAAATTTGATTTCCTGTCAAGCTCATGGAACTACGACTAGGTTTTCATTCAAGTTCACAGTATGTCGAATTAATGACCGAACTGATGTTTCCAAATTATGAGTTGCATACTCTGAATGATGGCTATAAGGAGTTGATGGTACATTCATTTTCATTCACTATGCTTTCATATTTCAGAGCCCAAGCTGCTAAGTTTTCAAAGAGAAGAGATATTTTGTTCAGTTTGTAGTGTTTTCAGTGTTGATCAAAAGGTTCAAAGTTTCAGAAAATTGTGCACAGGACGGTCAGCTAATCTCTGAGATAGATTTGTTTCAATATCAGTAAGGAATAGGAGATTCAAGGTATTGCAAATATGAGTGGGGCTGTTAGTGTTGCTTCGACAAGTGGAGCAAGTGAGGAAGAGAAAAAGGGAAAGGCGAGTTTTTCTGATGAATTCCTCCGTCTCCTGCCTGGTTCAACACAGAATAAGAAGGCTAATGCTAATGTCCTCATTGATGAGTATAAAGACATTCGAGATGCTCTGACTCCAAGGACAACAGGTTTTCCCTCTTCAATTATTTTTATAAGAATTCTGATAAGTCCATCCCAGTATCAAACCCTTGGACCTGTGGTTTAGCCAAGTTACTTGCTCCTGATGTCTTCCTAGAGGTAGATCTATTCTTAGACCTAGCCAATTATTATGATGCTTTGTCTAAAAAAATTAGGAGGGATGATGGCACTACCCTATTAATTTTGAGTAGGAATTCATTTATGCAAGCCTTCAACTTATTCAACACCATATCTACCAAAATTGACCTGAAAAAGAAAAAATAGAGGTATACTGAAAAGCCTGGGATTGCTAGGGGCTAGCTATTAAAACATATGTTTAAAGAAGTAAAAATGTATTTATATCCCATGTCCGGGGACTACCCATATTATTACAAGGATCTACATTTTTATATCAAGTATGTTGCATATGCCCTGTGTAGAGTGTTGGGAATAGATCGTGATGTAGAGAAGATTGATGCAGGGATTTTGATGATGGTACTGGACCTACAAGAGGTCCACTCTAACACCATTTATGACTATATTTAGCATATCATAGATGAAATGCATGAGGGTTTCATTGCAACCCAAAAGAGAATGAAGAACCCAAAGGAGAAGGAGGCCAAATTTTTGCATTACTCAGTTCTTATGCATCTCCTCTTGTACTTCAATTTTGTAATCATGAATGTTAATAATTTAACTCCTCAAAGATTCTACCAATCAGCACCAAATCCTATCTAATTTTGGGTGAGGGTTTGGAATTACACCTCTAGGGAGTGTGATTATTGTGCCTTTCAAAATTGGATTGTGTATCCAATGGTGCAAAGTTTGGGAACCAGCAGAACAAGAATCCCATTGAAGGTTATACAACTGCTTAGGCCCTTTGATTATACAGATAGCTGGCCTGGAAAGCATAATTGGGGTGACTTCTTTATGGAATAAAATTACACAGTCATCAGGGTATATGGGTGTATTCACCCACCTCATTTATTACCGTATTATGTGCCTACAAGAGTGGCTACAATGGAATTCATATGGCAGTTATTGTTAACAGATAATGAGCACTTTGCACTGCACAAGAAGGGGACTATAACCCCTAGGCAATTCAATATTTCCAACTTTACAATTGGCAAGGGTTCCATTGATGCAGTGGATCAGTGGTTGGAAAAATACAGGATGGGGGCAGCCCCTTATAGATACATTGATCCAGAGGGCTTCATGGAAGGGGTTAGGAAATTGTATACTCCTACAATCTCGAATATAAATGTCCACTATGAGTGCATGGAAGAAGATGCAACAAGGAACATCTTAGATGAAGATGATATTCATACCAGAAGATTGAGAATCTAGGAGTTGCTAAAGCTGGAAAAGAAAATAAAAAGAAATGGGTTGTCTTTTGGGGGTTTTTACCCTGACCTCCCATATTTTGATAGAATTAAGGCCATGATAGAAAGATATTATGTGCTTGTTGAGCAACTGGATACAGTGCTTGACAAGAAAGGTGCTTAGACACCTGAACATTTATAGTCAGAATATGACAGTGGTAGTGATAGTGATTATGCACGTCCTACTATGTATCCTTCACCACAGCAAGATATTGTTGAAATAACTAAGTTGCAGGGAGTAGAGGGTCACATTATAGATCTGACAATTGCTACCCAACTTGATAATGTAGAAGAGCCTATTGCAAAGAGGTAGAAATTGGAAGTAGGGCAGCCTTCAGTGGAAGGACAAAGCAAGAAAAAAGATAAGGCTAAGGCCTTAGTACCTAGCAGTAGGTTATATGATCATAACCTAAGAAAGGAAATCAGGGAAGGAAAGAAGCAACAGCTTGACCTAGATGATTAAGTTAAGGTGCCCCTTAAGGCCTGTGTTGATGAGAGATTGATTCATCAACATAATTTTTTGAGTGATGACAGCTTTATTAAAACAAAGGAGTTTAAAGACTTCCTAAGATGGCATAAGACAAAGCAGATAAGATCCCAGTTGATAGTAGATGGGAAAGAGACAATAACAAATGAATCTCTAGTAGCTTTATAGTCTTATGATCCAGAGAGTGGGGATATTTCACCCGAGGAAGCCAGGAAGATGGTGCTAGGAAGTGGAATACTGTTGGCTGAGGGATGGGATTTGGCATCTGCCTTTATCATAGACCAAATCACAAAATAGCCAAATCTCAAGATGGCTAGTGAGGTCAAGATGGGAGATGTAATAAAAGGATTTGGGTATAGCCCAAAATCCCAGGCTTTTACAATGTGGAGCCTAAGCCCAAAAGACCAAAAGCCCCAACTGGTGAATATTCAAGAAAATATGGTGTGCAATCAAATGGTGTGGTCTGTACAGAATACAGGGGATTTAGAAATCTCTCAAATCATGACACATTGGGCTCACCTGAATGAAGACAAGACTAAACAATTGTCTGAAAGGTGTAGCACATTATTGGAAGAGACAAGTGCATTGTCTAAGGACAGGGAAATCTGCCACATACAATTGTACCAATAGGATCATATGATCAAAAAATTAATGGAAGAACTGGAAACAAAGCCTGAGGTTGTATATTTTCCTGCACAACCACCACCAATGCAAATTGAAGATAAGCCTAAATCAGAAGAGGCTATTGAACTAGAAGCAGATGAGGAAAAGGGAAAAGCAATTGCTTTGAAGGCATTGAAGGGCATACTACAACATAGAATTGAGATTCTAAAGGATAGAACTGATGTTGTAATCAATACATACAACAAGTTGTCAGCTTTGCATATGGAGGTAATGGGGTACCTTGCCATTCTAAACCCTTACTTTACTAAGTGGTCTGCTAGGGCAAAGTTATTTGAGAAGTTATCATCTTTACAAACCATAAGACCAGATTTTTCTGAAATAGTAACTGAAGTTGAAGATGAGATCAAAAGAGTCAATATTGCTCTCTCATTCTTTAAAGGAAAATTAAACCAGATAGAGGTTAAGTTGAGCCTCTTTTCAAATGATTTTAATAATTTTATTCCTTCCTTAAAGGGAGATGATGACCAAGTAAAGGCTGTAGATGCCTGGAAGAATGAATTTGATAGCAAGATGCCTAGTGATGAGGCATTTCTCTTGGGAGCAAGTGTTGATGTTGAAGGATTCAATAAAATATTGAATGAAGCTTTTAAAGTGGAAACTGACATCAACAAAGTCCTACTTGATGTTAAGAATATCACTGATGCTAGATGGGACAGACAAAATGTGCAAGTAAAGAGTACTCAAGACTTTAAGTGGCCATCGGACGATGAAGTAAAAGCATGGGAAGTGATGACTACACCAAAGAAAAAGAAGCCAGTTATAGAATAAGAAATCCTGGATGAAGATTAAAGGTGAACACTTGGCACTACACTATTCAAGACAAGAGGGATAGTTATTGCAAAAGGAGAATGTAGGTGAGTATGCAAGCACAGCTATCCAGATTCAACATAAATACTACCAACTACCATCTATGCAAATCTGATTGCAGTCGCCAGATCGGGAGAAGAACCAAGAATATTTGTTTCTATGTTTTTGACTGTCATTCCACCGCTTCTTCTCTCTCTTTCTTTTTGTCTCTCTTGTAACTTTAGGGTTAGGTTTTCTATGACCATCCAAAGCTTGTTGCATCCTAAACATCAAGGGATTCCAAGATGGTCATAAACATATATATAACAGAAGAGTTGTGATTGTAAAGGTGTCTTTAATGTTGGAATGTTTTGGAAAAGAAAAATATATATTGTAGAATTCAGATGTTCTGAACTTCTGTCTATCTTTTGAAGTTGCAAGATCTTTCATGTATGGAAGCTGGATCATATAAATAAAATACGGTGCAATTTTACTCTCTTCAATTGATGTCTCTTTATTCTCTGTGTATGCTCTTTTGTGTTTAACTTTGTAAGGCATTTTGAAACATTTTGGTTATTAGGTAGCTATCTAATTGCTGGCAAGTTTCTTTTAAGGAAAGAACTAAGTTTTATGAGTAGTTTCAGGGAGCATAATGGTTTTTTATAGATTTGATACAATCATTTAGAGGTAAAAGGGTAATTTTTAAGGCAACTTATCTGAATTGCATGTGGGTTGTAAGGAAACTTACTGTATTTTGTTTCTATGAGATCTTAGTTTATTTGACTCCGCAACCCAAAGGATAGGCACTAGTCCAGAAATTGGTCTGATAACCCATTATTGTCCAAGTTATTTCAAGGTATCAAAACAAATTTAATTAAAATACTCATGTTACTAAGAATAAACAAACTGAACTCAGTAAGGACCTATGTCAGCAGGACAGTGTCCATTTTAGTGATTCCTTGGAGAGTGAATCATTAGGTTATCCCTCCTACAATAAAAGGAAGAAGGATGAAAATCCTTGTATCACTGGTTCTTGCTATGTTTACAACCATGGTTTGTATGGTTATATCTTTCATCTGGTTATGCTTGGTCATTTGCAAGGTGATTTATAAGTTGGTTTAACAAAGGTACATAGCCAATCAGTGTCCACACTATAAGATACTATGTAAATAGCAATCATAAAAGGTAGAACCTGCCTGAGTATATATGGAACTCAAAAATGAAGAAGGACCTTATCCATTCCTTATCAATTAGCCTTTCTCTTGTCGTAAAGGATTTTTCATTCAAGTAAAACCAGTATACTGTCATTTTAAGGTTGTGGTACAAGAAAAAGTGCTAACACTGTGCATGGCATTCCTTCCTCCTATCCATTCTTCCATGATGTTGTGGGCATTCATAAGCTTAGTTTCCTTCTTCTCCATAATGAAAACATGTCCCATGAAAACCTCCTCTTCCTAGTCCTTTCCCTCTTCCTCGTCCTCTCTGATCCCTATTATTTTGATCATGGGAATGGTTGTAATTATTTTCCCTCTGATTTTGACTGCTACTTGACTCATCATTGTTTTTTTGATCTTCATTTTGGCCTCCATTAGAACGTCTGTTGGATCTTCCACCATGACCTCTTCCACCTTTCTTGCTTTCAAAATTTTTGTTCAGCTTCTCTTCCACTCTTATGGAAAATTGGTACGCCTCTTCAATACTATAAATTCTAACCAGAATCAACTCATCCTGAATACTTGGCCACAATCTATAAATATAACGGGAAACTTTTTCCTTCTCAGGTTTTGCATGATCTATCCTAATGAGGACACGGTAGAACTCTTTTGTATACTCCTACATAGATTTTCTTGCTTGTTTCAACCCTTGCATTTTCCTCGGTAGTTCAAGCTCATAATCAATGGGAATGAACTATCTCTTCAAATTCTCCACCATTCTATCACATCTTGTGATTTTCTCCTTTCCTCTTCTATTTCTCTCCAACTGAATCTCCTGCCACCAAATTTTTGCATGGCTCATCAATTTGGCCTTCGCAAATTTGATGCGATTTGAATCTTTGACATCTTAATACTCCTAATATTATTCTAGGTCATTTATCCAATCGATCAACTCCTCTGGTTTAAGATTTCTTAAAAATGTGGGAAATTCAATCTTGGGTCTCTTGCCAATCTTGGAAATGGCCCTCAAAAGCCTATCCTCTTCAGGATTTCTAGGTGCTTCTAGAGCTTCTTGGTCACCTTCTCCTTCTTCTTCAGATTCCTCATCACTTTCATCTCTAATCACAATATTCATTCCTCTACCCAGCCCTTCTGGCAACACATGCACTTACCTCTAGAGGACTCTAAAGTCCTCTTCTATCACACCTCTACCTCTTCCAACACGGTTCCTTCATGGAGGCATTTTTGGCTCTTATCACATGAACCCACAACTACGGTCTTGGTGCAAACTACCACATAGTCAGTGATTATTTTTACACAATTAGGAACTCCTACTCTGATACCACTTGATGAAGGGTTCTCCCCTATACAACAAAATTGAGAATAACAAGATTTGCAAACACGTGAATGAGCTTTCTATTATCCACCATGAAATGAAATTACAATAATCTAAAATATAACATACACCTTTGAAAATGCAACATGCACATCCACATGGGATTTTTATTACAATAATCTGCAAGCCAGAGCCACCAGCTGCATAACCCAGAACTACCCTAGACAACACTATGGGCCTTAAATATATAGCCAATTTTAACCATCCAAGAAGACTCTAGAAATCAAACCCTAAATTTTGAGGCCGACCAACCCTAAGATATTATTATTCATTTTTATTACATTAGAGTAAGCCCAAACAAATTCAAAACATAAAACTAAATTTTGAACAAACTTTAACATTTTCAAGTTCAGGTAGCGCAACTTTCAGAGACCATAACTCATCAACTGTTAACCTGGTGGGTAGACGTAACCCCATTTCAGAAATTCCATGAAGTTCTCTACAACAACTGACTTGGGAAAGCCAAGTTAACCAAGGTTTTTTCCCTACTTGGAGCCTCTAAATCCTTCAAAACTAAATTTGAATATTTTGTACCTTCCTGCCAATATCGAAAATATGCAATATCTACAAAAGTAGACTTGATATGGAAATCAAACTTTATTGGCAGGATGATACAATAAACGTGAACCTCGAGGGAATAAAATAGAATATTCTAAGCTCAGATAGAAAACTTAGTAAAAATAGTAACTTTCCAGAAATAGTAACTCCGCACAAAATAGCCCTTATTGAAAGAAACCAAAAAATATTTTTGGGTGATACAAGATTGCTCTTACACCCAGGATGCTCCTGCATCAAACACCCAGAGTAATTTGAGAAGTGACCCTGTCATGTCTCAGGTGGTCAAAGAAAAACCAAGATGGTTAACCTCCTCCCTTGAGAGCCATGAGGAATCTTCTACAGGTCATCCTTTCCATTTGACCAATTTTTTTTCATATGTCCTATTCCTTATGCTTCTGCCAACACGACTATCCAAATTATCTTCAATCTCCTATATAGCTAAATTAGTTGCTAGAATATTCCACTGTGTTGATGTGATATGATTCTCAACACCTACCTCATGATATTCTGTTAAATCTGAAATGTTAAATACTAGTGAAATATTGAGTTCACTCGGCAACTATACTTCATAAGCATTTCCTGAATCATGCTTCTTCATTATTTTGCATGGTCCAAACTTCTTCATCTTCAAATTATTATATATTCCTACTGGATATCTCTCCTTTCTCAAATGAACCATGACTTCATCTCCCACATAGAATTCCTTATGCCTCTTTATCATGTCTACCTTAGCCTTGTACTGTGTATTGATTTTATTAATATGCTGCCTCAACTCCTCATGAAAATTATTCAAGTGTTCTGCAAAGTCTAAAGCTTCATCCCTACTTGTCTCTCCTTTTTCCAACTTTTTTAATTATGATGTATTTATGGGACTACTTCCATATACTATCTGGAATGGTGATTTACCAGCTCTCTTATGGACATAATTATTATATGAAAATTCATCCTGTGGTTTAACCAAATCCCAACCCTTTGGTTTATCTCCAACCAAACATCTTAAAATGTTTACCAAACTCCTATTCACAACTTTTGTTTATCCATCAGTCTGTGGATGGTGTGCTGAACTGAACTTCAAATCTGTCTTTAACTTTTTCCACAAGGTTCTCCAAAAGTAACCAACAAACTTGGTGTCTCGATCAGAAACTATTCTCTTAGGTAATCCATGTAGTCTTACAACCTCCCTGAACAATAATTAGGCTACATGAACAACATAATTAGTCTTCTTGCAAGGAATTAAATGTGTTATTTTCAAAAACCTATCCACCACTAAAAAGATGGAATCATTCACTCTCTAAGTTCTCTGTCGGCCAAGAAAAAATTCCATACTAATATCCTCCCATGGCTTCTCTGGTATAGGTAATGGTGGATACAACCTTCTATTCTACTTCACTCCTTTTTTCCATTTGACAAAATCTACAACCCTATGTTAATTTCTTGAAATTCTCTAGCAACTGTGACCAATAATAATTCTCACCAACCAGAGAAATGGTTTTATCTTGCCCAAAATATCCAACCAGTCCTTTACTATGCTTTTCTTTGATTAGATTATCCCTCATGGAACTCTTTGGAATGCACAACTGACTACCTCTAAAAAACATATCATCCTGCATTATGAAATCCAACCATTTGGTTCTATCCAGAGTAACAGGTTTTCTACAAGCTTTCCAAGCTTCACCAAAATCTGGATCTTCAAGATACAAACTCTTGAGTAATTTGAACCCAAAAACCTCAATCTGCATCTTTGTCAGCAAAATCAATCTTCTGCTAAGGGATTCTACATCTCTTTAGACTTCACACTCCCCTATTTTAAAATAAAAGTGTAACTCCTCAAAAACTCAACCCATTTCAAATGCATTTGATTCAACTTTCCTTGACTACTAAAATATTGCAAAGCTTGATGATCAGTATATAAAAAAAAGTATTTTTGTAAAAGATAATGTCTCCACTTCCTCAATGCCTGAACTATAGCATAGAACTCCTGATGATAAAAAAAAATATTTTCTCTTGGCATCATTCAACTTCTCACTAAAATAAGCAATGTGTTTACCTTCCTGAATCAAAGTTGCTCCAATAGAATTACCACTAGCGTCACAGTCAACTTGAAACAGCTTGTTAAAATGTGCAAGTGCTAAAACAGGCTATTCTGTAACTTTCTTTTCAACAATTCAAAACTCTTATCTACCCCTACAATCCACTTAAACTCTTTCTTATCCGCTCTCATTTTTTTAGTCAAGGGTCCACAGATACTACTGAAACTTTGAATAATTTTTTTGTAAAGGCTAGCCAAACCATGAAAAGATCTTACCTCAGTAGCACGGGTGGGCCATTTGAGGATAGCCTGCACCTTCTCTGCATCCATTTTTATACCTTCTGCTGAGACAAAAAAATCCCAGATACAGTAATTCCATCTTCACAAAACTGCACTTCTTGAGGTTAATCAACAACTTCTCTTCCCTTAACCTCTCAAACACCTTACGAATATACATCATATGTTCTTCTAGTGTCTTATTGAAAATCAAAATATCATCTAGGTAAACAATAACAAACTTACCTAGAAATTCTTTCAGTACTTCATTCATGAGCCGCACGAATGTGCTTGGGGCATTGGTTAGCCCAAAAGGTGTGACTAACCACTCATATAAGCTGTCCTTTGTCTTGATGGATTTCTTCCATTCATCTCCTTCTCTGATCCTAATTTGGTGATATCCACTCTTTAGATCTATCTTTGTGAAATACTCACCTCCACTCAAACAATCTATAATATCATCCATTCTTGGCAAGGGAAATCTATAATTAAAAGTGATCTTATTGATAGTTCAATAATCTGTACACATCCTCCATTCTCCATTTTTCTTTGGTGCTAATACCACTGGTACAACACATGGGCTCAAGCTCTCTCAGATCAATCCCTTATGTAGCAACTCATGCACTTAATTGTTCAATTCATGATTCTCTACTAGAGTCATTCTATGGGGTGCCTTGTTTGGAAAATTCACCCATAGGATCAAGTCCATCTAATGACAGTTCCTCCTCACTAGTGGTAATCCATTAGGTACATTATTGAAAACAATATCCTGAAACTCTTTCAACAAATCAATAAATTCTGTAGGTACATCTTCTACTTCTTTACACACTTTTGAAATTAGGACAAAACACATATGCTCATGTCTCATACCTTCTAAGAATTTTATTTTATTAACTTAAAATTTTTTTGCATTACTACATACCTCATCTCCTATTTCCTTCCATGGCTTCAGCTTGATTCGCACTCCATCCTTTGTCAAAGAATAAGTATTAGGATGAACATCATGTATGTTACGTCTGTTGAACTGCCAGGGCCTTCCCAGCAACAAATGACATCCATCCCTGGGTATGATATTGCAAAGTACCTCATCTTGGTAACTTCAATCTCAAATTTTACTAAGCACTACTCATTGACCAGGACCTTGTGGTCATCCTACACCCAGGAAATTTTGTATGGACGTGGGTGCTTTTCCCTTTTTAGCTTCAACTTTTTGACCATTTCTTCTGATACCAAATTATCAGTGCTTCCACTATCAATAATCACATCACAACACTTATCCTCACACTTGCATCTAGTGGGAAATAGCCTCTTCGTCTGATCTAAGCTATTCTCTTCATTTATCAAGATCCTTCTCACAACTAGGGTTTCTCCTCTCTCATCATCATTTGAGATTTTTGACTGAGCTTCTTCATTTTCATGTGCAACTCATGCATTTCTTTCATTCCTCATATCCATCCTTCCTTGATGTTGTGGTCATTTGTAGGCTCGGTTTTCTTCTTCTCCATAATAAAAACATGTCCCAGGAAAAACTCATCTTCCTAGTCCTTTCCCTCTTCCTCTTCCTCTCTAAACCCTATTATTTTGATCACGGGAATGGTTGTAATTATTTCCTCTCTGATTATCACTTCTACTTGACTCATCATTGTTTTTTTTATCTTCATTTCGGCTTGCGTAAGACCATTTGCTGGATCTTCCACCATGACCTCTTCCACTTTTATTTCTTTCAAACATTTTTTTTAGCTTCTCTTCCACTCTTAGGGGAAAATGGTACACCTCTTCAATAAAATTCATTCTAACTAGACTCAACTCATCCTAAATACTTGGCCGCAATCCATAAAGATAACGGGCAACTTTTTCTTTCTCAAGTTCTGCATGACCTGTCCTAATGAAGACCTAGTTGAACTCTTTTGTATACTCCTCATATTTCCTGCTTGTTTCACCCCTTTCATTTTCCTCAGTAGATCAAGCTCATAATCAACAAGAATGAACTGTCTCTTCAACTTCTCCATCATTTGGTCCCATCTTGTGATTTTCTCCTTTCCTCTTCTATTCCTCTCCAACTGAATCTCCTGCCACCAAATTTTTCTATGGCCCTTCAGTTTGGCCTTTGAAAATTTGACCAAATATAGATCTTTGACATATTCATGCTCAAAATATTCTTCTAGATCATTGATCCAATCGATCAAATCCTCTGGGTTAAGATTTCCCGAAAACATAGGAACTTCAATTTTGGGTCTCTTTCCAATCTTTGAAATGGCCCTCAAAAGCCTATCCTCTTCATGATTTCTAAGCACTTCTGGAGCTTCTTGGTCACCTTGTCCTTCTTTGGATTCCTCATCACTTTCATCTCTAACCACAATATTCATTCATCTACATAGCTCTTATCACACAACCCACAACCACACTCCTATTGAAAATTGCATCATAGTTAGTGATTTGTTTACACACTCAAGAAATCCTACTCTGATACCACTTGTTGAATGGTGCTCCCCTTATTAACACAAGTACAAAACAAAATTGAGAATGACAAGATTTGCAAAGATAGGAATGAGATTTCTATTATCCACCATGAAATGAAATTACAATATTCTGAAATATAACATGCACCTTCAGAAATGCAACATGCACAACACATGGGCATTTTGTTACAATAATTTACAAGCCAGGGCCACCAGCAACATAGCCTAGAACTACCCTAGACAACCGTACGGGCCTTCAATATATAGCCAATTTTAACCACTCAAGAAGACTCTATTTATCAAACCATAAATCTTGAGGCTAACCAACCCTAGGGTATTATTATTCAATTTTATTACATTAGAGTAGGCCCAAATAACATCGAAACCCAAAAATAAATTTTTAAGAAACTTTAACATTTTCAAGTTTAGGTAGCACAAATTTCGGGGACCATAACTCATCAACCGTTGACCCGGTGGGCCGCCGTAACCCCATTTCTGAAATGACACAAAGTGCTCTACAAAACCTACCTTAGGCAAGCCTATTTTTCTAAGGTTTTGACCCCATTCGGAGCCTCTAAAGCCTTCAAAACTGAGTTCAAAGTTTTTGTACCCTATTGCCAATACCGAAAATATCCAATATCTACAAACGTAGACATGATCTGGAAATGGTATTTTACTGGTAGGTTGATACGATCAAAGTGAACCTCCAAGGAATAAAATAGAAAATTCTGAGCTCAAATAGAAAACTAACTAAAAATAGTAACTTTCCAGAAAGAGTAACTCCACACAAAATAGCCCTTATTGAAAGAAACCAGAAAATATTTTTGGGTGATGCAAGATTTCTCTTACACCCATGATGCTCGTGCATCAATCATAAATGCAATATAGCAAAAATATAGATTAAATTAATATTATTTAGACCACCCCAAGTGGTTCAAAATGCTCATGGACAACATGTTATATTTTCTCATGGTTCTTACTATCTAGTCTTCACTTAAAATGTCCACGTTTAGATTTAACTGGATGGAAACAAAGGGAGGTAGCAACTACTAGGTGGCTATATTGAAACACCTTATTGTCACATTGATAATCCACAAAGTGAACCCCATGTTGGACTATTTTGATTTTCTTGAAATATGTTCCCTGCAAAATACCTGAGCCTGCACTATAAATTTTAACAATATTTTAATAAGTTTATTAAATTTGAAACAAAATTCAATATAGATATAAAGAATGCAAACCTATGGGAAACACATTCCATTTCTTTCTTTGGGTTCAATTAACTTCATCCTCTTTGCAGTGCAATGCAATAAATAGTAACTAACTCCTACATTTCTAACCTCAATAGTCACTACAAAGATATTTCCTGAACAACAAATGTATAAATGAGAGAAAATAATTACACACACACACACACACACACACACATAGATATATATGTGTGTGTGTGTTTATAATGTATATGTATATATGTATATATATGTATACACACACACACATAAGTGTGTGTGTGTGTGTGTGTGTGTGTGTGTGTGTGTGTGTGTGTGTAACAACTGAGAGGGGGGGTGAATCAGTGGCCTCAAAAATTTATGCAATTTAAACTTTAATCCACCAATCAATAATTCTCCAATTATTAAGTCCCTACAAGATGCATGCCTTTGAAATACTTGAAACAAATAAATGTCTATTAGTTTACCTTGTCTTTCTTTATTCTCCTTGATAACCAATAAGCAATAAACTATATTTACCAATACTCAGTAAATATGCATAGTTTACCAATCAATCCATAAATGCTTATGTGAAATGTAAAACACTAAAGTAATAAACCATACACACATAACAGAAGGATTTTAATGTGGAAACCCTATTAAGGGAAAAAGCACTGGGACCGGTACCCCAAATTTTCACTCTTCTGAAGTGAGCCCTGTTAGGAGCCAACCCTTTTAAAGGTTACAAACACATGGTTAAGTGCGACCTTGTTAGAGGATTTTTATACATAGGTTGTCACTTAGTATCTGGAATCTATGCTACCATCCTTGATTCAGTCTCATGACTGTCAATAAGCTTTATACTAATCTTGCTACCATCCTTGAATCAGCCTTCTTCTTAGACTGTCAATAGGCTTTAGGTAAGACCGATGCTACTATCATAAGTCAACCTTCTAGTAATCTGTTAGGATATACCTCAATTACAAAAGACTGTTAATTCCTACTCTGTTAAGAGACTTAATGCTTCAATGGTTAAACTAAAACAAAATGACATGTTTCTAATGCATCTTAATTACAGATTTTCAGATCTATTTACTTACAATATCTTTCTGATCAATGTATCAATTCAATTCCTTTGTACTTAACTCTTTCTGATCTGTGATGTTATGCTTTTCCATTCATCAATGTCTACAAAATTCTTTAGCTCTCCCTTATCTTGATTGATCAGGACTGCATGATGTTTAACCTTCATCAGTTTCTCTTTAGCATGTTCTATCAGTTAAGACATAACATTGACTACCAAAAATTTTGAAGTAACTTGCATTGGGTGTTTGACCATACCATAGCTCATAAGGAGTCTACTTTGAGTCCTTTCTTAATTGTACTCTATTAAGTGTGTAGACAGAAGTGCTAATAGCTTCCCTCCAGAAGATCTAGGTGATGTCCTTCTCTATCATAAGTGTTCTTGCACAATCAACTATTGATCTATTCCTTCTCTCAGCAATCCCATTTTTTTGTGGTGTTCTTGGTGTAGAAACCTGTCTTTTAATACCATGCTCATTACAAAAATTAGTGAATTCATCTGATATAAATTCTCCTCCTCTATCCGATCTGAAACATTTCAGATCCTTACCACTTTGTTTCTCTACCACAGCCTTATATCATTTAAACATCTTGAATGCTTCATATTTTTCTTTTAGAAACATGACTGTCATCATTCTAGAATAATCATCAACAAACAGAATAAAATATCTATCTCCATAATAGCTCTTTGTCCTCATAGGTCCACATAAATTAGTATGGACTAATTCTACAATATCATCAGATGTATGGGTTTTTGTTTTGAAACTAGATTTTGTCATTTTACCTTTTTGACAATTCTTGCACATGATGTTGTCTGGCTTTGTCATCGCCGGTAAGCCTCTTACACTTCTTTTTCTTCTTATCTTCATCATGTTGTCAAAGTTCACATGACACAACCTTTTGTGCCACAGCCATATGTCTTCATTTCTAGTCATCAAGAAAGTGGGGTTAGTATCATTCAGATAGAATAAGTTACCTTTGGTCTATTCACCGATACCAATCAGTGTTCCTGATTCATTGAAGATCTTTGCCTTCTTCTTCTCAAATGCTACTTTATGACCTGAATTATTTAGCTGAGAAACACTCAATAGATTATAATTCAGTCCTTTTACCCAATATGCATTTTTACATTTAATCAAGTTGTTTACCATTACTGTTCCTTTACCTTCAATTTGACAAGGTGAATCATTTCCCATTCTTACCATACCACCTTTATAGTATTCAAAAGTATTAAATTTGTCTTTGTCACTGGTCATATGGTGAGTGCAACCACTATCTATAATCCAGATATCATTTTTACTAATCTTATATATGAGTGCAGTTTCTTCATACCTTTCATCTTCATCTGAATCATCCTTTATAGCTACAAACATTATCTCAAAATCATCATCTAGTTCGGTGTCAGTATCTTCATCTTTGCAAGTAGCTAGATAGCTAGCCTTCTTACCATTGTCCTTGTAATCTTAGGTATCGCTTCTTTCTGATCGTCGGTAACCTCTGTAATCTTTGTTATCACCTCTCTCAGATTTCTTCTCAAAAGATTTTTTATGACTTCTATCATCTTTTCCCTTAGGACGTCTTGCAGCAAAGTGTCCAATCTCTTTACAATTAAAACATACAAGTGATAACTTACCCTTGTATTTACCTTTGCCTCTTAGCATTGTTCTTTCCATGAGTGCTTCAATTTCATCTAGATCTTCTTCTTCACTTTTGCTTTCACTGTCTCTTCTAGACGAGTGTCTCTGACTAGATTTGCTTATTCTCATAGAAGAATTGAATGCAAACTCTAAGCTTGGTAAGACACTATTATCAAAGTTATTCATCTCAAATGAAATTAGTCTACCAATCATGCTATCAAGAGTGACTACATTATTTTCTACTGCTCTCATTTCTTGAATAGCAGAGACTCTAATAGCATATATAGACAATAGGGTTCTTAGGATTTTACTTACCATTGTCTCCTCTTCAAGTGTACCTCCAACACCTCGTATAGAATTGACTAATTTTTTTATTCTTGTGTTGTACTGTGTGATGTTCTCACCTTCTTTCATTCTGAGATCATCAAAATTTCCTCTAAGGCTTTCTGCCTTGCCTCTCAGAATATTTGTATCACCTCCATGTACAAGTTTCAACTTATCCCACATTGTCTTTGCATCTTTGCAATCTTTGACATCCTCAAATTTAGCATCAGAGAGTGAGGCTGAAAGCTCTATAACCATGCAGTTATGTTCATTCTTTACTCTCAATTGATCTACTATCAATGGTCTTGTAGGAAACACATATGCAGTATCTAAGTATTGAGTAATATCATTGCCAATACTTGATAAGTGAAGCTTTATCTTTCTTTGCCATGAAGAAAATTTTTCCTTGTTCAACTTGGGCACATCTCGTCTATTCATCTTGTGATCTTTACTTAGGTCTTGAAACCTTCGACCTTCTAAGCACACAAGCTCTGATACCAATTTTTAGTAATAACAGAGAGTGGGGGTGAATCAGTGGCCTCAAAAATTTATGCAATTTTAACTTTAATCCACCAATCAATACTTCTCCAATTATTAAGTCCCTACAAGATGCATGCCTTTGAAATACTTGAAACAAATAACTATCTGTCGGTTTACCTTGTCTATCCTTATTCTCCTTGATAATCGATAAGCAGTAAACTGTATTTATCTATACTCAGTAAATATGCAAAGTATACCAATCAATCCATAAATTCTTATGTGAAATGTAAAACACTAAAGTAATAAACCATACACACATAACACAATGATTTTAATGTGGAAACCCTGTTAAGGGAAAAACCACTAGGACTGATACCCCAAATTTTCACTCTTCTGAAGTGAGCCCTATTAGGAGCCAACCCTTTTAAAGGTTACAAACACATAGTTAAATGCAACCTTGTTAGAGGATTTTTATACATAGGTTGTCACTTAGTATCTGGCATCTATGCTACCATCCTTGAATCAGTCTCATGATTGTCAATAGGCTTTATGCTGATATTACCACCATCCTTGAATCAGCCTTCTTCTTAGACTATCAATAGGCTTTAGGTAATACCGATGCTACTATCATGAGTCAACCTTCTAGTAATCTTTTAGGATATACCTCAATTACAAAAGAGTGTTAAGTCCTACTCTGTTAAGAGTCTTAATGCTTCAATGGTTAAACTAAAACAAAATGACCTATTTCTAATGCAACTAAATTGCATATTTTCAGATCTATTTACTTACAATATATTTCTTATCAATGTATCAATTCAATTCCTTTGTACTTAGCTCTTTCTTCTCTATGATGTTGTGCTTTTCTGTTCATCAGTGTCTACAAATTTCTTTAGCTCTCCCTTAGCTTGATTGATTAGGATTGTATAAATTTTATCCTTCATCAGTTTCTCTTTAGCATCTTCTATCAGTTCACTCCCCCATGTATCTGATTGCTTACGAGAATGAATTATGCTTGTCTCTTAAATAGACATGATATCCCTTAATTCTAGGTTCTTGATTCTTGATTCTTGGCATGAAAAACAATCCAGCCAAATTGATTGATGGCTTTAACTCCTGATTTATCTTGTAGTTATCTTCTTGCCAATTGTACAAATCACTTACTTAACTATGGTCAAATAAAAAAAATAAGACAACCAGTTAAGTCTATCCTTTAGCTCTGCCAGCTAGATATTTTGTCATTTTCTGATCTCTCTATTCTGTCGGTCAATTTTGCAGTTTGTCACCGGTGACAACTGCCAGTTCCGTCGGTGTAACTTCAGTTAGCTTCAGGATCTCCTTCCATCAGACATCATTGGATCTTGCTCATCGGGCAACACTATTTTTAGCTCGTCGGGCATCCTTTGATTCTACTTCGTCGGGCAACACTGTCTTCTACTCATCGGGCATCACTGTGATTTTATCTTTGTATTTACCGATGGTGTGCACTCTATCGGTGTAGTCTATCACTTAGTGAATACTTGACTTTTATGCATTCTTGAAAGCATAATCTTTATTCTATTGATTCTTTGAAGTCATTGGCATTATGTATATGACCATACAGATGATATCAATTTGACATCAATGACAATACAAACCATTAACTGATTTAATGTTTTGCATCATCTTCAACTTAATATAGTCAAACATTTAATTAGTTACATGTCGTCAGTGTGTGTGTGTGTGTGTGTGTGTGAATTAATTTAATATACTTACCAATTTTGACGAATCCTAAAATATGGTCATAATTAGTAGAAATCAAAGCAATTTCATCAAAGTTTTCAGCTTCATCTCGATAAAGTGTATCACTAACAAAAAGTGACACTGCATTCCATGCACCTACATATCCAAGTTGTTGATTAATGCATTCAAAATAGTTTTTTGTAATGCAATGAGAGCAAAAAAATGAGTAATCCCTAGTGTACAATGTCTAATTGCAATAATTTATACTCATAACTGAATGCAAAGATCATGTCTTCTCTATCCTCTTACAACCATGCATAGTTTTTCTATTCACACCTGAAAACACACACACACACACACACACACACACACACACACATATTGATGACATGTAACTAATTGAATGTTTGATAGTGTTAAGTTAAAGATGATGCAAGACATTAAAATAGTTAATGTTTTGTATTGTCATTGATGTCAACTTGATTTCATCTGTACAGTCATGTACATAATGCCACAGACTTCAGAGAATCAATGGAATAGAGATTATGCTTTTAGTAATGCATAAAAGTCAAGTATTCAATAAGTGACAGACAACACTGACGGAGTGCACACCATCATTAAATAAAAATAAAAAGTCACAGTGATGCCTAACAAGTGGATGACAGTGTTGCCCGACGAAGCAAAATCCTATGATGCTCGAAGGATGGAGATCTTGAAGCTAACTAGAGTTACACCGATGCAACTGGCAGTTGTCACCAATGACGAACTGCCGAGTTGACCTAAAGAATAGTGAGTTAAGAAAACAACAAAATATCTAGCTGGCAGAGCTTAAGGATAGACTTACCTAGTTTTTTTATTTGTTTTATTTTCCCAAAGTTAAGTAATTGATTTAAAGAAGATTTGTACAGTTGGCAAGAATATAACTGTGAGATAAATCAGGAGTTAAAGTCATAAATTAGATTGGCTGGATTGTTTTTTACACCAAGAATCAAGAATCAAGAATTAATGAATATCATGTCTATATAAGAGACAAGAATAATTCATTTTTGCAAGCAATTAGATACATGGGGAGTCAATAGAAAAAGGATGCTGAAGAGAAACTGATGAAGGATAACTTCATACAATTATGATCAATCAAGCTGAAGGAGAGCTAAGGAATTTTGCGGACACCAACGAACAATGAAGCATAGAATCACAGAGTAGAAAGTGTGGAGCATGAAGAATTGAATTGATACATTGAACAGAGAGGTATTTTACTTAAATAGATGTAAAAATCTATAATTTAAGTTGCATTAGAAACAAGTCATTGTGTTTCAATTTAACCATTGAATCATTAAGTCTGTTAATAGAGTAGGACTTAACCATCTTCTATAATTGAGTTATATCCTAACAGATTGCCAAAAATATTGTCATGAAGATATCATTGAGTTCCTAATACCGACACACAGTCTAAGAAGGAGGCTAATGCAGTTAGGTATGACCAGATATGCTAGATACCTATTGTGCCCATAGAGGTTGATCGATATTGGTAGCATATACATGCGAGATATCAAGTGACATTCTATTATCAAAAATTGTCTAACAAAGGTCACACTTAATAGTGTGTTTGTAACCTTTAACATGGTTGGATCCTAACAGGGCTCACTTTAGAAGAGTGAAAATTTGGGGTACCGGTCCTAGTGGTTTTTTCCTTAATAGGGTTTCCACGTTAAAATCCATGTGTTATGTGTGTATGGTTTATTACTTTACTATTTTACATTTCACATATGCATTTCTGGATTGATTGGTATACTCTGCATATTTACTAAGTATCGATAAATAGTTTTTACTACTTATCGCTTATCATGGATAGTAAGGACAGACAAGGTAAACCGATAGACAGTTTATTATTTCAAGTATTTAATGGCATGCATCTTGTAGGGACCTAATAATCTAAGGTGTATTGATTGGTGGTAAAAGATTAAAGTATAAAAATTTGAGGCCACTAACAATTAGTATCAGAGCTTGTGTTCTTAGAAGGAAGGTTTCAAGACCTAAGTAAAAATAACAAGATGAACAGATGAGATGTACCCAAGTTGAACGATGACAACTTTCCTTCATGGAAAAGCAGGATAAGACTCCACTTATCAGGTATTGATAATGATGTTACTCAATACTTAGATACTAAATATGTGTTGCCTATAGTACCATTGACAGTAGAACAATTGAGACTGAAGCATGAGAATAACTACATGGTTATAGAGCTTTCTTCCTCACTCCCTAATGCTAAATTTGAAGATCTCAAGGATTTCACAACTACAAAGAAAATGTGGGACAAACTAAAGCTTGTACATGGAGGTGATACAAACGTTCTGAGAACCAAGGAAGAAAGCCTTAGAGGAAAGTTTGATGATCTCAAAATCAAAGAAGGTGAAAACATCACATAGTACAACACAAGAATAAAATAAGTAGTCAATGCCATACGAGGTGTTGGAGGTACACTTGAAGAGGAGATAGTGGTAAGTAAAATCTTAAGAACCTTATTGCCTATATATGCTATTAGAGTTTCTGCTATTCAAGAAATGAGAGCAGTAGAAAACAATATAGTTACTCTTGATAGCTTCATTGGTAGACTAATTTCGTTTGAAATGAATAAATTTGACAATAGTGTCTTACCAAGTTTAGAGTCTGTATTTAAGTCTTCTATGAAAATAAGCAAATCCAATCATAGATGCTCAACTAGAAGAGACAGTGAAAGTGAGAGTGAAGAAGAAGATCTAGATGAAATATAAGCACTTATGGCTAGAAGAATACAGAGAGGCAAAGGTAAATACAAAGGCAAGATACCACTTGTATGCTTTAACTGTAAAGAGATTGGACACTTTGCTACAAGATGTCCCAATAGAAGAAAAGATGACAGAAGTGATGACAGATCTTTTGAGAAGAAATCTGATAGAGGTGATAACAAATATTACAGAGGTTACCAATAATCAGAAAGAAAGGATACCCAAGACTACAAGGACAAAGGCAAGAAGGCTAGCTACCTAGCTACATGCAAAGATGAAGATACTGACACTAAACTGGATGATGACATTGAGATAGTATTTGTAGCTATGAAGGATGATTCAGATGAAGATGAAAGGTATGAAGAAACTGCACTCATATCTAAGGTTAGTAAGAATGATATCTGGATTATAGATAGTGGCTACACTCACCATATGATAGGTGACAAAGAAAAATTTAATACTTTTGAGTATTACAATGGTGGTATAGTAAGAATGGGAAATGATACACCTTGTCCAATTGAAGGTCAAGGAACAATAATGTTGAATAACTGATTAAATGTGAAAATGCTTAATGGGTAAAAGGATTGAATTATAATCTGTTGAGTGTCTCTCAGCTGAATAATTTAGGTCACAGTGTAGCATTTGAAAAAAATAAGGAAAAGATCTTCAAAGAATCAGGAAATCTGATTGGTACTGGTGGATAGACTAAAGGTAGCTTATTCTATCTGAATGATACTAATCCCACTTTCTTAATGACTAGAAACGAAGACATATGGTTGTGGAAAAAAAGATTGTGGGATGTGAACTTTCACAACATGATGAAAATAAGCAGAAAAAGAAGTGTAAGAGGCTTACCGATGATGACAAATCCAAACAACATCACGTGCAAAAATTGTCAAAAAGGTAAAATGACAAAGTCTAGTTTCAAAATAAAAACCCATATATCTGATGATATTCTAGAATTAGTCCATACTGATTTATGTGGACCTATGAGGACAAAGAGTTATTATGGAGATAGATATTTTATTCTCTTTGTTGATGATTACTCTAGAATGACAACAGTCATGTTTCTAAAAGAGAAATCTGAAGCATTCAAGTTGTTTAAATGGTATAAGGCTATGGTAGAAAAACAAAGTGGTAAGGATCTAAAATGTTTAAGATCAGATAGAGGAGGACAATTTATATCAAATCAATTCACTAATTTCTATAATGAGCATAGTATAAAAAGACAGGTTTCTACACCAAGGACACCACAACAAAATGGGATTGCTGAGAGACGGAACAGATCAATAGTTGATTGTGCAAGAACACTGATGATAGAGAAGGACATCACCCAAATCTTCCAGAGGGAAGATGTCAGCACTGTTGTTTATACACTTAACAGAGTATAATTGAAGGACACAAAGAAGACATCTTATGAGCTATGGTATGGTAAAACACCCAATGTAAGTTACTTCAAAATATTTGGTAGTCAATGTTATGTCTTAAAGGATGATAGAAATGGAAATCTTGATGCCAAAAGTGATGAAGGTATTTTTCTAGGGTTTCTACCAAGAGCAAAGATTTTAAATTTCTAATCAAGGCTTCTAATAAAATAGTTGAAAGTGCAAATGTGAAGATTGATGAATTTGCAGAAAAGAATGAGCTGCAAAGCACAAAAGAACAAGAAGACTACAACTAATTTGTATATTGTGACGAACCCATAACTCTACCTGAGAAATAGTTCTTAATTCCAAAACAACATAATGTCGCAACCAACGGTCAGAATGTTGTTAGCGACGGTCAGGATAACGATAAAAATAATGTGCAAGGTAATGAAGGTCAAATTGATACACAAAGAGATGTACCTATACTTGCAAGATATGTAAGCAGGAACCATCTAGAGGACCAGATCATGGGAGATAGGAAATTTGGTACAAGAACAAGAAGTAAGTGTTTAAACTCAAATTGCTTAATTTGTGAGTTTGATCCAAAATTTGTCAATGCTGCACTAGATAATGAAGAATGGATAAGTGTTATAAATGATGAGATTGAATAGATTGAAAAGAATAGGACATGGTCACTTGTGCCCAGACCAAATGACAAGAATGTCATTGGTACAAAATGGATATTCAGGAATAAGATGAACGAGAATGGAGAAGTCACAAGGAACAAAGCAAGACTAGTATGCAAGGGGTATGCACAAGATGAAGGTATAGATATGGAGAGACCTTTGCACCCATTGCTAGGCTATAGGGAGTAAGAATACTACTTTCTTATGATGCATATAAAGGATTCAAAGTATATCAAATGGATGTCAAGTCAACATTCCTAAATGGAATACTTGAAGAAGAGGTATACATTGAATAACCAGAAGGGTTTGCGGATCCAGACAAGAGGAACATGGTATGTAGACTTCACAAAGCCTTGTATGAATTAAAACAAGCTCCCAAAGCCTAGTATGAATTAATTCATTCCTATCTAATAATTATTGGATTCATAAGGACTAGTGAGAACAGTAATCTTTATTTGAAAAAGGATACTGATGCTAACACTTTGATTGCTGAAATATTTGTTGATGACATCATATTTAGTGGCAATGATATGCTATGAAAATCATTTTTTTAATGAAATGAGCAAAGAGTTTGAGATGTCTATGTTTGGAGAGATCAAGTTCTTTCTTGGTCTATAGATCATTCAACAAAGTGAAGGTATTTTCATTACACAATCCAAATACATCAAATAAGTCCTGAAAATATTCAAGATGGAAGATTCCAAACCAGTTGGAACACCGATGCCTACTAGATGCAAATTAACAAAAGAAGACAAGTCAGTAGAGGTAAATCATACTTTGTACAGATCAATGATAGAAAAACTCATGTATGTTGTACACACTAGACCAGATATTGCACATGCAGTAGGAATTATTGCTAGATTTTTTGTTAACCCCAGGGAATCACATATGACTGCTGTGAAAAGAATTCTAAGATATCTGAAGAATATTGATGAATTTGGCTTATGGTATAGAAGAGAAGGCAAATTTGAACTAAAAGTGTTTACCGACACTGATTAGGCTGGTAATCTCGATGATTGGAAGAGCACAACTAGAGGAGCATTCTTTATGGGTGATAGACTTGTCACATGGATTAGAAAAAAACAAGGATGCATCTCTCAATCTACTGCAGAAGCATAATATGTTGTTGCTGCTGCAAATTGCTCAAATATTGTGTGGATCAAACAGTTGCTGGAAGGTATGCATATGAAGATCTCAGAACCAATGATTATCTATTGTGATAATGCCAGTGCAATAAACATTTCCAGGAATCCAGTCATGCATGCAAAGACTAAACACATTGCTATTAAGTATCATTATTTAAGAGAACAAGTTCAAGAAAAAGAGGTGATACTTGAATATGTGCAATAAAAAGAACAATTGGCTGATATCTTCACCAAGCCACTGCCTAAAGATACATTTGATTACTTGAGAAAGAGACTAGGGATCAAACCCATGTCTACCAGTCGGTAAAGGACTTAAGGCTACATTAGCCCATATATTATCATAATAGCGTTCATGTTGATGCAAGAAAAAGATGAACTTCAAAGATACATCTATATACAGATAGGTATATATCATAACCGAGCACCAGAGCATATTGTTGTATTGCTTATGGATAAGGGAAATTTAAGGAATATATTATGGAAAGAAGAAAATAATTGTTTTTCATAAATGTCATATATTTGTAAAATATATGTTTGGCATTGTTGTCAAAGGGAGATAATGTATCCATATTATCATCAGAAACTATTCATTATCATATTACTCCAAATAGGGAGAGATCATATCCATAGGGAGAAAATTTGTATAAAGAAATCATATACAAAGGGAGAGTTGCTAACAAGAGACAGAGACATCAAAGAAGAAGAACAGTCAAAAGAGAGAAATTGACACTAAAAGAGAACACAACACATCAGAAGAAGAAACACAGAAAGCTGCAAGAATCAAATCTAAGCTAACACAGAGCTTACCGCCGGTCAAACATTTTTATCGTTTATCAAAACAAAGTGTTTGGTAAATTGATGAATTTTAACAATTGTATTTCATTTTGTATTAGAAATAGTATAGTGTGATAATATAGTATGTTTCCATCAATGCCAAAGGGAGAGATTGATGACATGTAACTGATTAAATGTTTGATAATGTTAAGTTAAAGATGATGCAAGACGTTAAAATAGTTAATGATTTGTATTGTCATTGATCTCAACTTGATATCATCTATACGGTCATGTACATAATGTCAAAGACATCAAAGAATCAATGGAATAGAGATTATGCTTTCAACAATACATAAAAGTCAAGTATTCACTAAGTGACAGACAACACCGACGGAGTGAACACCATCGGTAAAGGCAAAGAAAAAGTCAGAGTGATGTTCGATGAGTAGATGACAGTGTTGCCTGACGAAGGAAAATCCTATGATGCCCGACGGACAGAGATCTTGAAGCTAACTGGAGTTACACTGACGGAACTGGCAGTTGTCACCGACGATGAACTGTAGAGTTGACTGACAGAACAAAGAGTTAAGAAAATGACAAAATATCTAGCTGGCAGAGCTTAAGGATAGACTTAACTGGTTGGTTTATTTGTTGTATTCACCTAGAGTTAAGTAAATTATTTAAAGAATATTTGTATAGTTGTCAAAAAGATAACTATGAGATAAATCAGGAGTTAAAGCTGTAAATTAGATTGGCTGGATTGTTTTTCACGCCAAGAATCAAGAATCAAGAATTAAGGAATATCAGGTCTATATAAGAGACAAGCATAATTAATTTCCTCAAGAAATCTGATACATAGGGAGTGAATAGAAAAAGGATGCTGAAGAGAAACTTATGAAGGATAACTTCATACAGTCCTGATCAATCAAGGTGAAGGAGAGCTAAGGAATTCTATGTACACCAATGAATAATGAAGCACAGCACCATAGAGCAGAAAGTGTGGAACATAATGAATTGAATTGATACATTGGTCAGAGAGGTATTGTACTTATATAGATCTAAAAATCTACAATTCAAGTTGCATTAGAAATAGGTCATTGTGTTTCAGTTTAACCATTGAAGCATTAAGTCTCTTGACAGAGCAGGACTTAACTGTCTTCTATAATTGAGGTATATCCTAATAGATTGCCAAAAATATTGTCATGAAGATAGCATTGAGTGATTGATATTGATACACAGTCTAAGAAGGAGGCTGATGTAGTTAGGTAGCACCAGATATGCCAGATACCTATTGTACCCATAGAGGTTGATCAATAATGGTAGCATATACATGCCAAATATCAAGTGACATTCTATTATAAAAAATCCTCTAACAAGGTCGTACTTAATAGTGTTTTTGTAACCTTTAACATGGTTGGCTCCTAACAGGGCTCACTTCAGAAGAGTAAAAATTTGGGGTACTGGTCCCAGTGGTTTTTCCCTTAATAGGGTTTCCACATTAAAATCCACATGTTATGTGTGTATGGTTTATTACTTTACTGTTTTACATTTCACATATGCATTTAAGGATTGATTGGTATACTCTGCATATTTACTGAGTATCGGTAAATAGTTTTTATTGCTTATTGGTTATCAAGGAGAATAAAGACAAACAAGGTAAACCGATAGACAGTTTATTATTTCAAGTATTTAATGGCATGCATCTTGTAGGGGCTTAATAATATGAGGTGTATTGATTGGTGGTAAAAGATTAAATGATAAATATTTGAGGCCACTGATATATATATATATATATATATATATATATATATATAAACACATGTCTTACCTGTTATCTCCCAAAATAATCTATGGTACTGCTTGACTCATTCTTGATGATGTGCCAGCCTCATTTGGTGCAAAATGTGTCTTACACCATTCAACAACATCATGTACATCTTTTATATGAACTCCTTGATAATTCATTTGATACTTTCATAGACTATGTTTGATGCAAGCTCTAGCACCATCATGTTCACCTTTTCCATGTCCACTTTTAAATAAAATATACACACATGGTATGTTTTTTTTATGATGATATCTACATAGTGCATAAAATGGTCTAGATTATTTGAATTGTGTTGCACATTGATCTGACCAAACATAGTGTTTATCAATTTTTACGCCCCTTTCTTTCAAATTTGCAAAAAAATTCTTGAAGAATATGTCTACATAATGAATATCGTGCTCTTTATCATCGCTTAGATAAGAGTGATATTATTTATTTATGACACATGATTCAAATGTGCTTTGAACACCATCCAACTCTAACTGTGAATGTCTATAACACACTTTTACCATAATAGTAATCTACTCTAAAAATAAGTATTATGATTGAATGGCCTTTTGATTAACAAAGGAATAGTTTTATGCCAAATAAAAAACTGATAGAATATTTCTACCTGGAAAATTGTCTCTCAGTGTCTAGAATCGTTGTGCTTGCCACTTTGGAAAAAAAACATGATTAATGTAGCCTGATGAATCAATTTTTTAAATTTCTCCATAAATTCTCCAACAGTTATCTCCTCGTCAACATATTCTAACCTTTTGGATTCTTTCCTAAATTTTATTTCAGTCCTTACATATTTGTAACACTTTCTTTTTACAATCATTGTCTACATCTTTCAAAGGGAAAATAGCCAAATAAGCACATGTTTCACATATACCTTTTATGCAATTTATTTGACCAACTACATCATATCTTTTTTCACATAAAATGGATGAGATGAACTCACTTCATCTACTAGGAGGAGCATTTTCAAAATCATAAGTGTCTTCTGCAAACTTTTGGTAAACTGGATAGTGGAGATCAAATTCAATATTATAACGAAAACAAAAAGTTTCAAACACTTTTTTTTCATCACATAATATGGCTTCAATCTTTCAAACAATGTTTACCCAATCTTTATATTAGGACTTGAACTACAAAATGACACATACATTTCATGTTGTGTTGTGTCCAACCAATGTTCTATATGATGTTCATATTCATTAGCTCTAAACTTGTGTCAGATAACATCTGTACTATTTGATGAAGGATGAGTATTATCATTCCAAAATAATGTGATCAAATTCATGATTCTGTCATCAATCCTATATGATCGAGCAGCTCTACACATGATTTCCCAATTACCTTCCAAGGTGCTATCATCCAAAATCATTATTCTCTTAGCATATCTTGATACTTTTTTCCTACTAAAACCAATCTAAGATGAAACTAAAGATATTTGTCTATTTTGGGGAGCACTATTACATACAATGGATGTCAACATCACTCTTCTTGCAATGGCTTTATCTCTAGATTGAGATCTCTTCCCTGCAGAGCTCAAACGTTTCCAAACATTTTTAATAATATCACTTTGCATTTAATAAATTTTTCTCTTTTTGGATGTTGTGTCACACCTAACAATTTTAATGGCTCTTGCAAATTTTTTGTATAAGTAAAATTGAAATCAATTGGGCTTGTTAAATTGTTTCAAGATTATCAAATTTATCCATTATTTCCATTGATATATTATTCATTGACCTATTTTTAAAGAGACTTAAGGGTTGAACATTAGAAAGTGATCTCAGTTTATTTACATCCATTGTACGCAAGTGATCTAGGTTTCTATAATTTATCTTTTTCTTTACAATTTGAGCTAGATTTAAATGGTCATCCATACCCATCGAAGAAATTGATCCTAACCCTTCTCCAAATTTCATTGCTTGAGCTTCCATAGGGAGTGATCCTGACCCTTCTCCAACATCCATTTCTTCCATTGCTTGAGCTTGTCCTTCATCTTCTACTTGTTGGTTGCGAGATACATGCACACAAGAAAAATGAATTAGAACAAATTAGAGAGATTGGAAAATATAGAGATATAAAACTTGGGCATGTGAAATTGGAAAGGCATAGCTCATTTATTTCTATATTAATATTCCAATGAAGCTTAACAATTTTTTTCTCTATTAGGTGACCCTTTTCTTGTAGATTTAGTTAGCCTTCCCTTCTTGTTTCCCATCTCTCTTTTTCAAAAAATACACCTTTGGAAAAACTACTAAATGCAAAAAAATTGCAAAAATTATCTTCACTCTGCTTATATTAGAAAAAAAATGAATTAAATGGATGATTTGTCTTTAAAAAAAATAAAAAAAATAAAAACTTTTATTTATACCAAAAACAAAAAAATGCGACCCAAAAAACACTCGGCTGACCCTAGTTCAAGAGAACAACCCCTAGAAAAAAATCCAACATTGTGTTTCCTGCCAGAATTTTACCCAGGTTGGTTCATGGGAAGGGATCTTTGCATGAAGCCCCCTAAACAACTTGACATGAATGGGTGTTCGCATGAATGCCCTAATTTTGGATTTTTTAGCAAAGCACACCAAAATTCTACAGAATTGATAACATTGAAGGACTCAATCAAGGGTGAAATAAGAAAATCTTATGAAATAAAAAATTCCATATTATACTACTCTGAATAAGCTTTACAATGACTATAATTTTGATATATATTAAATTCATTGTGACTTTCTAATTTTAGTTAAATTAAACATAGGTTGTCTAGCCATTTAGAAACCTCTCTCTTCGATTCTTTAGGAAAAATAGAAAATTATGAAAAATATGTGTCCAATAGGTTATGTTTTTGATTGTAGGGAAAAATAGGTTTTGAACAGGGACCCAAAACCCCTTACAAGCTAGGATAAAATTTTAAACATTGAAGTTCTCCAAAAAAAGATAGGATTGGAAACCAGTACGCTAAAGCCATAACTAACAACAAACAAGCTAGAAAAAAACCAAAAGCCAGAGACCAGAAAAAAAATAGACCACTAGAACCAAAAACCAGAGCCCTAGACAAACTCCTTGTAAACCTTGTTGGCTTCCTTCTTTGCTTCAAATATGTTCTTTATCGCTACATTGAACTCTGAGAGTTCCTGGATCTTATCATGAATTTTCTTCCTTCTTGCTGATCTAGTGCATTTTTCAGGGCCATCATCTTCCAGGTTCTCAGTGATATCCTCTAGTTTTTTACTGGGGGATCTAGTATCCAGCTCAGCCTTAATGGTCAGGAAACAATCCATGGTCGAACCCATAAATTTTTTGTAGTCTTGCATGTGTTTTTTCATGGTATTCTCCATGGCTTCCATTCTAGCTTGTAACTGTTGCACATTTTTATCCTCATCATTAGTAACCTTGTCTACCATAGTTTTAGGGCCAGAATCTAGCAAAGTCTACAGAGAGTCCACCTTAGCAGCAATAGAATGGTGCTTAAGGTTTAAATTCTTGAACTCCTGGAACACCCATTTAATTAACTGGAAGGAGTACATGGAAGTAGCTTTGGCCATTTAGAGAACCCCAAATGGGGGATCGATCTTATCATCCATGTCTTCCCTCATTAATTGAACATTCCTTTCTTGCAAGTCCACTGTTTTGATGAAAGGGATGTTCGGAGAACTACCAAGGGAATTGTCTATCTCCCTCTCTGGTAAAGTCGACTCCTTAGCAGGGGAGGTATTCTCCACCTCTATCACATCCTTCTGAGTGTCGTGACCACCAACCATGAGTACTCCAAGTTTTGGAGATATAGGCACGTCATGGTCCTCAGAACTATCATACTCAACTAGAATTGGCACTTTCTGACCTCCCACATCCTCCTCCTTCTTCTTATCCTCTTTGTTCTTCCTGCTACCTGAGGTTTTTTCCTTGTCCATAGAAACCGTAATCTCATCATCTGTGTTTTCATTCTCCTCTGAAGCCGAGTTTGAGACTGAGGAAGAAGAGTAATTATCTTCCTTAGTGGAATCAGCCATATTATCATAGCCTTCCACACAGTAACTAGAGGTGTCCGTATCCATGATAGTCTCCTTATCCTTCTTAAATTTTTTACCAGTCGAACTCTTATCTTTCACATTCCCATCCCTAATTATCTTTTTACCCAAACCAAATTTAGACGGGGTTATGACAGGGCTGACACTAGCCATCTTCTTTATGTGTTCAACAATTAAGAGAATCAACCCTACATGAGTAATGGGTTTCTTCTCCTTCTTCTTGTGCTAGGAGATGCTTAAACGGAGAGAATGAAAAATGTAGAAAGGTAGGGACAACATAATTTTATGCCAAAAATGACAAAGAAACACAAAGTGGTAAGAATGGGTACTTTTAAACCTACCATCGAGGGTTACATACTCCATGACCACCATCATAATAGTATCCCAGAGTTCTTTGAACGATGCCACATCATAGCATCCTCAAGGCTCTTTCACAAGGATGTTTTTCTCCTCCTTACTCTTGGGAAAGTGTCGAATGACCTTTCGTGAAACCTTACTGTCCCATAATAATTTGATGCCCTTCATGCTAAGCCCATAAATCTTAGCAATGAAATCCTCCGTGATGTTCATAGTGATTCCCGCTATAGTAACAGCCCCATCTTTCTATTAATCAGAAAATAATTTTGTAGCACTATCTTTCGCCCCATGCAATCTTTCCATGTAGGTGGTAATACCCCCCTTCTCAAGAATATCCCAAGCTTTCGGCATTTTTCTCCATTTGACATAGTCCTTCGGCTCTTTGCAATTAAGCCCACCTCCCATGATATCACAACTCACAGAGACAGTAAAAATTGCAAAGAGAAGCCAAATGACACGATAACTGGTAACATTGAAATTAACAAGGGTTAACTCATGTCTACAATTAGAGTTCTTGGGAAAGACACCACTTTCCATCCTCATTTTCCTCTGATTTTTTGAAATGTGTCTAATCATCATAGCTTCTCAAGATACGCCCAATCAACCCTCTTGCTTCGAGATCTGTCGAAGGCCAACTTGGCTTTGATATCGATGGTCAGATTTTTATAATTGCGCCAAATCATGATGTCCCTGGCTTTAATTGCAAAATTGGCCAACTCATCCACTGTACCATTCACTTTCCTATATGCATGAGAAATAATGACTTGATTAAAGGAATTAATTATGACCCTAGCCTCCTCGATGATCTCCTTAATTGTCTGTGATGGCTTAGTCTTGTCACTAATACATTTTAAACTATTGAGTGAGTCACCCTCGATCCACACCTTCTGTGCCATGTGTTTCTTGACAAGTTTTAGCATCTGAAGAAGGGCCATGGCCTCTGCCATGTGGTTGTTTTTCACCCCAATAGGTAAAGCCACCGCAGCTAGGCAACTAGCCATGTCATCACAAATGAAGCCCCCACAGCCAACTGGGCTAGGGTTGCCCTTGGCAGTGCTGTCAAAATTAATTTTTATCCATCTAGGTGGAGGAGAAAGCTAGATGGCATTCTCCCTAGGATGAGGTTTGTGATTAGCAGTCCTCACAACCATATCACCAGCATTAAAATCCAGCATTCTACTAGACGAGATCTTGAAGTTTTCCTTAATACTTCTCTTTATCTTCTCAGCTATCACTTTTGGAGGAAGATCAATGTTCCTGAAGACTCTGTCAATGTGTTCTCTCCATTATCGCCATATCACATGGGGGGAATAATATTCCAAAAATGTTGATCAATGGGGGAATCAGCTTTTTGCCACTGATTACAAAATCTTTCCATATTATTGGGAAAAAACCACTTAATCTCCCAGCATTGTAATAACTCATTCCAAACCTCCCAAGCATAACTACAGTCAATGGCCAGATGAAAAACTATTTCCTCATCATTTTTACATAAGAAGCATCTATTACTCAGCATCATTCCCCATTTCTGGAGATTGTCAATTGTGAGGATTTTATTCTGCAAAACCAGCCAGAAAAAGATATTAATTTTAGGAATTAAAGAATTGTCCCACCTGATCCCAAGAGGGGAGGGGATTTGGTTGATTTAATAAAAGCTCAGAACAGGAAGCAACCATGAAGATACCAGAAGGAAGAACTCCCCAAAGGAGTTTGTGTTCACTAGAAATCTTAACCTTCCAGATCACAAGGTCCAACATAAGAGGTTTTAACATCTCATAAGAAAGGGACAAATCAATCCACGATCCATTCCTCCAATAGTCCATGACCATAGCTCCATATCTCGGAATACACTAATTGATGAGGGGTTGAAAAGAATTAATAGAATTTATAGGATAATCTTTAATCCAACAGTCTTCCCAAAAATGAATTTTTTTGCCATTTCCTAAAAACCACTTAGCCCCTTTAAAAGCCGCATCCTTAGCATTCTAAATAATATTCTAGAAAAAACATCCTTGCACTTTCAGGTCAGTTTTCCAAAATTCCAAAATATGGGAAAAAGAGAAGAGGTATTTTTTATGAATGATATCATTCCATTCTTTTCTAACACCAAAAATTCCCCAAATCTATTTTGCCAGCAGGGCCAAGTTGGTAGCTCTAATAGGGCGGATACCCAGCCCCCCCCCCCCCCCCCCCCACTTTTTAGGTGTGCAGACCCTATCCCAAGAAACTAAAGCTAATCTCTTTTTTTCTTCCACTCCCGACCACAGAAAATTTATCTGTGGTTTTTCAATGATATCTGCATATTTCCTAGGGATCTTGAAAAGACTGAGAGCATAGACAGGGATACTTTGCAAAGACGCCTTAAGGAGCTGAAGTTTGCAAGCTTGACTCAAGATGGCTCCTTTCCAACCAGCCAAATTCCTATTAAATCTGTCAACAATACCACCCTAGAAAGAGTTCAGAGGTTTAAGACAAGGAGGGAGACCCAGATAGGTAGTAGGAAGAGACTCAATTCTATAGCCTATAATTCTAGCAATTCTATGTAGCCTTTCCTCAGGAGTATTAATAAAATATAAAGAGCTCTTATCCCAGTTGATAATTTGACCTGAGCCAAGGGAATAGGTAGTAAGAGCCATTTTGATAGTCCTAGCTTCCTGATTAGAAGAAAAACCCATTATGATGGTGTCATCCACAAACTATTTATGTGAGCAAGGACTAGAAGTCGAGAAAGGGGAAAGGCCCTCAAAAGTCCCATTAGAAGCAAACTTCTGAAAAAGGCACCCCGGGAATTCGGCCAAAATTGAGAAGAGGATAGGAGAAAGAGGATCTCCTTGCCTTAAACCCCTGGAAGGTTTAAAAAACCTAGAAGGAGATGCATTGATCAAAATGGCAGCTGTAGGAGTACTAATAAGCTAAAAAATAAATTGAAGGAATATAACTCCAAATCCAAAGGATCTAAGAACTTTGATCAATAATTCCCAATCCACTCGATCATAGGCCTTCGAAAGATCCAACTTAAGGAGGAAACCAGAATTAAGAGAGACTTGGGTAGAGTTGATGACCTCATGAACCTTCAAAATTGAATCAAGAATCTGCCTGCCAGGCACAAAGCCACTTTGTTGTGGGGAAATAATCTAAGGAAGAAGAGTCAGCAAATGAGAGGTAAGAACTTTAGAGAGAATTTTGTACATTGAATTGCAAAGGTTGATTGGTTTAAAAGAATCCACAGAATCAACACCAGGCTTCTTAGGGACCAAAGCAAGAAAGGTCGCATTTATCTCTTTAAGTAGGGATTTGAAGCCAAAGAATTCTTTGACAGCATTGCAGATGTCCACTTCAAAAATATACCAAAATTTTTTGAAGAAAATTATAGGAAACCCATCCAGGCTAGGGGATTTGTCACCTTCAAAAGAGCAGACAGCTGCCTTGATTCTTCCTGAGAGGGAATAACAACAAGAGCATGATTAGTTGAATCATTGATAATGGAAGGAATGTTATTGAGAAGAGCATTCTGATTCTCCAAATCAAGATTAGGATCTTTTGAAAGTAAGGAAGAGAAAAAATTAATCATAGCCTCAGAAATATCTTTATCATTAGTAATTTCCCCTTCCTCCACTTTGAGTTTTGAAATTTTGTTAGAAGCTCTATGTTTAGAAGAAGATAAATGGAAGAATCTGGTATTCTTATCTCCAGCTTTGAGCCAAATAGACCTTGATCTCTGCCTCCAATAATCTTCTTCTTTAGAAATAACATTATGATTCTTAGCTAGGATGATTTACTCCTTGTCCCTCAGCTCCACCGTCAACCTAGTCTATTGTATAGTTTCCTGAATCATATCAAGATCTTTTTTAAGCTGACTTTTGGTTTTAAAAATATCACCAAAAATAGTTTTTCTCCATATCTTCACATGTTGTTTAATGCTGAGAAGTTTCTTAACCACTCTAAACATTACAGTTCCTTGAATATTAACCTTCCACCAGTCTTTAATATTCTTCTCCATCTCGGGATGGTCCACCCAAATTTTTTCAAACCTGAAAGGCGGACGACCCTGCTTAGTAATTGGATCCGCACTGAAGCAAATATGGAAGTGGTCAGATCCAATCTTTGAAAGAGAGGACAGCATACATCCAAACTTATTTAGCCAATAGCCACTGATCAAAGCATTGTCTAATCTAACTTGAATGAGGTCTTGGCCAACCCTTCTATTAGACCAGGTAAAGTTAACACCTTGAAGCTCCATATCAAAAAGAGCTTGTTTGTTAATGAATTCCATAAGATCCATTCTTCCATCCAAAATATTCTGGTTACCCACTCCACCAGACTTCTCATTGTCTTTTAAAGGGTAGTTGAAGTCCCCAATGATCAGCCATGGCAAATCCAAGAAAGCTTTTCTATGGTTATCAATTTTCCTCCAAAAATGAGATCTACCAGCTTTGGTATTGTGGGCATAAATGGTAGTATAAACCCATTCAAAATCCAACTTAAGATGAAGAAAATTTATACTAAGGCAATTTAGATCTTCTAAAACCATAGAACCTCTAACATTATTCAGGTTCCAGAAGACAGCAACCCCACTCGAGGCCCCTTCAGAGCTAAAGCAAGCAACCCCATTGTTTTTAAAAATTCTAATTTTTTCCACCTTCTCTTTACTCTTCCTAGTTTCTTGAACAAAAATAATATCAGTTTTATGATCTCTTACCAAATTCCTGAGAATGTCTTGTTTTTTAACCAGAGTACAGGTTCCCTGAATAGTAAGTTGCTTACCATCCACAATGTCTTTTTTGCTTTCTCTCTCTCTGATTTCTTTTTTGGTGTATCTGCCTTGGATATTTTTATGAGAACCAACATCCACTTTTAGTTTGAGTCCTCCATCAGCTTTACTTTGAGTGGTGACTCCCTTGGATCCTAGAGTGGCAAGTTCCTTATTCTTCTCTCTCCTATTCTTCTTCTTCCCTATTTGAACAGTCCAGGTTCCTGTCCCATCAATGGGTTCCTCTCTAGCGGCCAGATCTTCATCACTGCAACCTGACAAGGTATCAGGAACTGAGGATGAATCATCTTCATCAGTTTTAAGATCTTCAACAAGAACTTTGTCCTCTGATGGTCTAAGACTAGAAGCCTCTTCTTGAAAAGGAACCAACACCACCATTGGTGCAGATTCCTCATCAAAAAGACCCATACCAACCAAGTTCTTAGGGGTTTCTGATGGATCAAGGGTCTTTTGGATATTCTCATTTGAGTCAGCCTTCTTATCAGAGAATGCAACAGAGGCCGACACATGTGATAGTGGTTCAGTAACTTCACCCTCGTCCAACACAAGAGTCTTGTTAGACTCCATTTTCTCCTTCAAAGCTTCATTGTTACTGTTGTTGTCACCTTTAACCTCCTTCCAAACTTGTCTAGAGGTATTTTTAGGTTCCGACACAGCTGGCAGGGAAACCTTAGGAGTTTTTTTTGGGCATTGTTTCACCCAGTGACCCATTTTCTGACAAACAAAGCAAGCAAATGGAAGTGATTCAAAGGTCACCTCCTGCTTACACTGACATAGATCCTAGCAAAGACAAGTTTGGACTTGGTCATCATCATGGGATCAATCAAGATAAGTTCTCCCCCAAAAGAAGAGGCTAATCCTTTAAAGACCCCCTCATTCCAGTATTCCAGAGGCAACCTAGGAAACCTAATATAGACTCGAGTTGCCATAAAAAAATTATTAGAGTAGTTTCAGTTAGGATTCCACTTACGAAAAGCAACATCCATCCTACCAAACATCCAGGGACCCCCACACAAAACATAATCCTGGTCTTCCTTGTTAGAGAAGGAAAAATAAAGAAAGCCTTTAGGAAGGGCCGCAATATCCACATGACCTTTCAATGCCCATTTCTTTTTAACAAAAGTTCTAACCGCTTCAATATTAGGTCATGGACCGAGAAACTTACCAACCAGCGTAAATTAAATGGCCAAAATAGATTGATCCACCATAGTGTCAGGAATAAAAATGGCTACTTTTCCCTCCTGAAGAAAAGCTTTAACCGGTTGTTTAGAGGATAAAGATTTTACCTCCTTTCTCCCTCCCACAAGGTCCGACCAATTTTTTGGACTTTAAGGATTGACTTTAGCGTCCCCAACTTCTGATATACTTTTTGACCCCACTAGTGGGTCCTTTGAAGGAATAAGCTTAATATTCAACACCTTAGGAGTCTGACTGGGCCCTTCTCCTAATACAGCTTCACACACAGGTAGAGCCCCCTTTGACGCTACCTTCGAGGGGGTACCCATGATACCCCTACCCGAGGAGGGACTAACCTGTCCTACCAAAGATGAAACTAACACCCGGTCCAATTCTAGCATAGAAGGCATCCCTAGAACCAAAGGCACTTGACCAATACTACTGCCAGAACCAGCACCAGCAGCCGCTCTTCCATGATCCTGCACATAGTTTGAATCCCCACCTTTCCCGCTCGACGTCTCTCTTCTCCCACTCGAATCCTCTCCCATAATCCTCCATTAGTTTGTCTAGTTATTCCTATGTCCAATAGGTTATGTTATCTTTCTATCAGAAAAAGAAAAATTTTAATTTGACATATATAGATCAAGTTAGAGCGAACCGAAGGAACCTATGTCTAAATTATATTTAATGTCACTTCATAAATAAATAAACCATAAAATTTTAAACCAAATTGATGAAAACTAATGAGATCCTTTAGTTTTTGATGTTACAAATCTAACCTCGAAAAAATTATGGCATTATGTTCTTTTAAAAAAAAGTTATGTCGAATCGAGTGACTGTCACTCTTTTAAAAATGTTGATTTTTCATACAAACCACTTTTCAAAGAAGAAGAATAAATGGATACAAATCAATGCCAATTTTTTTTAAAATAATATATTTATAAACTAGAAACAAAATTCTAAAAGTTACTATTTTAAATCACCTTCAAATTCTTAGTGGTTTTATGGCAATATGTGTTCGAAAGTGAGGGTTTTTTTTTTTTCAAAATATACATTTCAGCGTCAAAGTTGGACAAAAAGTGTGACACAGTATTGTGGGAACACCCTGCCAGCACTAGCACACATTCCATTTCCTACCTTGGATATTTTGATACTTTCTTGGATGACTTGGTTGTTTTGTGAAAGTCTATATATTATTATAATCGTTAATTATGTTGTAGCTCTTTGTATTTTATAATTCATGAGATTGCCATAAGGGATAGAATCTGGATTTTGATCTATAATGAAGCCTATATGCCTATTCTATAAGTCTGCATGTTTCTAGCTTGTTGGAATTAAATTTATAATAATGCAAATGTCTATTCTTTCTTTCTTCCTAATCCTATTTTTTTTGTGTAACTGTTGTTGTATGGTTTGAATAGTCTTCTTTGAGGACCCTCCTACCATGGTTGTACCAACAACTTTCAACCTTATATTTGCATTGTTATTTTCTTTAATCAATTTGTAGCCCTTCTATGTAAGTTTAGATCCTACTTTCCTCATTTTAATTAAGTAGCATCTCAATAAATTTTGAGATGTTACAATAGTTCATCTTGTTCACTTTCCTTTTATGTAGTAGTCAAATGTGATATCTTATTAATTTATCTACAATTTTTCAACCTAGACCTCCGACCTATATAATTTTCCCAAAAAATTTATTTAAGATAAGAAAGACAATGATGAAACTTATTTTCTCAAAATTTATCAACATTAATTATTTCTCTTAATATTCTATGGATTATACCAATTTTTATATTAATTGATTCATGGTAAGAATGAGCCTTAAAAGAATTTATAGCCTTTATTATATTTTAGTTGTTTGAAGAAAACCATAAGGCCAATATTGTATTTTCTTGTGTTCATAGAACAACCTACATTGTGGACTTCCTTTTCCTATTCAAGTAAGGTATCATAGATTACCTATACATAGCCACTATGTTAGGTGCAATAGTTTCAATAGTACATGTTACATGCCTAGAGAGATAGCTCCAATTAATGAAAAAAATGTCATATAATTTTTTATTCTAATGCAAAATAACTTCTTACACATGCTAACATAGATGTTAGCTTCCCTGGTTGCATTCAAGTTCAAGTGGTTATGGGTATAATTTGTGCATATGCAGATCCCACCTTTGTTATCTAATTAACACTACAAAGATTTTATTAAAAAAAATTGAAGCAAAAAGTTTTACCTTGAAGGAACTATCATGAATTCATTTCTATAACTAGGTATCATTCTTTTTAACACCATTTCCATATTATTGCAATTGAATCTATGGTAATCTTAAATTATTTCATGACCATTATCATGATTTGATGGGTATGCGATTTTTTTATTCCTTACTTTTATATATGACTTTTTAATTTTCATTATTGATGCTAAACCTTGGAGATAAAAGTTATCTTTTGCGTAATATTTTATGTGTAAAATATCATTTATAATTTACATTTTTCAATATTTCCCCCATAAAAATGTAGCATTTTTAGTGTAATAATTGTATTAAAGGATATCCCAAGGTAATTGAGTGAGACATGATTTTGAAATTTTTAATTTAGTTTAAATGGTTTGGAACTATTTGGAACAAGCCTAGGCCTAACTACAAATATTTTGGAGAGACTAGTAAAGATGGAAGGTCAATTAGAGAAGAAGCAAAAAAGCTAAAGGCGTATAATGGTGATATTTCCAAACCAGGTCTTGGAGAGAAGATCATCAAAGCATTACCAAATATTCCTTAAGGATTCCAAAGGGTTGATCCAATGTTGTTTAAAGGGATAATTTTGAAGAGGAAGTAACATGTATTAAAAATTCATTAGAGACATTAGAGGCTTGTCTTTTTTTTTCCTTCTAATGTACATTTCCAAATAAACCACACTAGATAGTGTCATGCAATTAAGGAATTCAACAAGATGATGTTATTTTGTATTACTCTTTATTATATAGCTAGATACTACAAAGAAGTCTGATGTATTTGTTCATTTCTCAAGCTAACGGAAGTTATCTTAAAGAGGTCATTTCATGAATGTTGGTACCATCCATGGTGAAGCTCAAGATTGTAATCTTAATTCTCTAATAAAATTGGTATATATCAAAGGGGCTTATGGGAAGACATAATTCCTTCATTTTATTGTTCTAATGGCCATAATGGTATAATTCAAACTTACAATGGTATTAGGTAGACTTAAAATTCACTACTAAATCCAAGAGTGTCTTGAGATCAAATATTTTAAAGGGTATAATTATTCTTTAAAGGGTGCTAACTCAATGGAAGAATACCCTGTTTACAAGCATTCAGATGGTGGTTCAATTTCATCATGCCCTAAAATTAATTAATTTATGATATTGTAATTTATATTTGACATAAGTTATATTCTCTCTAATGAGAATATTTTTATTATCTTAAGAAACACCATAAGTGGAATTAAATATATATTTCTCTCTATAGAGACAACATGTTTTTTATTATTATAGCTATAGTCTCTATAGAGACATAAAATTGTCTCTCAAGGGATGTGATTTTTAGTGTCTTTATAAAGATATTTTTTAAGACAATAATGTAAGACAGTTTCTCAAAGACAATAGACAAGTTTTATTTTGTCTTAAGTTAAGACAATTTACTCAAAAATTATCATAAATATTGTCTTTAAAACATAGATAATTAAATGGGGTGGCATGAATCTAGGGCCAATCAAGAGTGGGGAAGTGTTAAGAGATATGATCGCAAGTTTGTTTCGATAGTAACACTCTCCTTGGGCTGTTAGTCCAATCACCTTGTTGAAGCCATTAGAGTTTTTCATGTTATTGATCTAGCTAACAAAATAAAATTAAAAAATGTATGGATTGAGGGTATTCCAGAAATATTATTGACTATCTCCTTGGTAAGTCCCCCCTCATGGTCTATTAAAAGTTGGATAGAGGCAACTAAAATTATTTTATCCAACTTTGAAAATGTGAAAATCTCCCATGGTTTCTAAGAAGCTAATCAGGTTGCTTATTACTTTGCTAATGAAAGGGTCAAGTTAAAAGGTTGACAGATGTGGCAGGATGAGAAGGATTTGGGTGTTGGCATGAGCCTTGACCAATTTATAAATTTACAAACAAGAAAGTTGCCTCATTTAATAATGATGAAACTAAATAAGATTTGGTACATTGTCATCATTCTATACGGTGGCAAAACCTTTATTATCTATATGGGGTAAGAGAGATTACACCTTTTATGGGTGACTTGGATGAGATGGTGGTTCTCTTCCCTAGTTTTTTTCTCTGCGAATTTTAGAAAGGTGATTATTTCTAACATGGGGAGCAGAGGAAAGTGAGTCAAACTGATTAACTATGATTAATACAGTTTAAATATTAAAAATATAAGATTTACTTTAATTTTAAAACATGATTTTTATTCTATGAAGAAAAATAGGGTAGAAAAGGATAGAAATGTGGCTTCTACTTCTAGATTTTAGTTAGAATATAACATGATTTGCATGCAAACAAACAAAAAAATAGAAAGATTCCATTTATATTTCATTTGAACATTTGAAAGATAACAGTTGACATTTATAAATCTAAATAAAATTAGAATTTAAGTTTAATTTAGAATATAAAATTATTTGCATGCAAACAACTATAAAAATATAGAAGGGTTCCATTTTTATCTAAATTTAATTTTACATTTTTTAGTTAAGATGTTGCATTGCTACAATGTAAGATTTTTGTAAAAGGCTACATCTATATAATTAAATTATTGATATCAATAATTATAAGTAAACTTAAATTAATATCAATCTGAAAAACAATTTACTTTTGACTATCTAAATGTTACAATTTTAACATGCAAAAATCTTTGAAAAGACATAATGTAGCTAAACTAAATAAATGGAAGATTTCGCACTAACAAGATAATGGTTTACATCTCTTTCAAATATAAAAGGATGTATTATACATTGTAAATATAGAAAGGTTACATATATCTACATCTTAATTTTTTATTTGTTTATTCATTTAAAGATTAATAAAATTTAAATATTAAAAAGATAAGATTTACTTTAATTTTAGATTATGATTTTCATTCTATGAAGAAAAATAGGATTAAAAAGAATATAAATGTTGCCTCTACTTGTAGCTTATAGTTAGAATATAACATGATTTGCATGCAAACAAATAAAAAAATAGAAAGATTCCATTTATATTTCATTTGAACATTTGAAAAGATAACAATTGACATTTAAAAAATGAAATAAATTAGAATTTAGGTTTAATTTAGAATATAAATTGGTTTGCATACAAAAAACTAAAAATATATAGAAGGGTTCTATTTTTATCTAAATATAGTTTTACATTTTTTAATTATTAAGATGCTACATTGCTACAATGTAAGATGCTTTTTAAAAGCTACATCTATATAATTAAATTATTTATATCAATAATTATATGTAAGCTTAAGTTTAATATCAATCACAAAAACAATAATACAACTATATATCAACCCTAACCCTAATAAGCATGCACAAATATTTAAATATATTATTGTTTTAGTTGCTACTATAAGAAATAATTATTTTTAAAATGTAAATCAAATGAAAGAGATTTTTTTTCTCTAAGATGCTACAATTTCTTGGCAAGATTTATTTATTTATTACAAATAAGATAAAAGTATACATATATATTAAAATATATTATTATTTGGGTTTCTAATATAATAAATTATATGAAACATAAATTTGTGTTCCCTAACATGCAACAATTAGGTGGCAAGATTCTTTTCATTTTATTACAAATAAAATTGAAGCATGTATAAATATTTAAATATATTATTGTTTAGATTGATAATATAACTCAAAAATGGAAAAATTAGATTATACATTAGTTTTTATTATAATTACTGCATCTAGGAAAGAAATACAATATTATAAATATCAAAATCATAGTTGCCATAATAGGTGGATGTTTTATTATGTCTTTTTTCATTCTTAACTAGAGTTGGCTATATTTTAATTAGGTGGCTATCTCTAAACTTAACCTTAATTATATACCATAATTTCAACCATGATATAAACCCTAACCCTAATGATAATACTAAACATGATGCTAACCCTAATTCTAACCATAATCCTAACAAAAATCACAATCGTAAACACTAAGCCTATCCATATCTCTAACAAACCTTAACCCTAACCCAAATTCTAATCGTAAACCCTAATTCCTAATCCTATCCCTAATCCTAAACCCTAACCTAAACATTATATATAATCCTAAGCATAATAAAAACCATGATATAAACCATAGCCTTAATCCTATCCTTAATCCTAAACCCTATCCATGACCCAAACCCTAACCTAGACATTAAAACCCAACCCTAACTACAATCCTAATATTAAACAATATCATAACGTACGCCACAAACCTAACCATCGCATAAAGCTAAACCCTTTCCCTAATCCTAAGCCTAAATCCTTACCCTAATTAAGACCCTCTCTCTAACCTATTTCCAACCATGATATAAACCCTGAACCTAAGCATAATCTTAATCCTAAACCCTAAATCCTAAGGCTAAATCCTAAACATAATACTAATATCTAAACCCTGATCCCAACCCTAACAATAATGCTAACCATTATGTAAACCCTAATGCTAACCCATAATTCTAATCTTAAACCCTAAACCCTAATCCTAATCCTAATCCTAACCATAAATCATAAATATGATCTAAAACTTAACTCTTATCATAATATTAATCATGATGCAAACCCTTACCTAAGGGTAATCTTTATCCTAAACCCTAATTCCTAATCCTAACCTTGATGTTATTATTAACCTTAAACCTAACCTTGATCCTAACCCAAACCATAGTTGTAACTAAATCTAGATCCCCACCCTATTCTTAATTATAATTCCAATTCTGACCCTACCCTTAACACTAACCAAAACCCTATTCCTCACCCAAAACCTATTATAATATACCAAACCCTAACCCTAATTCTACCCCTACCTCTAACATAATTCTAACACTAGCGTTGAACCCTAAATGTGACCATAAGCCCAATCATAATACTAAACCCTAACCGAAATCATAATAATAAATCTAAACCAAACCCTAACTCTAATGCTAACCCTATCCATGATATAAACCTTAAACCTAACTTCTAACCCTGACCATATTCATTTATTTAATGCATTATGTGCAGCGTGGTGCTACTAGCAAATATATAATATGTAATAACGAGAAAAGTATAAAAAAAATTTTGTCACTGAACGAGAAAAGTCAGTCCGCCTAACTGTTAAAAGAACTGAAAAATAGATATTTTAAATTTGGAAAGAGACTACTGAAAATTTTATTAAATAAGATTGTAATGAAAACAATTCCACATCGGAACGCAATATTTAAAGTTGGAAAACTGTTGTCGGAGATGATAGGGAAATGTTGACTGTATTTGAAACTTTTGAAACAGTAATTTTATTCACCAAAAGGAAATTTGAAATGAAATGGTTTTATCTACCAATAGAAACTCTCAAAATTGTTCACAGAAAAAAATATTTTTTATTTGTCAAAAAGCTAAATCTTAATCTGTAAAAAAAAAACTTTAAAATTTATTTTACATGCCACATCTACCAACTATGAAATTGCACAAGGGAAAAAAAATAGTAGTAATGAAACAAAATTGAAACATCTTTCTAAATGCACTGTAAAAGTTTTGCTCTGTTTTTCATCATTTTTTCTTGATTTATAGGATCTATTTGAATCATATTTGTATCATGTAGGTGGATGCATAATTGAATAAATAAAAAGATTGTGAAATTAATAACACCAGAACAAATAAATAATATAATTATTTATTCAGAAGTTCTAACAATGCATTATTGTAAAATGCTTGTCTAATCACTTATTTAGAGGTTCTCCAATGCATTATTTGAATGCTTATTGTTGGCTTATTAGAATCTGGGCAACGAAAAATGAGTACACTAGTGGTGGAAACTGGGCAACATAAAACTGAGCATCAAAAGTGGAAAGAAGCGAGTATGTTGTAGGGAACATTTGTGACGAGTGCCTCCACAACTCCGGGAAAGGCAGCCAACCTGAAGCCACGGTAGATCTCTCTCTCCCACCAGCTGGCTGCTAGTTTCTCCACCTACTTAATCACCACCTCCAAAGTCACCACGGATTCTTCAAAAATCGCATCCACAATCCCTTTCTCCAACACCATCTCTGCGTTAAACTTGTTCGCCCACAGCACCACATCGCGCAGGGTTGCGGGCTTGAGCTTGCTGCGAATCAAGGCCATCATAGTGGTGGGGATGGGCAGACCAAGATTGAGCTCGCACATGTAGAGGTCAGAGGAGGGGTGTTGGGCCATGAAACGGTAGTCATGGGCGAGAGTGAGCATGTAAGACCCAGCCACCACGCCGCCACAGATGGCAGCGATGGTGGGGACAGTGAGCCTCATGAAGGTAGCGAGCATCTTCTCTAACTTCTCTAAAACAATGTCAAGATGCTCGTGAGGGCTGTCGGTGATACATTTCATATCGATGTCGCAGGAAAAGTGTTTGCCAGCGTTGGTGGTGATGAGGGCTGTTGCGTCGGGGGATTGTTTGACCTGATTTAGGGCATTGGTGATGGCATCAAAGGTAGTGGGATTGAGCCTATGCTAGTCATCGTACTCACCCATGAAGGTCAAGATGTACACCTTCCCTGGCTTCTCAAGGCTGCACATCCTCGCTTACTCTACTATACACTCACCAGCCTCCGATTTCTTCCTTGCTCTCGCAAACTAATCGGTGGATGAATGGTAGAATATGCAGATGTGCCAATTATATAGGAGCTCTTGCGTAGTTGGTCAGTCCCACAGCCCACCATGCTTCCGCTTTGACCATTAATTACATGTGCTTCTATAAGGGCCCATTTGGTGCTAAGCATTAACCTAGAATAAGCATTAGTTAATGCAAGAATAATTTAATTCTATGTTTGTGGCATTTTTTGAGTTCTCAAATTAGAAAACTAATCCCCTTGCATTAGTTAATTCTTTAAAAAAGCTGGAATTCATTTCATGTTCGAGAATAAGCTATTTATGGATTCAAATTTATTTTTTTTTATTGATTTTTTTAAAAACAAAAGTTTCAAAAATTTTTTTTTAATCTTTTTTTTAAAATGTGGGTATATATACACATGTGTGTATATATACATATATATATATATATATATATATATATATANATGTGTGTATATATATATATATATATATATATATATATATATATATATATATATAGACACACACACACGTGTATGTATATACACACACATGTATATACACATGTGTGTATATATACATGTGTGTATATATACATATGTGTATATACATGTGTGTATATACATGTTTGTATATATGTGTGTATATACACACATGTATATACATGTGTGTATATACACATACATGTATACAGACACATGTGTATATATACACATGTATATATAAACACACATGTGTATATACACACACGTGTGTATACACCTGTGTGTATATGTGTATGTTTATATGTGTACACAAGTTAAAAATACATATTATTTAAATTAACTAAAAAAATGAAAAATAGTCCTTTCTCCAATTCTACAATATGGGATCCAAACACAGAATAGCTTATTATATCTTTCATTTTTAGGATTAATTAATCCAAGAATAGGTCCTTATTATGGAATATGCCTATTCTGGATAAGTTAATGCCATGCACCAAACGGGCCCTAAACTTCTTACTAAATGCCGTGGAAAATTGTTGTACGTACTCTTCTAATTTTCTGTTTTGTGGGCCCAATATTTTGAATAGCAAGTCAACTTACATAATTTGGAGTCATCAAAATAGAGACATCCCTGAATGATTTTGTCGAAGAATGTATTTTTTATAAAATGACTTAATAGATTGCATGCAGGTCTGGAATTTAACGGTCCTGTCATATGAATTTGTGTATGATGGTTTGGTCATTTTAATATCTTTTATTTTACAATTTAATATATAATTAAAACTAACTAATTTAAGATACAGTTGTGTCTTGATAAGAAAAGAAAATCTTTACTGATATGAATTCTTATATAGATACAAATATTGTAAAAAGTACAAAATAAGGATAAATTGATATTAATTAAAAAAGTTTTTTTTTAAAAGGTTTTTTAAATAATATAAATATGTAATAAATAGTATAAAAATATGTAATAAATAGTATACTAATATTTTAAATTAAATTGGTAAAATAAGTTTCTAAAATTCATATATTATGTTTTAACAAGATTCTAAATTGATATAAATATATAATAAACAAAATAGAAACATGTATATTATAAAATAATATATATTTATCATATCTAATAATATATATTTATATTATTAAATAAAATACTATATTATTTGTAACAAATTTTCATGTTTTATTAATAAATTTAAGTTTCATATTCAATCCTAGGGTCCAATAATTTTTTAGCATGTCATATACAATTCAAAAGTGAAAAACGGCCAATAAAAACAAAACAAAATTGGAATGAGGATAGTCAAATTCATTTCAATATAAAATGATTTTATCAAAGAATATATTTGTTCTAAATAGACATAATTATTTAATGGTAAAATAAAGAATAAAAATTCCAATCTTTTATCAATGATTTAAAAATATATATATTCTTATTGACTATAAGAAAGAAAATAAGTTTTAGAAAATTTAAATTTATAAAATATAAAATATGAAATATAAAATATAAAATTTAAATT
>MU223676.1:103116-140569 GCA_018584345.1 Thuja plicata | reverse complement strand
TTTTATTTAGGATTTATTTTAGGTAAGAGTTACAATTAAAGTTGGCATACACTTTGGTTTAAGGTTTATTCTAATGTATGTTTAGGGTTGGGTCATTTCGGTTCAATATTTAAATAAATTTAGGGTTTTGTAGACTATTTGAGTACATTTTGGTTTAGGTTTGTTGTTAGAATTCAATTAAGTTTAGAGTTACAATTAGAGCTAGGGGTAAATTTTGTTTTGGGTTAGGATTCATGTTCAATTTGAACTAGGATCTCATTTAGTTAATTTTTAAGAAGTGTTTGGGTTATCGTAAACTTTGGTGTAGCATTAGGATCAAGGTTTCTATGGTTTTATATTATGATGAATTTTAGTTCACTGTTAAGTTTAGGGTATAATTAAGTTTATCTCTAGGGCTCAGTTCGTTTAAGTTTTTAACATTTAATTATGTTTAGTGTTATAATTCAAATAATTACATTATTATGGCCAATTAAGTCTATCTATAGGGTTCAATCTGTTTAAGTTTTAATATCTAATTAGGTTTATTGTTATAATTCAAATAATTATATTATTATGGCTAGCATTCAATTTGTTTTAATTTTTATGGTTTAATTTAGTTTGATGTCCAATTAGGTTTATGATTACGGTTCAACTTTTTATATGGTTATGATTAGAATTTAATTTGTTTTAGGTTTTGGATTTAATTTTTCTTATTGTAAGGGAACTAACTTTAAATATTTTGAGTGTTAGGGGTAGGGTTTAATTTGGTTAAGAGTTTAGATTGTGTTTGATTTACTATTTGATTTAAGATTTCATTTTTTTTATTATAAGTTTGAGCATTTAATATTTGTTCAAATGTTAGAATTAAATTAGGATCAAAGTTATGATTGTTACTTATTTAACCTTATCGATTAATCTTAGGGTTTAATTATATTGAAAAATAATTTTTAAAAGAGTTAGTGTTTAATTTGATTCTATCTCCTTACCTCTCCTTGCATTTGTTTGTTCATCCTATATCATTCCCACTATATTTATTATTACTCGTATTAAATTTCTACTACTATTTCTCCCATTTCTCTCACTCTCTCCCTATTGCCATCTCTTTCTATATGTTTCTAATTCTCTAATCTACTCATATTTATTTGTCTCATGATCATGTTAATTTTATGGATTAAACTTAACTTTTTTTTATGAATAGTGTTCAATTTGCTTAACGTTTAATTGGTTATAGGGTAATGGTAGAATTTATATTAGCATTATAATTTGGCTTTAATTTGATTTAAGGTGTATAGGGTTAAGGGTTGCAATTTTTAGTATTGATATAGGTTTAAGGTTTGAATTTAATTTAGGCTAGTGTAGGGTTATTTTTTATTTAGAGTCACTATTAAGAATAATTTGGTTTAGTATTAGATACAAGATTTTATTAAGTTTAAGGATAGGGTATAGTTAGGGTTTATTTTTCTATAGATTTAGATTCTCATTTCAATTTGAATCATGGTTTTGCTTAATTAGGTATAAGGTAAGGGTTGAAATTTCTGAAGTGTTGAGTATGGGTTTGGGAATAACTATTAGAACTTTACATTTGTTGTTCATTTAGATAAAGGGTTAGAGTTACCCATAGGGATAGGGTTTATTAATATATATTATAGTACAGGTTTCAGATTAGTTTCATTGTACTTGATGTAACATTTCAATTCCATTAAAGTATTAATCAAAGATTTAAAAAAAAATTTGGTAACAAAAGGAAAAGCTAATTTCACAAATTTACTTGTATGTATTTGATTAATAATCATTAAGAAGATTATAAATACACTTAATTAGTTTCTTTAGCAACTCAATGTCATTATCTATATTAAATTATTAAAATATCTTTGAAGTCAAATTTACTGATATAATAAATATTCAATATTTTGGATTTTACTTTAATGATTGAATTGTCAGAAAAAAATTAATCATAGATATGGATAATATTTACTTTGTATAAAAATATTAGTAGATATGAAAAAATCCTATAATAATAATTTTATCTTATTTTTGTCAAGTAACAAAATAGGGAAACTTAATTGTTAGGATAAACTATCCTATACCTATGAGCCTGTCTACATACATCCTCCACAAAAAAGAGACAAAACACAAGAATGTATTGAGGTTAAGAGGTGATTAAAAAGGTAAAAAGTCTCTCCTTATATAGTCAAGAGCATATAGGAAATATGGACAAGGTTGAGACAAGTGTCTCAACTTGGAGGAAGCAGATTTCTGATAGAACTCAACAATATCCTCTTAAGGCTGATTCCAAGTTGGACTCAATGGTATCCATCTACCTAATTAATGAATGTACCTAAGTAAAATTAAGTAAAGAGTAAATAGTGAACTATTTACTCCAACACCCCCCCCTTAAGTGTAACTTAGGGAGTACATCAACGTAGAAGAAAATATTTATGGGTCCTAGCAACAAGGCCATGTTAGGTACCCATGTACAACTACAATGCAATCTCTCATAACTAGAGAAAAAGGAGAAAACCCTATGGGAGAAAAATCCTCTCCAAAGGAGAGAACATGAAGGTTTGAGAATCCTTCAAAAAGATGTTCTAAAATCATGAGCATGAAAATTGTTGAAGCACAAACAATTTGTAGAGAACTGTCGATGATTGATATGGTGCTTTATCTGATGATTTCCTCTGAAGAAGATGGTGAGAAGGAAGACAACAATATGTATGAGTGCTCAAAATGGTACTTCTCTAACATTGATCAGATGACAATAATGGAAATAACATCCATCAATTGAAGATACAGACAGCACAAGAATCTGCACGAGTGAGCTTCACTACGCAACCAATGATGTTGTTTGAGTGATACCATTTTCACTTCTCAATCAAGGTTAAAATGCAGGTGCAATAGTCTTAAAAGGATCTAAGAGTGTTTCAGCACACTTCAAGTGAAACTGAGGATCCTCCATAAAACTGGAATGCAAGAGTGTCTCAATGGACTTCAAGTGAAACTAAGGAAGCATTAGCATGAACAGTATGATACCCCCCATAATGATGAAAAGGGTGAGGCATAAGAGATCCATTAAAATGATGTGTCACCATGTTATGCATAAAAGAGAAAATATGTATCTACAACTGAGAAAAGGGTGTGTGCGATTAAACTACACACTCACATAAGGCAAGAATATCAGTAATTTTTTTGTTGTCGTGGATGAAATATCACTTTGAAAAGGCTCTGATTGGAAAACAAATGCTCTACATAACCCCCCATGGCACTTCATAATTCAGTGTGAGTACAATAATATGACACATCATGTGTGCAAAAAATCGCCAAAAGACATGGATGGACATTGGATCTAATATGTCTACAACTAGTGCTCATAAAGGATGTTCAACTCAAACAAATGACAAAAAATCAAGAAAATTTTGAAAAAAGTGCACCCATAAGTAGTGCATTAAATCACCTTTGTGACGATGCTTCATTTTCCAAAAATGGACTCTAGATGTTTGAGTTAGGGTCATGTGAAGAAAAGTGCCTATTAGGGCTGAAAGGTGAAAAAAATTGACTACTCCTCTTATGTACCCAGGGGAATGGGTTCGGTATGTCATGGGACCATCAACTCATCATGTCAAAAAAGAGTGCCCCTCCCAGATGGAGAGGGCCCTAGAAAGAGCTGATTAGGTGGTTGGGTCTGATGGTGGCTCTGTGTGCCACCCCCATAACCACCAAGAACTATTGAAGGTAAAAGAAAAACATTGCCATAATGATGCAAAACTTTGCAACAACAAACCGCTGGTCTTTAAATGCCAAGTGGCCTTGCATACAGTAATGCTCAAAGGTCCACAACTTCAAAGGCACCAAGTATATTTGAATAGAAGATGCATCTGCCAGTTGACCACCAGTCAAAGAAGAGGAACACTGATCAAGGAAGGATCAAGAGAAAAATAATGAATCACGATCGCATTGGAAGTGGAGATGGATGAGAGAGGCACTAAATTTTTGAGTGGTCTGTTTGGTCTCCTGCAGCCAGTAACAAGTGCTAGGTGGAGGTAGATCCACTAGCGATAGAGGGAGGCTCCTTCAAACCTTCACATGCACACTTCCACCATCATCTTACCTATGCTCTATGGATCTTCTTGCAATTTGACCAAGAACTGACATGCAAGTTTCAAAAAAAAACATTGTAGCACATCCACATGGTAGCCTAAATGACCAGAGTAGGCCTTCGATCATAGAAGATGTCGACCAGACAAGGAAGTAGACCTGGTAGATTGAAATGAAACCACCAAGATGAATTTTCACCAACTAAAGTGAGTGCACTAACATATCATATAGGCCGCAATCCACAATTGAAAAAGTCACTAGCCAAAACAATGAGGCTTCCACGAGTGATGTAGGCAGAGTGATAAGGACTATCATACCAAAGAAAGCTATGGAAATGGCTACCAAGCATAGAAAGCTAGAGTTCAAGTAGAATATAGCCCAACCAAACACAAATCTACAGATCTGACTAGTCTGGACCTTACATAGATGACAAACACAGATCTGCATGCAACTAATAAACCCTGGTAAACTTCAGATAGAAAACCACAAACCTCAATAATCAAAATGAAAAAATCTCTCAAGAAAGACTGAAAGGAGCTGAGAGACAATAGGATTTGATACCATGTTAGGATGAACTATCTTATATCCAGTAGCCAATCTAAATACATCTTCTAGAATAGTGAGACAAAACACAAGAATGTATTGAGGTTAAGAGGTGATTACAAAGGTACAAAGGCTCTCCTTATATAGGGAAGAGTAGATAGGAAACATGGAAAAGGTTGAGACAAGTGTCTCAACCTGGAGGAAGGAGAGTTTTGATAGAACTCAACAATATCCTTTAAGATAAGGTTGAGTCTAAGTTGGACTCAATGATACCCATCTACCCAATTAATGAATGTACCTAAGTAAACTTAAGTAAAGAGTAAATAGTGAACTATTTACTCCAACATTAATCAAGCTTTCTGATTACAAATATATATTCAATAAAACAATTGTAGTTAAAAAATTGACTTTGTGTCTGATATAGAAAATCACATACATGTTTTTCTTCCAAATAATAAGGGAAATAAAATTCACTCTTACACCATAACATGTTTTGAAGATCAAACTATATATTATGCATGACAATATATTGTGCATGATAATATAAAAGTTTATATCATGTATTAAAAAAAGTTTAGTTTGAGAAAAACATCAAAACTCTACAAATGGTAGTTAATTGTAGTTATTTGTGACAGTGTAAAGACATTACGAAATGTTCACTAATGAGAACTATATTTCAACCTTTATTTTTGTAATGATCACGATAGAGTTCTTCCATAAAATCTGGAAAAGCAGCGATTCTATTATATGTCTCCTTAACCTTTTCCACAACATCTTTCATTTGCAAAATCTCATAATCATCAACGTAATCTATAGATAAAGCTGCATTGTCAAATTCTATAAGAATTTTATAGAAGCTTTCCAACACAGATCTTGCACATTTTTCAATAGGTGTCTAAGTTGAGCTATCAAATTTCACCGAGGCAAATGGACTTGGTACAATAATTTCTGATTTATTTTGATAGGGATCCATGATTTGAAGAATCTCCTGATATAAAAGAACAATCTTTTTTTAAAGTAAATAGTAACTAAAAAGTATCATATGAGGGGAGAAAATAAAATATAGAGAATGCGTATATTGTCAAAAACATTTTTTTACAATAAAGAAACAATAACACTATATTGTAGTGAGATAGTCAATTATAATTTATAAAGAATGGTTAAATAAATCATAGTGCATTGTATGTGTTTTATTTCTTGGTTAATAAAAAAAAACATAAGTTTGGTTGTTACTTCAAATCTGTTTAAGATTTTTGTTCATGAATTAGATAGATATTTGTTAATAGCTTTTGTGGACATTTACACATACACTTATTGAACAAAAGAAAAATAAGTCACATTCTTGGAATTATTTTCATATACGTTAGAAATAATTTTGATGTCAACTTTTAAAATTAATATGGTCATGCCTTTAATTACGCACTACTTTTTTTTTCAATTAAATGTTCAAGATGTCAATTTATTAGAGTATTGTACAAAAATACAAGTGAACATATTAAAAATAAAAAGTACCGTATAATTAAAAATAATTTATAACATATATGAATCAATACTAATGTCAACATACGAGGATAACAAGGATCTGTTCCTATTTCTTCAAGAGGAGTGGGCGAGAACCCTGCTGTCTATACAGCTGGAAGGGAAGAACTAACTCTGTTGTCTATGGTTCGGGTAATTTTGGCTGGGCTTGACCCTCGGTTCCCCTATTCTGTTATTGGGGTTAATTTTAAGTTTTTTATTTTGGTTTGGTTGAGCCCTGTGAGGCTTATTGACAATACTTTTTATGCTACTGATGATAGCAATTACTCTGGTTTAATCCCTTGGAGTAGAATTGTCACTTCTATTTTTGATAGAGGCAGAACTAGAATTGGTGTTTGTGATATTCTGCTAAAATGTTTTTAGCTTTGACTAGTTCCATTAATATGCTATTAATATGCTACTAGTCCTTTGTTCCATGGGCTAGCACCCTGTTGCTACTTTTTCTATCAAAAACATACTGAGTTTATGTACAATTGTTATATTCAACTTTAATTGTTGTGGGAGTTTCTTTGAACATTATAATTACACTATTTTTTTAGAGCTATAATTCATCAATTTTGATCATTTATTTTTTATTATTGAAATGGCATAATACATACATTTACATTACATTTTTTAGAATAAAATATTGTTTCTTAAAATACTCACTTTGAAAGCTTGAACACATGTCTCTCAAGCAAAGTATTTCATTGCAATAATAAAAATACTTAATTATTCTAGTCAGGGTTACTGTCATCTTCATAGTGAACCACATTTCATGGAATCAAGTCTTTGTTTGTGGGGTTTAGTATGTCAAACCAATAAAGATTCTCATAGGTGCATTGTAGTAGATACCAAGTTCTTGTATCTTCACACAATGTTGGATAAAATTCACAAGTTGTATGTGTCCATGTTGGTATTTGTTCAGTTACAATTTTTCTTACTCGCTCAATAAATAGTAGAGGTAAAAAAATTCCCTGAGGTCCCCATCTTTCAACCACATGTCGACTCCATGATGTGTCTGTTATCCCAGCAAATTGTAAATGAAAAAATTGGCCATGATAGTGCAGATTTGACAGACCTTGAATACTAATTTGTGGTGTTCTAAGCGTTGTTTTTAACCAAAGAGAGGCATAATCATTTGTTTTAGTCAGAAAAGGAGATTTTTTAAACCAAAGTTGTGCTAGAAAAAAGTACAAATCCATTGGATCAGATGTTTCACAACAAACTAATTCTGAAAAAATGGATCTTTGTAGAAATGATTGAAATTTCTAAGAGCTGGTGGTCGAAACCTAAGTAGATATGTTTCATGGAGATGTCGTTTTGAAGATAAATAATTTTTTCTTTCTTCTCTGTGAATTCTTGGAAGATCAATATGATCATACGAGTCATCAACTGTAATTGTTCTTTGTCTCAAGATATTTGTTTTCTTCAAATATCTAGACATAAAATGATAATAAAACAATAGACACAATTTTTGATGTTTTCATTTTCTTTTAAAAAAGAAATATTACACGTGATCATAAATTTAAATATCTTAATATAGAATCCTTGAATCATGTTTTTTGAGAAAATCATCTTAATTAGCAATTATAAATGCCCCAATATAATGAATATAGAAAACAATGTTGTTTTTTCATGATGAAAAACTAAAATTATTATTTAAAAAAATTCATGATACCTATTTAATCACATTCTAAAAGAATGTTTATCCACAAATGGATTTTATTATACTACTCTTATTTGGTCCTTATTCCATTCAAAGTTGTTGTGATATTTGTTGAAAACTGTTACATGAACTATTTTCCAATGCTTTAAGCATTATTTCTTCTACTTTTCTTTTTTCAAGTTATTTTTTCAATCTTGTTCTTTAAGTTGGTCCCATATCAATTATTGCTTTTTGTAGCGTCAAACCATGTGATTTGTGTATTGTCATTGCCCAAGCTAGTCTCAATGGTATTTGAGTTGTACAACCTCTTTGTGCTGCACTAATAGGTACTATTTTTGAATTCTCTTCACTGAATGGGAATCCAAAGTACATGTCAAATTTTACCATGACATACAATGGTAGTTCTAGTGGCACACTTCCAGGTTCGTATACTTTTTCCTGGAAATAACCCGAGGCACCATTTGCAAGGCTTGCTTCTATCCAAAGATCAGAACTTAACATATCTCTTGCATGTTTGGAGATTAAAAATTCCATATCAAGCTCATTAGGAGAATTTTTTTCAACTCCACTAACATTTGAAACTTTCATTTCTATAATATGTGCAACAACGTGTCTCAGATAATGTAATTTATTTTGATTATGATTGCGAACATTATCATTAGTAAAAAATAAATGAACATTACTGTCAAAATCATCATTTTCCATGGCAGTTATGTTGGTCCTAGTTCTTGACATCAACAACATCCAATCATTAATAGTCGGTTGTCCATCTCTAAGATTTTTCAGTAAATGACAAAACTATCTTTGTACAAAATCCTATCCATCTTGTCTAAAAGCCATTTCCAATGTGACTACCTTTGTAAAGTCTTCCCATAGTAGATTTTGTCATCTTTTTCTGTCATATGTTTCCTTGTCTCTCACTAGAGGGAGTTGTTCAAAGTCACCAACTAAAATCATTGAAATACCTAAAATAGCACCAACACAAAATTTAGAATGTTTTAGACTACTAATATATTATTTTACTAAACCACATTCACATACAATAAATTTTGATCTATATACAATATTTTATTGTAAATGAATGTACACCTGTAAAGTTGAGGTTAGCATTTTGAGAAAACGCTTGGCGAAGTCGGGAGTCTATGTTTTCTAGGAACTTCTCCCCAATGAAGCTCATTTGATCAATGAATATATATATGATATGACTCATTTCTTCTTGAAAGCTTGTGAGATGCGTTCCTTCCAATAGAGAAAAATCTTTTATTGGGATTCTTAACTTTGAATTAATTGTTGATCCACCAATATTGAATGCAGATACTCCTGTTGGCACTAGGACTAAAAGTGGAGACTGATTAGGCATTGCTGCGTGTTTGAGATTTTCACACATTGTGCCAATAAGATATGATTTTCCAGTACCTGTTGTTCCCTGAATTATCATATAAAGGGGCATCACATTTTCACCCACATGATAGTGGAACATAATTATATAAAAATGATTTTTTTTTCTATTTTTCAATGAGACTATTGTAATTGATGTGTTGTTGTGTGTTAATATTTACAAGGCATCCTTTTTCTCTCATACTTTTGACAAAATTTATTTCTTCTATAATGTATTAATCATACTTGTATGAATTTGACCAATTTGATTCTCTATCCATATCCCTTCACCCCAACATATCAATTTCATAAACTTCCATTACATTTCCTTGATGCAACCATGCAATAATTTCCCATTCATGCTTAGTATTGTTTCGTTGACCAATTTCATTGTTTTCTCTTTGTGAATCAGATGAGGTCTTGCCACTATCTTCTACATCCACATTCCATTCAACATGTCATGGATGATAATCCAATGACTCCCAATTTGAGATTATGGTATCATTATTATCACCAATATCTAGAGCAATGTCAGGAAATGGTTTGTAGAGGAAAAATTCTGATAAACAGAATTCAATAAATTTTTTTGAATCACGTGATGGAATAGATACAAACCTTGGGTAAACCCTAACAATAACATCCTTCTTCCTACATTCCCATTTGTTATCTTTTTTCTGACTCTTGTTATATATCCATTATTTAGATGCATCAATCAAAGGGGTAGTTTCCATAGACAAGGGTCTCTTTCTATATGAATCAATGAATGATTCTGATTATTCTTCACTGCCATATTCATTATTTATAGATACATGTTTGAATATTTTGTGAGAAACATTGAGACTAACAAATTGTCTATTGCTTTTAACCAAGGGGAGTTCGAGGAGAATGTGACATGTTTCTTGAGCTCCAACATTTCTTTCAATAATTTTAGTTAAAATTTTCATGTACACCTTTCAGGCTACATCTTCAGGATTTCCTATATTCGCCAAACACATTAGCATTTGATGGTATGTTTCAGAACTTTTCTCTGATTTCACTTCATATTTTGCAATGTATCTAATAACTGCTTGCTTTGATCAAAACATTTTTCCAATCTATATTATCTCTCCACAATTTCAATATATAAGGATTATGTGAGTTTATTCTTTCATCATTCCTTGCAGGCTCAAATTTCATCTCACTAGTTTCTATGTCTTCATATAATTTAGAACCCTATAGATTTAAAGGCCAAGGGGCATTGTACATATAATTTATATATAAATAAATAATATATTCCAGAAAAAATATATTACCGTATAGTATGTATACAAAATATGTTTCAAAAAATTCTTACCTTCAACTATTTTGTCCTTTTTTTCCCCTTAAACATGCACCCTGTTTACATATATTATGTCTTTCCATAGTGTTGAGTCTTTGATCATAATCTTGATCAATATCCATCTCTAAAAGTTGTCTTGTATTTTTCAAACATGGGTGTTCAGAGAAATTTTGAAAGCCCTATAAAAAATTAATTCAAACTTAAAAAATGGTAGAATTCAAAGTTAAATAGTTTTCTATCGAAGAACACACTATTTTTAAACTCATTATATATTTACCTGCCTGTTATGCTGTAGAACATCTGCTCTTGGATTCCATGCATGGACAATTTGGTGGAAAAAGAGTTCAATAGCTTTCAACTCTTCTTCATTATGCCAATCTATAGAATCCATATTTGGAGCTCCATGAAGCCATAAACCCCATGCACATGTGGTGATCCTCCATGTTTCCATTAATATCTTGACAAACAGTCCTTAACATTCAAACCTTTCTCTAAAATTTCTTTTCGAAACATTGTGTGTCTGAGATGCATGTAGTGAGCGCCTATGTGAGGGTAGTCAATAACATTTTGTCTCCTCCACTTTTGAGCTTCTTTAGGGTTTGTTGGTGTCATTCATGGCATTAGTGCATGTAGGTATTTCCAATACATATCAATAGCACTAAGCATGAAAATATTGTTGGTGTTCCTATTTGATTAAGCATATCACATAATTCACCCTGACATTTTGACAAATAAGACCTTGTACCTCTTAATGTTGTGCCAAATCACATCAATTTATCAGCAAGGTGTGAATTTGGTATACATTCTATGTGCTCACATAATTCATCTATGGTAATTGGTAATTCTTGAATGTTCCATTTTGCAAACACAGCACTCAAATTTTGTGCCTGATGTGCCATTATCATGGTCATCATGTAATACCTAAATCTTGGGTGTTTTCCAAAAATTTTCTCCCTATATCAAAGAATATGTTTGACATATTCATGAAGCTAAACTCATCTTACTCATGGTTCCAACCAATCACATTTCCCATCTAGAAATAAGGTTGGAAAGGCCATATCGAGCAAACTTGGAGTTATATATTCATTCACCGGTGATGCACAAATTGGCGGCCAATCAATCAATCTTTCAAGATCTGTACAAGGGCTGTTTACCCATGCATGAATGAATTCCATTTCTATTTGAATATTTGGTGGTTGTGTTTCCATTGATGTTGTGTGATTTATTACGTTTCCTTCTTATTCCTCCACTATTGATTCTACAAACACAAATTCTTGTTCCTCTAATTCAAACTCGACATGAAATGTCTTCATCTAGTTGAAAATATTGTAATCAATTTTTTTCCACATTTTCGAGAGCATGACTATCTATTGCGACATCTGAATAGAATTTATCATGTTCTATTTTGTACCTTAGTGCTCGATACACCATGTCTTTGTTGACTGTAAAATTATAATTTGTACCCCATTGATTCTTTTTTTGAACAACTATTATTGGAAACTCTTTAATTGGACATGGAAGAGTTTTATATTTTGTGGGAGACTTATTATGTGTCCTTTATATTTATATTGACCGCCTTTTGCATGTGTCACCTACAAAATTGGACTTACACGTGCAATCAACATTTCCTCAGCTTTAGTTAGATTTGCAAGTTCATCTGGTTGTGAACTTGGATCCATATTATTAAATACAAAAAACCTATTATTTCCTTTTTCTTGCATACATCTTTAACAAAAAGGACCTTCTGTTGTCCGAATAAATTTTATTCCAAGATAAAATTCATGACACATGTAACACATAGATGGATGAACAAAGCTATCTAATTGATGTCGAAATAATAATTGTAGCTTCTGAAAATCAGTTCCAAACATTTCATTACAGCTTACATGATTTTGTACATTGTGTTCACTTTGACATGGTTGCAAAGGATTGATAGGTACAGACCAAGCAGATGGATTTCATTCTAGATGAATATTTATTTGAGTGCTGGCATTAATATTTTCACTTTTCAATTATTCTACCATTCTTTCAACTCTTCTTCTAGCATTTCTTTCTCTCTCTTGTTTATTATGGGTTTCAATTTCATTTCCCCATTCTATAAAATTCATCTAATCTTGTCTCCTTCTTCTATATTCTCTTTGATATTCCATTTTATCATTAGAAATATTAAAGTTCAAATTTCTAGTATGATTTTCTTGCTCATTTTCTATTTGAACTAGACTCTGTTGTTCTTGAATTATCTGGATGTCTCTTGTACTCATATTCCCTTCAACTCTATTTTCTTCTTGCGACTCTTCTACCATTATTTGTGCTCTTCTTCTAGCCCTTCTTTTCCTATCTTGCTGAATGTAGTTTGCACGTTGGTTGTGCCTTTCTATATCATACATTTATTCATGTTGCCTTGTTCTATATTCTCATTGATATTCCCTTCTCTCATTAGCAGATTGAAAGTTCAAACGTCTCCGTGGCATAGATATGAAATGAAGAGGAAATATGTTACAATTCATTTTCTTGACAATTTAAACTCTACATTTTTAAATTAGATTTAAACACTACAAAAATTTCTTCACCCAAAATGAGTTTGGTTAAAGCAGCAAGAAATGTTTGTGTGAAAAAACATTATGAATTTTTTTTCTGAAACTTTTATTTCTATTTTGAACATTTCATGACAATATTTTTTTCTCATCACTTTTTTATATCTAGATTTATCATTCAAATAAGTTGTTCAATTTTTCTATTTTATGCCAATTATAAACGAAATTTACAAATTGTAATATATTACTGAAGCAATTTTTTTCAAACTTCTCAAACTGTTTATGTAGAAAAAAAAGTTTGAACATTTGTCGACATATATGTCTATTTATTTTATAGTTGTGGGATATTGAGAAGGTGCAATTATGTATCAAAACACTTAGTTTATTATTTTATGCCACAATGAATTCATGACACCTTGAAACAACTTTTGTAGTACAAGAATTGTTTTTAAACCAAAAATACAATGTCACTATATATGAATGTTGTGCGTCTTGATAGCGGTGAGGTTGTTTGCATAACGAAAATATGTAATGATTTTACAAACTTTCTATAATGAAAGAGAATAATTCGTAAGTCTCTATTTTTTGAAATTTTCAATTTATTTTCTTGACAATTTAGTATCTATGTTTTGTAATTATATTTACACATTGAATTTTTAATCTGTGAAAAATACTATGAAAATTGATAGAGAAATTTTTGAGCACTCTGAAAGTTCAAACGTCTCCGTGGCATAGCTACGAAATGAAGCAGAAATATATTACAATTAATTTTCTCGACAATTTAAACTCAACATTTTGTAATTATATTTTCACATTGAAATAATTATTTCACCCACAATGAGTTTGGTTAGAGTAGCAGTAAATGTTAATGTGCTAAAAATTACTATGAAATTTGTTTGTGAAAGTTTTGATTCTCTTTTGTAAATTTCACGACAATATTTTTCTCTCATCACATTTGTTAGATCTATCAAGAAATATCATCCTAATAACTTGTTGAAATTTTCTATTATATGGTAATTTCAAGTGAAATTTACAAATTGTAATATATTATTGAAGCAATGTTTTTTCAAACTTCTCAAATTGTTTATGTAAAAAAAGAAGTTTGAACATTCCTAGACATATATGTATATTTACTATATAGTAATAAGATCCTAAATTGGTCGAAAATGTATTATATATCAAAACACTTGGATTATTATTTTACGACACAATGAATTCATGACACCTTGAAATGACTTATGTATATAGGAATTGTTTTTAAACAAAAAATGCAACATCACTATATATGAACATTGTGTTAGAGTAATCTTTAGTTATTACTCTTTAGTCCTTAAGTTTCACTTAGGCAGTTTCTATTTTTGTTAGTTTCCCTTTTAGGGCTTCGGTATCCTTTATAAGGAATCACCGCTTAGTTTTATTCACAGAGTTTTTGTATTCATTCTTTTCAACATGGATATCTCTTCTCTCTCATTTTGGCCGCCATAGCTGATCCTTTTATCTTCTGTCTTTTGCTTCTGTTTATGTAATAGCTATGCATGAAGGTGTTCTTGGAAAGATTGCAGTTTAACAATCTTAACATGGTATCAGAGCCACTCTGCAGCTGGCTGTTCGTTCTTTGTTGAAGCAGCGAGGGTTTGAAGCTTTCAGAGGTTTTTCGACATTTGCTTATTGGTTCTGAGGGGTCTCAAGTTTTAGAGGCATTTTGGGCCCAAACAGACACTGCCATTGCGTCCAAAAGGCCCAAAAACCCTAGAAACCATATAAAGCTTGTCCGATTTGGACACCGGGGCCTCTGGAGAATTTTTTTCGGCCTTCTAAGGCCGTACGAGCACGCAAAACGATGCAAAAATAAAAAAAATTGTTTTTTTGTATTTTTTTAAACGCGTGCAGTTAAAAATGGGATGCGCCGCCAGCGCGCCGCTGACGCACCACCGCCGCCGGCCAGCGCCCGGTAGCCACCCCCATTCACCGCCGCTCTGTGCTCCGCGTGGCCCCTGCCGCCCTCTGCTCTGCCTTCCCGAGCTACGCTCGGCCTCCCTGCCACCGGCCGATCCGCCCGCATCTCCATTTAGATAGGCGCCACTCTACCGGTGTTTTACACTCCTCTGCCGCCGCGCCAGCGGTGCCCTTTTCATATGCGCCCGAGTTCGACCGCTCCGCCCACCGCTTCAGTGGCGGGTTTTTCTGTAGCCCCCGCGGGCTTACTATTTTAGTAGCAGGTCATATGGGTGCCCGTGGGCCCCAGGGTTAAGCCCCCAGTGTGCGCCATGCGCCCGGGGGCCCAATTTTTTTAGCCCCTGGGGGCCTATTGTGAGCCTTTTAGGGCATTTTGGGGGTACCTGTCTGTTTTCGCTCTACAGGGAGCATACGGGGGTTATTTTCTGACTTCCATATATTGTTGGAAAGCTCTTTCTGAGATCTTTCCAATGGTGGAGGTTAGGGTTTTTGGTTCCACCGTTTCAAAGCATTTTTTTCTGTTGAAGTCCGATATCTTTCTTTGCCTTCCGGGAGTCATATTTGGCTGATCCGGACTCCTTTTTTGGCAAACGAGATATCATCGGAAAGCTGATTCAGTGTACTATTCAGTTGTAGAGGTATTTCTTCTAGATTCTGCTCTGGGTTTTCACTCCTATGAGTTTTGTAGTTTATGCCCTCTGGTGGTTTGCTTGGTTCTACAGGTCTGGGGATCTCTTCTTCTGGTTTCATAGTTCACTCTTCTTTTTGACTTTTGAGCTTGCATGCTCTTTCTGTTGCATCATTGTTCTATAAATGCACTGAGATAAAGTGCCTTCTTCTACATTCTTGGATCTTGTACACCTGGTTCGGTTGATGTACTCGCACTATGTTATAAAGTGCCATGGGGGGATTATGATGCATTTGTCATTTTAGGCGCATCCAATTTTGTCAAGTGAGCGTACCTTCCATGACATTATCCCATGTAGTCTATGTCTATGACACCGCCCTTTATCCTGTGTGTGTACTTCTGTTGCACTATTGGTGTTCCTGGTTCTTCTTCTTCAGCTGTTTCTGGTACTGCATTTCAGTGTTCCTGTCACCTCTCCCAGTTCAGCATTATGGGGGGGGTTCACCTATTGGTTCTATTGCTTCCTGGTTCGATTGATCAGCTCTTCAGACACTTGTCTTCTCTACTTGGTCATGCACTTCAGTGGGGTTTCCAGCAGTATCTTCTGACATAGTTTTCAGACATGCTTCAGAGATGCTTCTTGCTCTATTCTTGTTCCTTTCTCTGGGACACCTTTTTCTCTAGATTGAAGGTTTTCTTCATCTAGTCTGCTTTATGTTTTGGGTACCTGATCAGGCCTAGTTGCCGGGACCCTTCTTTTCTGCTTTCTGTAGTAGTTTAGTAGTTTTGCTTCTCCCTAAGTTACACTTAAGGGGGGGTGTTAGAGTAATCTTTAGTTATTACTCTTTAGTGCTTAAGTTTCACTTAGGCAGTTTCTATTTCTGTTAGTTTCCCTTTTAGGGCTTCGGTATCCTTTATAAGGAATCACCGCTTAGTTTTATTCACAGAGTTTTTGTATTCAATATTGTTGTTAATGGAAATTATTCTTTTCAACATGGATATCTCTTCTCTCTCATTTTGGCCGCCATAGCTGATCCTTCTATCTTCTGTCTTTTTCTTCTGTTTATGTAATAGCTATGCATGCAGGTGTTCTTGGGAAGATTGTAGTTTAGCAATCTTAACACATTGTGCCTCTTCCTAGTACTGAGGTTTTTTACACAAGGAAAATATGTAATGATTTTACATAATTTCCATAATGAAAGAGAATAATTCGTAAGATTATGTTTCATGAATTTTACAATGAGTTCTTCATATTGACAATGTCCTATGCATGTTGCGGATTATGATGCACAAATGTGCTAACAACTTTCTTCAACTCGTCTTCATCTTGACCTGACTGATACTTCATTTTGACATTTAAAAATGGAACAATTATTTGTTGGAAATATATGATGTGCCCAGTGCCTGAGAGGGGGGGGGGGGAATCAGGAACCAATAAAACTTAATCCTTTTAATCCACAATTAGATTAACTTATTTGTTTGCATGAATAGAACTTGAAAGTAAAGATTCATACACAACACATAACACAATATTTGGTTACCCAGAAACCTTCCAAAATAAAGTAGAACTAGGGTGAGGATGATACCCACAATATTTAGTATTGTAGTATAAATTTATCCTGTTAGAGCTTATAATGACCTCTTCTGATGGTCTACCCTATTAGGAGCATAGAAAGGACTATTAGGTCCACCTTTTTAAAGGATTTTGTACAATACAATGAGTAATGCAACTTTGTTAAGATATTTAGAGAAAGGATTATTAGGTCTGTGTTGTTAAAGGATTTTTCTGATCCACCTATGAGAATGAACCAGTTGATGATATGCTTTGTGCAACTGTGATTGCTGAATAAGATCCTTCTGAATATAACTGATCACCTGAATGTGATAGATGAGACTCTGATGTCCTAAATGCTTCTAATCTTAATCAAACTGCCATTCACATGCCTTTACACTTATGTATACATTCTTACTTATTATTTTTCACATACATACTACACATTGGATAAAACACACTATCTTACATATATATCTTTATCCAACAAATAACTTTGTAAGTCGGCTTGCAATAAAAAAATTATATTTAACAATAGATGCAAGGTCGGATTCAAACTATCACTCGGGTCCAGAAGTCTTCTTGGGTGATAAACTATCACTCAGGTGATACTGATCAATTGGGTAATGCTAATCACTCAGGACTTTTCATAATGCGTGTTGTCTCGATCGACTAGTTGGCTAAGTGTTTTGACACTAATTGAAAATATATATTTCCATATGGTCTACAATCTCCCCCTTTGGAATTAGTGACAATAAAAATTATCATTAAATTGTGTGTCTGATATATCAAAACTCCCCCTTACTGTCTGCTCGGGTTTTCACACTACTTCTGCTGCTCGGGTCCAACTGACTCTATTTTTGTGTTTTTCAAAATTTTTCTTGTAAAGTGTATTTTCTACATTCTTCCATGATATAGGTGTTTCCTCAATGATATTTCCCCTTAATTACAATATAATGAATTTTCCCCCTTGTTTTTGATAAAAATGCCAAAAGTGATATTTACAAGGTTATTCCAAAGTAGGATAGGAAATCACTATGTACCTTCAAAATCCAAGACAAAGTGTTGTCCCAATTTTCCTATAGCACCTTCATGATATGAAATTCAACTTGTAGCCTTGAAGACAATTCTATCATTATCTTGGCAACTGAGAAAGTGTTGTCATGGATGAGTGACTTAGCATGTTTTATGCGTTTCTGTATTCCATCCATGTGTGGTAGAACTTGGCTCTGGATTTTTGAGTGATTCTTTGGTCCTTGCTTATTCTCTCAACAATTCAGCCTGTAGATCAGTAAGATATTTGATCTTCATGAAGTGAGTGGAATTGGTGCTCAGGTCAAGTGCTAACTTCCTTGCACTTTCCTTCATGTATGCATCAATCTTCACTATCTTGTTCTTGATCTCCATAGTAAAGTTAGAGGTTTCACTCAACTTTAAAAATAGTGCTACCACCTTTTTCATGGTGGTTTCTAGAGTGCTGATGATCTTTGTAAGCTACACCTGGTCAATTGCAATCTTCTTTGCAATGTTTTCTAGAACCTTGTTCTCAAATTTCTTCTCTGCCTTCTCAATTAACTTCTCCTGACCATTCATATCAGTGTTGAACTTGTGGACAATGACAAAAAGTTGGTCCATTATTGAGTTAATCTCATTGACTTAAATCTATAATGCATCTACAAATATGCCTTTGACATCTTCAAGTACTTTATTCCTTTTTCTTTCCTTTTGGAGCTTCTTTTGTGTAGCTCTTTTCTTCCACAATTCTCCTTGAATATCCATTTTCTTTATAGATAAGCATGATAGATCCCAATTTGGAATCACAATTTATTTATCAAGATCCATTTCATTAGTAATTACTACTTTTTCTTTTCCTAGTGTCGTAGGATTCGGTAAAGGAACAATATATTTTCCTTTACCTTCCTCATCCTTTTCTTCAGTATTAATTCCAATTAGGTCATTGACCTTTATAGTACCAATTGGAGAATCAATGTTAACTGATGAGTCAATACTAGCAGTAGAAATATCTACCTTGTCTTTTTGCGACTCAGGTGTTCTTTTCTCATTAGTGAGTGGAGCTTGTTCCTCAGTTACTACATGTTTAGATGTGGATTTTACAACCTTTTCCTTGCTTAGATGTACTATATGCTGGATAGGAGATTGGGGTAATGATGTCATTACCTCAACTGTAATATTTTTAGCATTTGACTCCTCAATGCTTTGTACCTTGTGCAATGTATCATCATTTACCTATTTAGGAGGGTCTGTACTCGGTACTTCTTCCTCATCATCATATTTCATCTCAAATATTGATTTCCACACTAATGTGGCATGCTGGAGTACATCTTCTACATTCTTCTTCAATATTTGGAATGCCTTGAATCTGGGGGTGTGATTATTCTGATATTTTCTCAAGGCTTCTTTTACTTATTTTCCCTTCATTGTAGGCATAATTTTCTTCAATGTTTGTTCCCTTATGTCCATTTTAGTTTGGACTACATTGTTCCAAGGAATGAAGACTGCCTTGAATAGGTCTTCTGTCATATAAATTTTTAGCTTGGAGGGGTCATCTTTCCATTTTCCCATCTTTTCCAACACTGCTTCTTCAATCTTCTTATTTTCTTCCTTGATCCTAGAATCATAATTCAGTGACTTAAAAGAAATCATAGCTCTTCCTTCTTTAAGTTATTTAATCTTCTAATCAAATGTGGGTGTTGGTTCAGTGAAGACCACAATATCATCTTCTTCACTGTCATCCTCATCATCACTCAGTATAAGTTTTCTCCTTGATCCCCTCAATGTGGCAACAGGGCTAGTGTCGTTCTCCTTTTTCTGTTTGGGTGTTGCCTTCCTCTTCTTCTGTGGAGGTTCAATATCAGTTTCTTCCTTTTCTTCTTTAGATTCAACATCCTCTATTTTAACTATATCCTCTTTACTCTCTGATATGGAAAGAGAGTCAGAGGTCTTTCCATACTTATTCATAAATGTATCAAGTCTCTTCCTTCCTCTTTTTAATATCTTGGGAATTTCAATTTACAGAGATATCCGACTCTTTGCTTCCTCATATGTTCCAAAGCAAGGTGATTTTGGATTGAAAAGTTCATTAACAAGAGCCTCTATGATATCTTTTGTGTCAATTTTGTTGACTTCATATGGAAAGGGTTTTACCCATGCAACCCTAGGCTTTACTTCTTGTATATAAACCTTATCACAATCAACTAGAAAATAAATTTCATCTTTGTAATTCTCAACTAGTTGTCTGAGAATTCTGAACCTACTTTGCATCTTCTATTTGAAACTCTCAAAATATCCATCCATAATGTTTTCAAAGTTATCTCCTAACTCAGCTATGAACTCATTAATCTAATGGATTATTGGTCTATCCTTCTTCCATGCTACTGTTCCTTTGGAGGGAAGGAACTTCTCAACATAAAAAGAGTATGTAGATTAGAAGAGAACCAAAATTACATGAATTGGATTTGGATACTCATATGCTTTCCATATTCTTTCTCAACTGGACAAGCTGTAATTTTGCTAGGTCAAATACTAGATTCTTCTTCACAACTTTGTATGCTAGGTCAATAGCTTCACACAGATCACTATTGGGTCTACTTGAACTATATATCTTATGGTCGATAACACGAATACTAAATTTCAATTCCATATCAGTTACTCTATAAAGTATCATGCCTCTATTGTCCCACTCGACAAGAGTTAACTCAGCTAGGTCATCCCAAGCTAGGGTTTTGGTAGCTTTTGTCTTATCTAGCATCGATAACCCAGTGACACAGTGAATTATCTTCTTCTTGATCATCACATGATGTTCCAACCATAGTTGCATGTCATGGACACATTTGCAAACATATCTCATCCATTTTTTTTGGAAATCCCTTGGCATGTACATGATGTGTGTCAAACCCTTACTTTCGAGGTGCTTATGCTCACGCTTTAGGCTCCCATTTGCACATAATTCATCATATGCCTTATTCATCTCAATAGTTCCAAGCTCCTGTATGTTGCAGTGATAGAAGCTTTGGATGTCATTAACCAATAACACTCTTGGAGGAATCAGGGAATGAGCTCTGATCGGGTCTATCTCCTCTGCAACTGCCAGATGAAGCTTAAACACTGGAGGATCACAAATTGTGTTCCTTACTAACATCTCAAAACCTTTCTTGACCTTGTTGCTAGAAGTGGATGCTATATCTATTTTGATGAAATGATCAAACTTCACCGTCAATCACAAATTTGCACTGAATCGCTAAGAGCTCTGAATTAATTCGTAAGATGAAAGCTTTGTAAGTAGTAATATTTACAATCCTTCATTTATAAGAGATTTTCAACCATTAGAGTATTTTATTAAATGCTCCATATATATTAGTTGGCATGACTCGAGTGTTTCTTAGATTCACTCAGAAGCTCAGGTGAAACCAACTTTCCAATTATCAATACTGCCCGACTCAGCTTGGTTAAGCTAGAGTGGATTGGGTGTAACTATCATTCTGACTCAGGTAGAACCATAACATGTCCTCATGCATTAATATGCAGATTTGCACTATTTTTCTTATTTGGAACTGATGTAGGATGGCTTGTATTGCATAGTTCCAGTCATCTCCTTGCATTCATATTTTGTAATGGTAGTTCCACCCAATTCACTATTCAGGGTGTCTTTATATCCTTCATTTCTTTGATTAGAATTATTTGAGGATTTCCTTACCCATTTCTTTCTCATCTAAGTTCTTATTTCTGAGACTTTGGCTTTACCATTCTCAAAACTAGTATAAATTTTTTCTCTGTTCGAACAGTTCTTGCTTAGATGACCAACTTGCTTGCATACATAACATCTCTTAGTAGGATCCCTTTTTATGAACTGAGTCTTCATACAATTTGAACCAATGTGTCCATATTCACCACAATGACAACATCTGTACCATGTGTTGTAACTCCAACCAAAAATTTCCTTGGCCAATTGTTCAGCAGGATTCCAATTCTTAGTTCTGCACTCGAAAGTTCTATGACCTTGTTTATTGCATTTGTAGCATTTTGCTCAAACTTAGGTTTCTCTTTGCATTCACTTTCTCTATGTCTATGTTTGTTAAACAAATGTATCATTTACCATTAAAATTTGAATTTCCATTGCTCCAACATTTATTTGATGTGTTCCCTAACTTACACAAATGATTGCATGAAGGTTTGTTGTTCCTTTGAGCTCCTTTTTGTGAGGATTCACCTTGTTTTGTATAACCTAATCTAGTCTATCCATGATGTTTGAATTTTGTTGCCTGATCCATGCTAGTTTGTGAATTCATCATACTTTCATTTGATTTCTTTTCAACATTGAGATCATTCTGCAGTCTTTCATTTTATGTTCTTAGATTGACAACTTCATGTGTTGCATGGTTGAGTTGACTTACCAAATCAACTTGCTAAAGTGAAAAGTGTTGGATTTCTTTTTCTTTTTCTTCTAATCTTGTCCTCAACAGTATTTTATCTTCTTGTGATATATTTCTGTCATCTTATTCTTTGCTCTTTAGTTCCATGACTTCGCATATTCTGATTGAGGGAATTTTATGGTCTCTCTTCAACTTTCTCACTTCTTCATTTAAAGCAAGATTCTTTGTAAGTAAGTCTTGAATGGCTGCATCAGCTTCCTCAGAACTTTTGTCATTGCAAAAGTCTTCAATTATTTCTTCTATATAGTTCTTGTCATTCATCTGTACTGCTAATTCTTTTCTTCTCTTCAAAGAAAGAGAGAGCCGCTCCTTAAGTTTCATTATTTGATCCATGGCAACTTTCAGATCTATCTTTTCATTCTCAATGGCTTTCAATAGTCTATATGTTTTCATAGCCTCTGATCTTTTCTCAAGCTGTTAAAATTTTGATAAGAGAACCGGAGCTCTGATACCAATTTTTGGAAATATATGATGTGCCTAGTGACTGAGAAGGGGGGGAGGGGGTGAATCAGGAACCAATAAAACTTAATCCTTTTAATCTACAATTAGATTAACTTATTTGTTTGCATGCATAGAACTTGAAAGTAAAGATTCATACACAACACATAACACAATATTTGGTTACCCAGAAACCTTCCAAAAGAAAAGAAAAACTAGGGTGGGGATGATACCCACAAGATTTAGTACTGCAGTATAAATTTAGCCTGTTAGAGCTTACAATGACCACTTCTGATGGTCTACCTTGTTAGGAGCATAGAAAGGACTGTTAGGTCCACCTTGTTAAATGATTTTGTACAATAAAATGAGTAATGCAGCTCTGTTAAGATATTTAGAGAAACCTCTGTTAGGTCCACCTTGTTAAAGGATTTTTCTGATCCACCTGTAAGAATGAACCAGTTGATGATATGCTCTGTGCAATTGTCATTTCTCAATAAGATCCTTAAAAATATAACTGATCACCTGAATGTGATAGGTGAGACTCTGATGTCCTGAATGCTTCTGCTCTTAATAAAACTACCATTCACATGCCTTTACACTTATGCATACATTCTTACTTATTATTTTTCACATACATACTACACATTGGATAAAACAAACTATCTTACCTATATATCTTTATCCAACAAATAACTTTGAAAGTCAGCTTGCAATAAAAAAAAGTATATTTAACAATAGATACAAGGTCAATTTCAAAATATCACTCGGGTCCAGAAGTCTATTCGGGTGATAAATGTTAGAGTTGTCATATTATAGCTAATAATTTATTTATTTAATTATTAGTCTATTATACTCTACACTTAAGTTAAACTTAGGCATCTTATTATTCTTTAGGTTTTTCACCTTTAGGGTTTCGGTATCCTTTTATAAGGATTTCCTCTTTGTATTTTATTCATTCACTTTTTGGATCATAATGTAGAATAGATTATTGCATTGAGTTTTTTCTCTCTCATTTGTTTTTCTCAATCATGGCATCTCTTTCTCAGATCTGTGATTACATGCCTCCATAGCTTTTTCTCTCTTCCTGTGATAGATATTTGCATGCAGGGATTCTTGGGAGCTATGGGGTTGTTCTTTATCAACTCCAACATGGTATCAGAGCTTCAGATCTTCATGCCCCTATTCATTATTTGAGAGGGTTTGGTCATGTTCTTCAGATCTATGTTCTTTAGAAGGTTTTATGTGGATTTAGGGGGACCTTTGTTTCTATTAATTTTGGGCTCAAACAAACATCACCATTGTGCTTAGAGTGCCCAGAAACCCTAGAATCCATATAAAATTTGTCCATTTTGGATAACTTGGCTCTGAGGCAAAAAAAAGGTTTCCAGTGTCGTACGAGCACGGAAACCATGAAAAAAAACAAAAAAACATTATTTTTCAATATTTTTTGGCATATTTTAAAATGTAGCCAGTGCGTTTGCCCAGGAGCTGCTACCGCACCACCGTGGCCTGATCAGCGCCTGGCCGCCGCTGGTTGCACCTCCCGTCGGCACTGCGGGCTCTGCCAGCTCCTCCAGGCCCACCACTAATAGTGCCTTCGCTCCGCGAACCTCTGCTCCACCGGCCCTGCTAGCCACCACCTTAGCACCCACTACCTCTTGGCCCCCACCAACACCCAGCTCTGCTGCCTGGCCGCGCCACTGTTTGGGCCGCCCGACGGGCGTTAAGCCCCGCGGGCTTCTTTATGCCTAGCGGTGGTCATATGGTGACCAGGGGCCCCACGGGCTTCTTTGTGCCCAGCGGTGGTCATATGGTGACCGAGGGCTTATTTTTTGTCAGGCCCAGGCGCTTTGAATTTACTTTTTGGAGCCTTTCTGACCTCCTGGCACTATTTTCACTCTATCTGGAGCATACAGAGGTATTTTTCTGACTTCCTCATATCGTCAGAAAGCTATTTCTGAGCTCTTTCCGATGATGGAGGTTGGGGTTTTGGGTTCTACCATTTTGATAGTGTTTTTTTTTTCAAAGTTTGATGTCTCTTTTTTTCCTTTCGGGAGCCATATCTTGCTCATTCAAACTCTATTTTTGGAAAACCAGATATTGTCAGAAAGCTAGTTCAGTGAGATTTTCAATTGCAGGGGTCTTTTTTCCAGATTCTTCTCCAGGTTCTTTCTCCTCTGAGTTTTTCTCTTTCACACTCTGGCAGATTACTTGGGTTCTATAGGTCCTAGGATCTCTTCTTCTGTTCTTCTAGCTCACTCTTCTTTTTGAATTCTGAGCATTGTATGCTTCTCTTCTATAGCATTCTCTTTTCTGTAAATGCACTAAGATAAAGTGCCTGCTTTTGCATATCTAGGTTTTCGAACATGTTGTGTTTGTTAGTACTCACACTCAGTTATAAAGTGCCATGGGGGGTTATGACATTTTGCCTTTTATGCTCATCCACCTTTGTCAAGTGAGCATACCTTCCATGACATTAGCCCATGCTGTGTGTCAGTGACACCGCCCTTATCCTGTGCTTCTACTTTTGTTGGACTGTTGGTGCTCCTTATTCTTCTTCCTGTAGATGTTTCTGGCATTGCATTTTAGTATTCCTGTCACCCTCTCCCTATTTAGCATTATGGGGGGGTTCACCTGTTGGTTCTATTGCTTCCCTGGTTTGGTTGACTGATCTACGTATTTAGTTTTTGTTCCTATGTACTAGGTGGATGTAGTGGCTAGGAACCTATGCATTTCGGTGAGATGGATCATCTACTATATAGAAACTCATTCTTTCCTACTTTTGGAGGTCACCTCTTCAATTGATCAGCTCTTCAAACTTTGTCTCCTCTACCTGGTCATGCACTATTTCAGTGGGGGTTCTAGTAGTTTCTTTTGACATTTTTTGCAGCTTCATGCTTCAGAGATGCTATACATGCTCTTTCTTGTTCCTTTCTTTGGGACTTTCCCTAGATTGGAGGCTTTGTTTCCTTCATCTAGTTTGTTTCTTGTACTTGGGTACCTGATCAGGCCTAGTTGTCAGGACCCATAGTTCCTTTCATGCATTTTGTTTTCATGCATCTTTTAGTCGTTAACTATTTAGCTTCTCCCTAAATTACACTTAAGGGGGGGTGTTAGAGTTGTCATATTATAGCTAATAATTAATTTATTTAATTATTAGTCTATTATACTCTACACTTAAGTTAAACCTAGGCATCTTATTATTCTTTAGGGTTTTCACCTTTAGGGTTTTGGTATTATTTTATAAGGATTTCCTCTTTGTATTTTATTCAGTCACTTATTGGATCATAATGTAGAATATATTATTGCATTGAGTTTTTTCTCTCTCATTTGTTTTTCTCAATGATGGATTCTCTTTCTCAAATCTATGATTACATGCCTCCATAGATTTTTCTCTCTTCCTATGAAAGGCATTTGCATGCAGGGATTCTTGGGAGCTGTGGGGTTGTTCTTCATCAACTGCAACAATAAACTGACACTTAGGCGATACTGATCACTCGGGAAATGCTGATCACTCAGGACTTTGCATAATGCATGCAGCTCGGTCGACACTAGTTGACTAAGTTTTGTGACACTAATTGACAATATGTCATGCCATAAGGTCTACATTATTTTCATTTTTTATATGGTCTATTTAATCTACATACACTCTTTCTGAAATTGACAGATTATACTTTTCTTCTTCATCATATCGTCAATGTCTTCTTTAGACAACAACTTGTGATGGGAGTTCAAAAATTGCTGGACAATTTCATCTAGTGATCAAAGTACCAATGATATTTGAGGAAAATAACATCCAAGATCTTCTCCAAATTTCTCTTTTTTTGATAAAATTTTTTGGGCTTGTCCTTTGACACCGTGCAATTTTTTATTATAGCTTACAAGTGTGTTCCTTTTCATTTTACTTTTTGTGAGTCATTCAAATAGCAACATTTTGGTATGTTGAATACCGAGACCCTTTAATTGATCTTGGGAAATTTGCTTCATTCCTTTTAAAAATGTGATATTTTGATTACAAATCAGAAAGCTTGTTTGAAATTTTTCATCGACCTCCTTTGCAACATTTGCTTGTTCAATTATATTTTGTAAAATTTTGTTGCCTTTCTAATCAAACGGTCACCCAAACACTGAAGTTCATTTTTCCATTCTATAAATGCGTAGTAGATTCCTTCTATATCTGTGTTTTGAATAGGAGCCAAGGATTGAGAAATTCAAGAGAGAGAGAGAAGGGGACAACTTCCACTGAGTTATAGCTTGGAGAATGGTCAGAGTGAAATGGTGGAAGATAGATAGTTGTCGAATGTGTAACCAGAGATAATTGGGCACTTACATTCTGTATTGTTTTCACATTAACTTTTTTTGTTCCTGGTTATTTTATTTTGCAAAGAACATTTATCATCTTCTTCTTCATCATTTTTGTCCTGGAGTCCCACATCCTCTTGTTGAAATACATCATCTTCTATATCTGTTGGAATAATCACACATGTATCATCATTTTCCATTTTTACAAAAACTATAACTTATTCATCTGCAATTTGATTTCAACTTTGATATCCTGGTACATGTGTGGCGAGTAAAGGATAGGGTTTTCCATCCATTCCATAGACATTAATATTACATTCATTATTCTATTTTCAATTGATGTATCTTTTGAAAGGTACCAAATCACTCTACACACATCTTTTTCTGATATGTTTGATTTGTTGAAGAATGGAAATAATCTAAGACCAATTTCCTCCATGTCTTCTTTTATGTTATCAAATTGGCATGCTCTCATAACTTCAAAACTTAATCTGCAATTTTCCCTCATTATAATATCTTTTTAATGTTGACAGTTGGCCCAATGGTCTTCTAAATTTGGGTGATGTTTGTATACAGACCCTATTGATGCACTGAGCTGACCCATTGGATCAAATTTGTATCTTGAATCACTAAAGATGTACATGCGAAGTGGGGCCAACTTGATTTCATTTTTTTCAGCTACATCTCTATTTGCGCAAGAGTGATCCCCTATTTTAATTGCAAATTAGAATAAATTGGTAACCTTTTCCATAAATTCTTTTATCACATCTGTAATTTCTCGACACAATTCCAGTAGTATGATTTGATCGGAAGGGTACCTTGGTAACTTCAATGGGATTCTATAGAAACTTGCTACTCTTAAACACGTAAAAGTATAGAATTGGATATACCAGTTCCCAAAATTGACAAGTTCATTACATTCTTCAATAGATATCATTTTTCCTATATCATTGTCAATTCGCTTTACTATAGAGAAGAGGAATGCATCATTGACTCTACAATAATGTATCTCACTTTCAATGAGTTCCAATTGAGGATAACATTCATATATCCTCTTGAATCCCCCACTGACTTGACCAACTCATTTCAATCCTGGATATTTACCCTACAAAGCCAACATGTACACTAGATAGGATGTCATGTAAAAATTTTTGGTCGGCAAGACATTGATCAATTTCTCGGCTAAGTTATTACTGATGATTGTAGGCCAATCAATTGGTTTTCTCTTTAACAATTGCATGATGAAATAATACATTCATGGTTCTTAGAGATTTGCATCTCATTTTCCATAAAACCTATTCAATAGTGTTATATAATATTTAGCATCATCTTTGAAATCTGCTCTATATTATCCTCTAGCCATTTTCTTAACATTGATGTTCTTCTGAAGCATTAATTTTCATTAACAAAGCGAAGAGCTTTCTACTTTTTTTTGTAGTACTCATTAGCTATCTTCACATCAATGGTTTCATACTTTGAATGACTAGGAATGGAGAATTTTTTTGTAGCATAATTGAGCTAATATTTAGAATAGTTTCTCCTTGTGGACTGATAATCTTGCTTTCTTCTTCATTATAAAATTGTGCACACTGCAAGACCAAATCCACCGATTGAATAGAAAGTTGAAGTTCCACTGCTTCAACTAAACCTAAAGTGACCATGGACTATGACAAAATGGAACTCCCCTCACCATTTTTCATTCTCTCATCAAATTCCTCTAAATCAACATAACCCATGTTCGTGTCCCCTATCTCCATATAGGTTGTAGAAAATTTTAATTGGGGAAGTGCTCTAGTATATTTAGAATTCATGATGAATGGTAATTTAATTTTCCTAAAAAAAAAGAATATATTTAATTCTAAAAAACCAATAGTAATGGTATTGACAAACTATAATTAACACAATCACTATATATTGTACAAAAAGAGTGAAAGAATGTGATATTTAAAGTTTACTTTGGGAACAAATGAAGACATTAACAATGATACAAAAACTTAAATATGTATTTTAATAAAATTAATATCAATAGAAAATATATAACTTGGGGAACTATAATTTAACTACAAGTAATTTCATTTCAGACTTTAGAGAAAAAATATGTTAATGTAGTGATTTTGACAAAACCAAATCTACAATGTATTAATATATTTTTAATTATCACATGAACATAAAATTATAAATACCTGCTATGGATTTTATAACCTTTGATGTTATAAGTGAGTGTATCAATCTGTACCAAAAAAATAAATCCATTTTTAAATAACAACAACCATACAATATATAAATGTCTTTAATACGAAACATTACATTTTGATGACAGAAAAGGAAAAATACCTATAATAACTTTGATAACTCAAGGTAGAAGTGATCACTAACGGAGAGATATGCCTAATTACTCTGCACCGTAGAAATGACTAAGAGAATAATTATGTATTAAAGTAAAAATTAATAATAGAAAAGGTAGAGATTATTAAAAAATTAAAATAAGATTAAGATTTAGAAAAATGTATTAAAGAATCAAAATTTATCTTTTAATGCAATTGGTACTGAAGACATATTTTGTCATTAGTATATGAAAGGAAAATAGTTTTGGAACCATCGGTATCACCAACACCGAAAGATAGGGATAGAGCACACTGACATAAAAGTTTACAAGCTAACCTGATGACATAGTACAACCCAAAAATATTACAAGGGAACCTAACACAAAAACCCGCCACAAAAAAATTGACAGAGGAACCTAACAAGCAAAGTATAGTGAAAACTGACAGAACAGATGATAAAAGAACCTGATAGACCAAAGACAAACCCAAACACCAGTGTACCGAGAGATAGTTAGAATCTCAAGAAATGTGGATATGACTTCCATGTCTAATAAAATACTTGTGTTTTATATTTATCTTTCCTATTAGCTCTAAATCTTTTTATTAAGGGACAAGTAATGTAATTGTAATTGTTTTAATAAGTGTAACTGATTGAAAATATACAAACTAGGAGATCAAGGTCAAGTTGTAAATCTTCGATCATAGAATTATCTTTGGAATAAGTGAAACTCATTTAGGTAAAATCATTATATAAATAGATATGCAATCTATCTTAACAGATGTGTGTGATGATAATTGTAGCTCAGGAGCACATCTATGTATCAGACTAAGATTTTCAAGAAAGAACAACAAAAGATGAATTAGGTTATCAAAAACCAGATTCAAGGCTACCGAGCAACATAGGTATTGATCAATCAAAATAAGTGATACATTATACATGTAATATTTAATGTATGCCTAATCATCAATTGTAGATTGCACATACTTAGGTCACTAAATATTTTTTACTACATTCTAACAAGTGTAGCAAATAGAAGAAATCCTTGTGAAAGGTGGATTGAACAATCCTTTGTAAATATCTTAATTGAGTGCACACTAAATAGTGTTTCTAAAGCTCTTACCAGAGTAGACCTTAACCAGTGTCCACACAATACTCCTAACAGGGTAGATCACTAGAAGTGATCAAATTGTAAGCCTTAACTGGCCCCTTCCATTCTACAGATAGAGAAGATTTGTGGGTTTCAACCCCACCACAGTTTTTACCTTCTAACATGGGTTTTCTACATTACCAAATCTTGTGTCATGTTTCTATACATTTCATGATTGTTTCTATGAATTTTTTACATGCTTATTGAGTTTATGATTTGATATAACTTACACAAAGATAGAATAATTTACATGGTTGGTAATACAACTGATTACATAAAGGATTAAGGTTAAGTGATAAAATTTGTGAGTGTACTAATTCACCCCTTCCGTCTTATTACACCATTCCATTATTTCAAACAATTGGTATCAGAGCTAGATCTCCTATTTGGAAAAGTTTAAAGACTTAAGAAAAAGGATCATACAATGGAAAGGTACAACCTAGACAAGAGTATTGAGAATTAGAAGTTAGAGATACAGATCATCTATGAGAAATATAAATATGCTAGAATCAAGATGAGACAGTTACTGGATGAAAGAAATATTATGGCATCTCACTGTAATGAAATAGAATACCATGAAGAGGAGATAACTGATCTATTTGAGTCATCACAATATACATCTAGTAAAGCATCAAACACATCTAAAGAAAACATCACAAGTCTTAATGAAATAAATAAACATCTGGTTGGACAAGTGAAATCTATGCAAATTGGTCAAGAGACACAAATGGTAAGAATAATTGATGTCATGAACAATGCTAGACAAGATGAGAAAGAAAGAACACTAGTTATTGATGACAAGAGGAAGATCACTGAAAAGCTCTAGGAGAAAGAGTTAGAAATACAAAGACTTACAAAACATCATGATGAAATCACCAATCAGATTATTCTTATGAGTCAGGAGGAAAATATAATGAACATAGAACTCATTGAAAGGGTAGAATCTATTGGTGAACTAAGAGAAGAAAATGAAAAATTGAAGCATGAAGTGAGAATTTAGAAACAACATAATGACATGATCAAGAGAGTTGAAGAAAGCACCAAAAGGATGGATGATTTTCTGGATGGACAAAGAAGAGTCAAAAGCCAAGCTGATCTAAAGAATGTCTACACAAATCCAAAACCAAGAAAGCAATCATGCAATCACTCTAGAAAACCAGGCCACACATTAAATGTTTGAAGGAGAAAAATAAAAGGTATTCCTAAATAAACACCTACATTCATAGGAATTTTTTATAAATGTAACAAGAAATGACATAAAACATATGAATATAAATCTGAGGTGAAACCACCAAAGAAGGAAAGCTACATGGGCACATACTGTCCTACTTGCAAAATGCATGGGCACACATCTCTTGAATGCAGGAAGAAGAAAAGGAAAGCATGGAAGCTTAAAGAAAATGAAACTACCTATCAACCAAAAAGATTTGGTAACTCATATGTTTGCGATTACAATACATGGGAAATCTACACATCATGTGGAAGATTTGGACACATAGCTACAAATTGCATGAGACAATGGATGAGAAAGTCTAGTAGCTGGAATAACCCCAGAATGACATGTATACACAGTCATAAAGTTGGTCATCTAAGGAAGGACTGTAAAGACTGAGTGATAGAGACAAGAACCTATGCTAATGGAGACACCATTGAAGACATCAGAAAGATGAGAAACAAAATGTGGAGGAAAGCTACAAACACAGATAATGATGCTTGACCAAGAAAAATAAATGGAGACACCTTATCCAATAGATCTAGTGACATCACCACCCCACCTAAGATGAATAAGTATGGAACTACACTATACCAAGTTATAATTTATATCAGTTCCATTATACATATTTAAAATACCAAACTAGCATGATTAAAGATACACTATGCTATTACCTGTTATTAATCTATGAATTCAATATTGTCGGTGAATGCAATTCAAAAAGTATTGGTTAACATACAAAAGCTAAGTTTTCAAAGCATACCGAGAATCATCAGTGTACATGTGAAAAATAAGTTAATCAATGTAACCCAAGACTCATCGGTAATCAAGTAAAAATCTTTGTTGTCTTTTCCAGATACCAAGATCCTTCGGTAAACAAGTGAAAAGTTGAAAGAGTTAACACATGCCCCGAGCATCACATTTTTCACTGAAAACAAAGTTGGCATGTAACCCAATCAAGCATCTCCTTCTTTGACACTTGACAAGTGGGTATGGCATTAATTGTACCTTTTAGGGAACCATCTATAAATAGGGTGATGAAAGAGCTCATTTTTCACCAACAATTTAGAGCGAAGAAGAAGAGCACAACAGAGAGAAATCAGAGCGACAATATTGCAAAGCACACCAAGAAAAATCAAGACATTCAAATTCATAATAATAGTAGCTATGTAAGGTTGAAGTAAGTAACAAAGATCACTAAACTCATTTTTATTTTATTTTAGGAAAAGAGCCCTAATTTTCAAGAAATAATGGCAACCATGTCTCACACTTCCAAGTTGAAAAATTCCAAGGATAAGAAGGTTAACCTCATCAAGAACACTACATGTAAGGAACTTCATCAACCCAACAATGTTGGAGCTTTTTAAAAAATACCACCTAGGCTTTTACTAACCGAGGATGTTCCATCCTACATTCACTGTAAGATTGCTGAAATTATAGACCTAGAAGTTGAGAAAACTTACAATAAGCTATGCAAAGATAGGAAAATAAAATAAGAGCACAAACATATCAAGGTGAAAAGGCTGACAAATGCCCTAATGTTTATGAGAGATTTCAAGACTGAATGGATTTGGTAGTGTTAAGCAAAGTGCATAATCGAAAGATGTTGCTAGATGACCCAAAAATAATCACTAGAGATGTTATACACGCTGTTACCAGTTATCCTATAACCGAGAATCCCAAGGCACTTAAACACCCTCCTTGCCTTGACATTGAGAAGATGATAGGTGCAGTATGGGATAACAAGGATTAAAGGTTAACACCATCAAAGATTCAGAACTAAAATTCGGTGCATGTGTTCTAGGATACAAGTTCTACCAGGCTAGTAGGTTAAATAACATTTCATGTAAAGCAGCTGACACTTCCCATAAGATAGTAAAGAAGGGTCTACAATTGGACTTATCCTAGCTTCTAATGAAGTAATTGGAGGAGAACATGAGGACAATAAGGACTGCAAATTCTAACCCATGTAAGTTTGGTTCACTTATAATGTGCATATTTTTCTATTTTCAAGAATCCTTCCCATCCATAGGAATTTTCAACTAGCATACTTCCCGAATAGTGACCATACAAATTAGTGAATACATAAAGTCACTAGGTGATAACTTTGTATCAGTTATGGATGAATACTTTACTAGTTTTAAGGAAAGAATGCAGAAAAGAATGAGGATTTCAGAACAATTAGTAGAAAAGTATAATAATAATATATGTTTTATGGTGAACACTAATTACACCACCTATAACAAGCCAGCTATACTAAGGACACTGTGGATGGCACCACTTGACTATAAGGTCAACATAGATCAAGCCACCAATGTCATTGAAGCATTGATAAATAAACCATTGGACATGTCACAACATAGGTATTGAACCTATGAAGAAGCCAAGGAAAGAATAAAAATAGGATTTTGTAAAGAATATTGATAGGAAGAAGGAAAAAAATGGTCAATAATCTGAAGAAAAAGTTGTCAGTAAATGATGAAGAGTCTTAATAGGAGGAAGACATCGAGGGATAGTCTGATGAAGAGGGTTTAGGACACTAGGGATTTCTTCCCCAAAAGTGCTTACAATCTCTCCTAACCATCCAATGGTTAGCCCTTATTGTGTTCTCCTCCACTATGGATCTCCAACATCCTTCCTATCAACTTCTCCTCCAAGGTATAGTTGATTTTTTGAATATTCTAACATTTCTAGGTACAACGAGTCCAACTAGTTCTTCAATTACCTAGGCTCCTTCACTAGATTTCCTCCTAGAATCCTAAACCCTTGCATAGGATCTTCCCACACATCTACTTAGGCTCTTTTCTATGTTCTTTTCCCATTCAAAGGTCTTCAGAAACCTTTCCCACACTTCTAGATACTTTACCAATCCAATTGGTATCAAATTTACTAGGAGGACTATTTGGCTTGTTCCCTAGTAGGTCAAATTTCACTGTTTTTGACCTTAACCTCCCAAATTATCAAAAACCCAAATAGAAGGCCTTGAAAATATTCAAGGTATCTATGAAACCTAACATAATCCAAAATATTAGCTTTTGGATGTACCCACAACCCTAGTTTCAATCAGGCCCTAGTTTTTAGCTTATTAATTAGGCCTTTGGACCAGTCTTGATCAATCATCACCAAATTGATCTCCAAACTTCATTTCACCTCCTCCCACCTTTGAATCCTTCAAGGAGACTATCTAGGGCTTTATTAAATTCCTCTAATTCTTTTCCCCAAGGTCATGGGTGCTCAAACCAAATCCATCTTCATCCTGTCGAGGCTCACGTGTATTCAACAGTCAGCCATAGGGCTTCTCATCTGGTCTAGGAAATCCATTGCAACCAAAAAAAGGGAAAAAAAAACACTATTTACAGACTCTAAACCTACTTCCCCCATTGTTTCATTCAATTCCACTGGTGGGTTCATAGGTTAGAGCCATTTCTAGCTCTGCAACACTGTGAATGTCACTTGCAGACCAGTGACTTTCAAAACTCTATAAATTTACACTGAATTAACTTGAAATAAAAAAACCTATTTCATAAGAAATATAATTCAAAATTCTACACCCCCATGGGGTCCGATCTCCTCTCCCAATCCATACACAGTCGTACAACAGCAAGAAGACAATGCAGATTACAAAAACATAGTCATAGGCATCCATACAGAAGTACCAAAAACAAGTACTGCAATTCAAAACTTCATTAACATTCCAAAAACTTTAAATCCAAGCTCATATACCAATCATGATTAGTTACAACTGCTCCAACTTGATTTTGCAACTTCTTGTCAAGAAGTTGCAAAAGTTGCTCAATCAACTTTTCAAAGTTGCTAACAACTTTTACATTTTGGAAAATTTGACTTAGTTTGTCAACTCGATGGTCATGATTGACTTCTATGACCTTTATTAGGACGTTTAGGGACCTAAGACACACCCTAACCCCAAGATACCCAAAAATAACATAATTTGTCATTCTAGGTCAAAATGACCATAGTATCCCTCATGAGCTCATTTTTCTCTTACAAACATGGAAATGACCACACCTTGGATCCACCCTAGTGGACTTTATTATCACTCACCCTAAACACCTAACCTAACTCTAAATCACATAAAACATAAAAAAAAGGGAGGTGCCCTGCACCATACTCCCCTAGGATAAATAACTCAAGTCCCCTAAGTTAGGAGGTCTTCAATGGTGACCCCATGCTTCAGAATATAAATCTCTATCATCCAAGTGGCCTCAGCTTCAGTTAGTCTATGCCACTTAACTAGATACTCCTTGCAGGTACCCTTCCTTGTCTTTTTAATCACCTTAGTATCAATTATACTGTCTAGCTAGAGTGGGATTGGGTTTGGAAAATCCTTCACCCAATCATCATCTCATACATTTGTAAGAGCGGTTTGACCTGTGTCTCAAGATGGTCCCTTATAGGGGTAAAATTCAAAAACATTAAAGATTGGTGAAATGCACAAATCAAGTGCCAATTCCACTTCATATGCATTCCTTCCATACTTGTTCAATATCTTCAAGGGTCCTATTTTCCTCATGAGTAACTTTGTAGGATATCCCTTGGGTAGTCTTTCCTTCCTAAGATAAGCAAGGACCAAGTGCCCCACCTTGAATAATAACTCCCTTCTTGTCTGATCAGCCTTGGACTTATACTTTTCCACTTGCATTTGTAAAGTCTTGTTGACTTGTTTTGTAAATGGCTCCCCTTGGGCACTACTTTTGTCCATCAAACTGAGATCCCTCAACTCTAAGATCCCTCTAGGATTGACCCCATATACCATCTCAAAGGAGCTCTTACCAGTACTCCTATTGATGGAGTCATTACAGGAAAATTTTGCCTGCCCTATAATGTGATCCCATGACTATCCATGTTTCTTAGTCAAGCATCTGAACAAGTTCCCAAGTGACCTATTGACTACCTCCATTTTTCCATCTGATTATGGATGGTAGGCTAAAGAGAAAGACAAGTTTGTACCTAGCATCTTTCGAAGGGTCCTCCAAAAGTGACCCACAAACTTGCTATCTATGTCACTTACTATATTCATTGGCAATCCATGGATCCTTACAATGTCTCTGAAGAATAGACCTGCAACATGTGAAGCATCATTGGTTTTCTTACATGGGTTGTGTTATACACTGAATTTGCGCCTCTGATCTCAAGCTCTCTTGGTCTTGATAATCCAGTATAACATGGGAATCATCTCAAGGTTGTGGGACCTTATGCTAACCAAGATGAGACCTCCAGGTTCTAGGCTGGTTCCTCTTGGATAATCACCTTAATTTTCTTCTTAAACAGGAAAGTAAATCTCTTGAGGGAAAGGGATAGAAGGATTGCATGAAAGGGAAATGACTGAAAGCAAACTACCTACTAGGTGATGCACCAAAATTAGGGCTTGGATCTCAGTATAGAGGAATGAAA
>MU223676.1:84020-100536 GCA_018584345.1 Thuja plicata | reverse complement strand
TCAGATCCTCTATCTTGCGCCCATCCCTATACTTGATTATGCATCGTGAACAAGCAACCTGGATCCATGAGCAATATTCAGCAACTAAGTCTCTGTCATGAATGCTCACCAACTGATCACAGTCCCCCAGGAGGGGAAGTGACCCTTGACGGCCGCCGCTCAAATTCATCAATGAGTCCTTGATCATGACCGTGTCCTTCTGCCAACTGCACCCGAGAGCAATAACTTCTGATTGGACTCTGTATCTTTCCACGTCTCTGAATCTTCTGTTTCTCCGTCGAACAAATCTATCCTAGGGATCAACAGACTCTCTATGTATGGCCTTCTGCAATTTAAAACCCTTCTGATCACCCCTAGAACACGAGCACGGAGGAACCATGGCTGCCAAGCAATCATAGTGCCAAACTTGCCGCCAGAAATTCAAATTCAATGTCCAGCGACAACGCGACCAACGGCTAGTCTCTTTCTCGTGAGCACCTTCTCTGACCAGGGTTTAATCTCACGACCAGGCGACAATGGTCCTTAACTTTTGTTTAACCCAAGCCCAGATCCAGCGACAAGGTGACCGTGAAATTTCAAAGTCGCGAGGCCTTTTAGTTAACTCACCTTTCTTCTAACGACCCAGCGCCTAACTGTCATCTTTAACTGCCACGGCTTGTCGCTTGATCGCCAGATGTTATCTTTCCATTCTGAGACTACACGACCACACTTAGTCGCCAAGTTAGGAGAACCCAGCACCGATCCCTTTGACTTTTCTTAACATTTTTATGTGTCCTTCAATCTTTCTAGAGACACCCCGACTGACCCTTGTCGCTGAATCAGGAGTACTTTCTCTGTAGGGCACTTTGATTACCAGACTTAGCGACCACTGTTGGATCTTCTGAGATTTGCATCAGATGGCTGTCGCTTGGTCACAATAAAACTGAGGATGCCCTTAAATGTTCCGCGATCCCGCGACGAGCAGCTATCTCTTCATTAATCGCACGGTCGCGAGCCATTTCTTCTTTCATTTGATTGCTCGGCGACTGTGTGACGAGGCCTTTTCTTTTACCAATCGCTCAGTTGCGAGAACCTTCTCTGACATCCTTAAAACATCGGCGATTGAGCGATGAGCACTTGATTTCTTCTTGTCGCGTACTCGCGAGCACCTTTCCATTTACTCAATTTGATCAGCGACTGCGCGATGAGTTTCCTCTTTTCCTTTGGTCGCTCACCCCTGAGCAGCTCCTGCTTCATCCTTTGGCTCAGTGACTGTGCGATGACATGTCCTCCTTGCTTATCACACAGTTAGAAATGGATGGGACCTGGGCAAGAATAGATTGCGATTGCGCGACGACCGCGATTGGTAGCTCGTCGCGCACTCGCACAAATTAATAACTTGAAACAAATTTCACTGCGATCAAGCGACCAAAGACCTGGGACCCACCCTCCACCAAGGCTTATGACATATCTGGTGATCATGCGACCAAAGACCTGTAGCCAAGTCGGAAGAAATCTGGGGAATATTCCAAAAGATCACTAGACTACGCGACAAGGCAAAAAGCAAAGTCGGGAGATAAAACAGGAATATTCCCTGAGGCAAAGCGATCAAGTGACTGAAAATAAGCACATGCTCTAAGTGATGGAAAAAGGTAACAATGAAATAGAAAACATGGCCTAGGGTTTCAAGATATATCGTTTAACACTTGATTGCTAGGGTTTTCCAGGGGGTTTAGGGTTTTAGCAGAGAAGTGAAATCCCTGGAAAACAAGACAGATGAAAACAGACAGGGCAAACTAGGTCAATTGCACAGAGTGGGAAAAATGGGCAACAGGTTGAAGTGGTCCATTTTTCTAAAATGGTCCACCACCACCAATACACTATCATGACCCCTTGTTGTCTTTGGTAACCCCAACACAAAGTCCATACTTAGGCACTCCCAAGGCCTTTGGGGTATGGATAGGGGTTGATACAACCTAGTGTTACTAATTTGTCCTTTTTCCCTCTAACATATTTGATATTTCTCTACAAATCTCCTAACATCTAACTATACCTTAGGCCAATAGTAATTCCTATTCACTTGTTCAAGTGTTTTATCAACTCCAAAGTGGCCTCCCAAGGTTCCTTGGTGTTTCTCCTACACAATGTTCTCCCTCATTGAACACTAAGGTATACACATTAGATGGCCTCTGAAAAATAGACCCTACTGCAACACAAAATTAGTTAAATCCACTTTAAATCCATGTTGAGAATTCTCACATGCCTCATAGGCATCCTTGAAATCTTTATCCTCCTTGTAGAGGTCTTTCAAATTATCCATCCGTACACTTTATAATTGTATCTCTTGTATGGTTAAGACTCTTCTGCTAAGAGCATCCTCAACCTTGTTGCTAACCCCTTTCTTATGTTAGAGGAAAAATGTGTAAGCTTGCAGAGATTCTACCCACTTTAGGTGTCTCTAATTCAGTTTTTCTTTCCCATTCAAGAAACTTAGAGCATGGTTATCAATATAGACCAAAAACTCCCTAGGTAGGAGATAGTGTCTCCATTTTTTAAGGGCTTGTACCATAGCATACAGCTCCAAATCATAGGTGAAGTACTTTTGTTTAGCCTCATTCAAATTCTCTAAGAAGAATGCCACAGGGTGTCCTTCTTGGGTTAATACCACTCCAATGGCTAGCTTGTTAGCATTACATTCTACCACAAATAGTTGATTGAAATTGGGAAACCTAAGTGTGTGTAACTCTGCTATCCTTTTTTCAGCATTTCAAACACTTGGTATACTGCTATAGTCCACTTAAACTGACATTTGATTCTCCCTTTGATAGTGTTGAGAATAGAGGCACATACATGACTGAAATTTCTTACAAATTTCCTATAAAAGGATGCCAATACTTGAAAACTCCTAGCATCCTATATGGACCTAGGTGTAGGCCATTTCAATATTGTCTTAACCTTATTAGGCTCCATCTTCATACATCCATGAGAAACCACAAAACAAAGGCAAACTAGTTCATTTTTTAGAAACTCACACTTTTCTTGATGTACCCTCCTCAAGACCATCTCCAAATGCTTCATGTGCTCCTCCTTGGACCTACTAAATATCAAAATGTCATCAAGATATACTATTACAAACTTACCAATAAAATCTACTAGCACTTCATTCATGAACCTCATGAATGTTCTAGGTGCATTATTTAGGCCAAAGGGCATTACTAGCCACTCATACAACCCTTCATTGGTCTTGAAGGTTGTCTTCCACTCATCACATGGCCTAACCCTTATTTGGTGATACCCTGACTTCAAATCCACCTTAGAGAAATAACATGAACCTCCCAAATTGTCCATCAAATCCTTAATCCAGGGCATTGGGAATCTATATATGATTGTGATCTTGTTTATAGCCCTGGAGTCCATACACATCCTCCATTTTCCATCCTTCTTAGGTGCAAGAACAGTAAGCACATCACAGGGGCTAAAAATCTACCTTATCAATCCCTTTTCCAACAAATATTGAATCTGTTTTGCTATCTCTACATTTTGACTTGGTGTCATCTTATATGTTGCTTTGTTTGGAAAATTTTCTCTAGGTATGAAGTCTATTTGATGACTCAAATCCCTCATGGGTGGTAGTGCACTTGGAAAACCATTATCCACTATATCATAATATCTTTCCAACAATGCTTATACCTCTGGTGGCATGTTTGCTTTCTCCTTGGCCTCCTTGTTTGGCTTCACTGTCATTGCAAAATAGACTCATTTCTCCTTCTTCATAGCTTTTAGAAACTCCATTCCAATCAAGAGCATCACACTAGTTCTTACATGCTTCTCCTCATGAGGTTCCTACAATGGATCCATTTCAAACTTATTCCCAAGCTTGGTGATTACATAATTGTTCTTTTCTCCATCATGAATAGCCTTAACATCATATTTCCATGGACGTCCTAAAAGAAGATGGCATGCATCCATGGGAAATTTGTCACATAGGACCTTCTCCTTATACTCACCTATTTCAAACTCCACCATGGTTTGTTCATCCACAACAATTTGTTGATCCTTGTTTAACCATGAAACCTTATAGGGTGTGGTATGAGGTATCCTCCTAAGTTTTAGTTTGTCTACCATCTCTATTGATACTATATTCTTAGTGGATCCAAAGTCCACTATGAATTTGTAAATCTTTCCATGCGACTTACAAGTTGTTTTTAAAAAATTCTTCCTTTGAGGTGGCTCTGTAGTACTAGGAACCTTCAACAAAGTTCTTCTTAGCATTAGATTCTCTCCATCCATTACTAGCCTTGCCTTGGAAATGGGTGAAGTGACACTTTGTGTATCATCTTCTTGTACCAACTGATTTGTCCTATCTCCCATAGAAGATGAGGTAGCCTTTCCAGGACATCTACCCATTTTATGTCCCACTTGAGTGCAGTTATAACATCTTCTATTTAAGACTTAATTAGATCTTCCTTGGGGCTGAAATCTTCCTCTTGGTGGTCCTCTTCCTCTATATCCCCCTCTTTGGAATGATCCTCTAAAATGATTTCCTCCACTGTTATCCATAGATTTATTCTCCTCTAATCTATTTGAGCTTTGTCCTCTACCAAAATTACTCCTGCCTCTGAATCCTCTATTATTGTTACCACCCCATCCTCTTTGATGGAAGTCATTACTCCTTCTAGCCTTATGTTGTTCTCTCAAGGCTAACTAAAAACACTTGTGCATACTGTCAGGGGTTGTCATACTAATTTCATCTTGTATCCCTTGTTTCAACCCATTGAGATACCTTGCCACTTTATCCCTCTCTTCTTCTTGTCTTCTAGCCCTTAGGCTCAACTTGTGAAACTCCTCGGTGTAAGCACTTACTATCATCTCCTTTTGTCTCAAGTTCTGCAACTTTTGATACATCTGTATCTCATAGTCAGTAGGTAAGAATTGTGCCCTCGATATGATCTTCATCCTCTCCCAAGAAACTATCTTCTTCTTTCCACTGGTTACCCTATCATCCCGCATCATGTTCCACCACGCCAATGTACATCCTTTGAGTCTAACCTTGGCATAGCTTACCCTCTTCTCCTCTGAAACTTCTTTATAGTCAAACTGATTGTCTATGGCCTCTAGCCAATCCAACAACTCTTCTCCATTCAAGCTACCACAATAATAGGGTATGTGTACCACACTATACTTCTTAATGGACTTAAAGGAATCCAAAAATACCTTTTAATCTTTATCCATCTCAGGTTATTTACCTTTGTTTGATGACTCTTCTGTCTGACTTTCAACATCCTCATCACTCTCATCTCCCTATTTAGTGATCTTATTTTTACTCCTTGTCTCCGATACACTAGCCTTCTCCAAGAGGTCCTAAACCAATTCCACAATGGCATCCATACTCATTTCCTTAGGAGGCATCATGTCAACCTCCTAACTCTCCTCCCCTTCAGACATACACAAAATTTAAGAAATTTCAGCTCTGATACCACTCTTATGCAGAGGGTTTAGGACACTAGTGATTAGCCCTAACCATCCAATGGTTAACCCTTCTTTTTTTCTCCTCCACTATGGATCTCCAATATAATTCCTATCAACTTCTCCTCCAAGGTATAGTTGATTGGTTGAAGATTCAAACACATCTAGGTACAACTAGTCCAACTAGTTCTTCAATTACCTAGGCTCCTTCACTAGATTTCCTCCTAAAATCCCAAACCCCTGCTTAGGATCTTCCCACACATCTACTTAGGCTCTTGTCTATATTATTGTCCCATTAAAAGGTCTTTAGAAACCTTTCCCACACTTCTAGATACTTTACCAATCCAATTGGTATCAAATTCACTAGGAGGCCTAATTGGCTTGTTCCCTAGTAGGTGAAATTTCATTATTTTTTACTTAAGCTCCAAAATTATCCAAAAACCCCACAAAAGGAATTGAATATCTTCAGGGTATCTATCAACCCTAACATAATCCAAAATCTTAGCTTCTGGATGTACCCACAACCCTAGTTTCAATTAGGCCCTAGTTTTCAGACTATTAATTAGGCCTTTGGACCAGTCTTGACCAATCACCACCAAATTGATCTCCAAACTTCATTTAACCTCCTCCCACCTTTGAATCCTTCAATAAAACTATCTAGGGCTTCTGTAAATTCCTTTAAGTCTTTTCCCCAAGATCATGGGTGCTCGAACCAAATCCATCTTCACCCTGTCAAGGATCACATGTATTCAACAGTAAACCATATGGCTTCTCATCTGGTCTAGGAAATCCATTGCAACAAAAAAAAAACACTAATTAAAGAATATAACACTACTTCCCCCATGGTTTCATTCAATTCCATAGTGAGTTCTTAGGTTAGAGCCATTTCTAGCTCTGCAACACTGTGAATGTCACTTGCAGACCAGTGACTTTCAAAACTCTATAACTTTACACTAAATGAACTTGAAATTAAACTACGTATTACATAAGAAAGCTAATTGAAAATACTACACCCCCATGGGGTTCGATCTCCTCTCCCAATATGCACATATTTGTACAGGAGTAAGAAGACAATGTAGATTACAAACACAGTCACAGGCATCCGTATAGAAGTACCAAAAACAAGTATTGCAATTCAAAACTTCATTAAACTTCCAAAAAAATTAAATCCAAGCTCATATACTGAGCATGATCAATTACAACCACTCCAACTTGATTTTGCAACTTCTTTTCAAGAAGTTGCAAAAGTTGCTCGAGCAACTTTTACATTTTGGGCAATTTGACTTCTTTTGTCAACTCGATGGTCATGATTGACTTCTATGACCTTGATTAGTACATTTAAGGTCCTAAGACACACCGTAACCCCAGGATGCCAAAAAATAACACATTTTTTCATTATATATCAAATTGACCATAGTATCCCTCATGAGCTCATTTGGCTCTGACAAACATGGAAATGACCACACCTTGGATCCACCCTAGTGGACCTTATTGTTAGTCACCCTAAACAATGTTCCAATACAAATTGAAGATAAAATGCCACAAGAACTTATGGAAATATTGTCGGCAAGGTGGACATATGAACTAAAGGAAGAGAAACAAATAAGGGAAAGAGCCCTAGGTTCAGTCATGGAACCTAAATCTAAGATGGAAGAGATTGAAGAAATGATGAAGAAAAATTCCAATAGGTTCTCACCAAAATTAAGAGCCTACAAACTGCTTCAAGGACATCTAATTAAGCTTTATAGAAAAATTGAGGATGAATGGAGAAAGATACTTGATGTACCAAAAAGGGATTCAAGCCCCGACCCACAACTAGATCTTACCCACAAGCCACACAATGCTGCAAATCAGGATAAACTGAGCCCAGAGCACATTACTATAACTGATGGTGAGGATGTAAATTAAGAAGCATTAAACATAGCAGGTAAGAAGGATATGGAGACTACAGATGAAACATGGCCCAATAATACTATCATTGACATTACCGGAGGAGATCCTACAGATGAGGTACAAAAAGATGAAGATGTCACTGTTGTCTCGGCCCAAATGACAAATAGGACACAACAATAGATGTTGCACAGGTGAATATGCTAGGCTAAATTCCATTGTTAATATAAGCTATTAACATAATCTCACAAAAGGAAAACTCACCTAAGCCAGATGCAAACATTCCTGAGGATAAGGGTACAGAGGAACAACAACACACATCTGATGAACAAAAAGATACAACTGATGAACAGAATGTAGTATATGGAGAACCAAAAGAAACAGATGGAGAGAAAAAAGACAAAGGTGAAGAATATAAGGAAGATGATGCTACTCCTAAGGATACCGAGGGAGATGCTACAGATAAACCAAAGGTTGATTTGGAGACATCCATTCCCAACTAATAGGCAGATTCTAAGTAGCAGGAAAAGACTCAACACCACCAAACCCTTCATCGAGTACATCTCACAAAGAAAATGATCTTGCTTTGGTGTTATATTCAGGTACTTCCCATATAATATCCAAGAAGAAGAACAAGAAGAACAAGAAAAAAAAACTACAAGTTACACTGGATGAAATTATAGAGATACTAAAATGTGATCCAACTACATTGGATTATGAATCTCTAATTGAGTATGGAGAAATATGTCAGCGAAAAGATATGCAAGAAAATATTAGGAAAGAGCACAAGGAATCACAAGTGCTAAAAATGACAAGGGATATATTAACACAGATTGTTCCTGGCATAGATATTGATCACAATGTTCCAATCCTTGATCAACTTACTATTCTTACTGATGCCATCCAATCACAAAATGTCGATACATAAAAAGTAATTGAAGAACCAGGAGAGAAGAAGTATCAGTACATATTAGCTGAGAAAATTAGCCAAGAAATGACAAAGAAACAAGGTGAAGTTGTCTAAAAAAGTAAGTGAGTTAGAACCTATCATTTTAACAGAAATAGCAATATTTCAAAAGTTAAGCACTTTAGAGAGATTCACTAAGGAGAATAGTGAAAAGATTGCACAACTAGACGCATATCTCAATTCTAGTGCTCAAAGTATATCAACAATAGACAAATCAATACAACTACATTATGAAAAGGTAATGGAAGCTAAGAAGTTGAGACTTCAATTCCAAGAGGCAAAATCTAAGTTTAGGGATGAGGTAACTAAGCTACAGGCTCTACTCTTACAAAATATGACACTACTGCATAAACATATGACAACAACAAGGCAATTTATATCCACCACAAAGACTTTTGTCACTGAAAACATCTAGGACATGCATTCCAGGATCACATTAGAATAAATGGCACTTGAACACCTTCAAGATAAATGGAATAATATGATGGAGGACATGAACAACTCTCACTCCCACATTTTGACAAGCTGTAAGTGATTACACCTTTTCCCTTACTATCAAAAAAGGGGGAAAATGATATATATAAGAGGAAATTAATAGGATACAAAGAGAAAATGATATGTATAAAGGAGATGATAAGTGTATATACATATACTATACCATCATATATATATGTGTAGTCATAAATGACAAGATAAATACATGGTGTACATTGCTAATCATTTTAGTATTTGCACATATTAATTTTTGATAGTAATGTCAAAGGGGGAGATTGGAGACATATTTTTCTATTAGTATATGAAATGAAAATATTGTTTGAACCATCAGTATCACCAACACTAAAAGACAAGGATAGAGCACACTAATAGACAAGTTTACAAGCTAATTCGATGACACATTACAACCCTAAAATGTCACAAGGGAACCTGACACAGAAACCTGACATAACAAACCCGACAAGCAGAGTAAATTTCAAACTAACATAACAAATGGTAGAAGAATCAGACATACCAAAGAGAAACCTGAGCTCTAGTCTACAGAGAGATAGTTAGAATCTCAAGAAATATGGATTTGACTTCCACGTTAGATAAAACACTTGTGTTTTATATTTATCTTTTCTATTAGCTTTAAATCCATTTCCTGAGGGACAATCAATGTAATTGTAATTGTTTTAATTAGTCTAACTGATTGAAAACATGCAAACTAGGAGATCAAGGTCAAATTTTAAACCTTTGATTATAGAGTTATCTTTGTAATATGGGAAACTCATTTAGGTAAAAGCATTGTATAAATAGACATATAATCTATCAGAACACATGTGTGTGATGATGATTGTAGTCGAGGAGCACATCTATGGATCAAACTAAGAGTTTCAAGCATGAACAACAAAAGATGAATTAGGTTATCAAGAACTAGATTCAAGGCTACGAAGAAAAAAAGGTATTGATCAATCACAATAGGTGATACATTATATATATAGTCTTTAATGGATATGTATCAGCAATTGTAGATTGCACATACTCAGGTCACTAAATATTTTTGACTACATTCTAACAAGTGTAGAAAATGAAAGAAATCCTTGTGAAAGGTGGATTTAACAATCCTTTGTGAATATCTTAACCGAGTGCACACTAAAAAATGTTCTTAAAGCTCTTAACAAAGTAGACCTTAACTAGTCTCTACATATAACTCCTAACAGGGTAGATCATCAGAAGTGATCAAATTGTATGCCTTAACCGGCCCCTTCCATTCTGCAGATAGTGAAGCTTTGTGGGTTTCATCCCCACCACATTTTTTACCTCCTAACAGGGTTTTTCTACATTACCAAATCTTGTGTCATGTGTCTATACATTACATGATTGTTTCTATGAATTTTTTACATGCTTATTGAGTTTATGATTTGATATAACTTACACAAAGATAGAATAGCTTACATGGTTGGTAATACAATTGATTACATAAAGTATTAAGGTTAAGTGAATATTTTTGAGGGTACTAATTCACCACTTCCCTCTCAGTACACCATTATATTATTTCCAACAATTGGCATCAGATCTAGATCTCTTATTTGGAAATGTTTAAAGACTTAAGATAAAGGATCATACAATGGAAAGGTACAACCTAGAAAAGAGTATTGAGATTCAGAAGTTAGAGATACAAATATTCTATGAGAAATATAAAGATGGTAGAATCAAGATGAGACAATTTTTGGATGAAAGAAATATTATGGCATCTTGCTATAATGAAAAAAACTACCATGAAGAGGAGATACCCGATCCGTTTGAGTCATCAAAATAGACATCTAGTAAAGCATCAAACACATTTGAAGAAAGTATTACAAGTCTGAATGAAATCAATCAACATCTCGCTGGACAAATGAAATCTATGCAAATTAGTCAAGAGATGCAGATGGTAAGAAGGATTGATGTCATGAACAATGCTAGACAAGCTGAGCAAGAAAGAACACTAAATATTGATGACAGGAGGAAGATCACTAAAAAGTTACAAGAGAAAGAGTCAGAAATACAAAGACTTACAAACATCATCATGAAATCACCAATACTATTATTCTTATGAGTCAGGAGGAAAACAAAATGAACATAGACCTCATTGAAAGGATAGAATCTATTGGTGAACTAAGAGAAGAAAATGAAAAAATGAAGCATGAAGTGAGAATTCAGCAACAACACAATGACATGATCAAGAGAGCTGAAGAAAGAACCAAAAGGATGGATGATTTTCTGGATGGACAAAGAAGAGTCAAAAACAATACCAGACTAGGGTATACTGAGAATAGAGAATCACCATACCAAGCTGATCCAAATAATGTCTACACAAATCCAAGACCAAGAAAGCAATCATGCAATCACTATGGAAAACCATGCCACACATCAAATGTTTGCAGGAGAAAAATAAAAAGTATTCCTAAATCCACACCTCCATTCATAGGAATTTTTTATAAATGTAACAAGAAAGGACAAAAAGTATATGAATGTAAATTTAAGGTGAAACCACCAAAGAAGGAAACCTACATGGAAAAATATTGTCCTACTTGCAAAATGCATGGGCACACATCTCTTGAATGAAGGAAGAAGAAAAGACAAGCATGGAAGACTAATGAAAATAAAATTTCCTATCAACCAAAAAGATTCGGTAACTCATATGTTTGGGATTACAATACATGGGAAAACTACACATCATGTGGAAGATTTGGACACATAGCTACAAATTGCATGAGAAAATGGATGAGAAATTCTAGTAGATGGACTAGCGTCAGAATGACATGTCTACATTGTCATAAATTTGGTTATCTAAGGAAGGACTGCAGAGACCAAGTGATAGAGACAAGAACTTGTGCTAATAGAAACACCATTGAAGACATTAGGAAGATGAGAAACCAAATGTGGAGGAAAGCTAAAACCACAGATAATGATGCTTGACCAAGAAACACAAATGGTGACACCTTATCCAATGGATCTGGTGACATCACCACCCCCACCTAAGATAAACAAGTAAGTATGGAACTGCACTATACAAAGTTATACTTTACAACAATTCCATTATACATAGTTAAAATGCCAAGCTAGCATGATTAAAGATGCACTATGGTATTATTTGTTATGATTCTGTGAATTCAATCTCGTCGGTCAATGCATGCAAAAAAGAATTGGTTAATATACAAAAGCTAAGTTGTCAAAGCTTACTGAGAATCATCGGTGTACATGTAAAAACCAAGTTAATCAATGTAATGTGAGACTCGCCAGTAATCAAGTAAAAAGCTTTTTTGTCTTCACGATATACTGAGATTCGGCGGTAAACATGTGAAAAGTTGAAAAAGTTAACACATGCCCCGAGCAACACATTTTTCACTGAAAACAAAGTTGACATGTAACCCGAGCATCTCCGTCTTCAAAACATGACAAGTGGGTAGAGTATTAATTGTGCCACTTAGGGAACCATCTGTAAATAGGGTGATGAAATAGCTCATTATTAACCAAAAATTTAGAGCGAAGAAGCAGAGTAGAGAAGAGCGATACTAGAGCGACTAGATTGTAGAGCACTCCAAGCAGAATCATGACATTCAGATTCTGAATAACAGTAGCTACATAAGGTTGAAGTAAGTAACAAATATCACTAAACTCATTATTTATTTTATGAAAAGAGCCCTAATTTTTGAGAAATGATGGCAACCACATCTCACAATTCCAAGTATAAAAATGCCAAGGATAAGAAGGTTAACCTCATCAAGAACACTACTTGTAAGGAACCTCATTATAAGTTATGTCCTGAGGTTGTATCTCAACCTGACTGCTACCCTAAATATCCACATTTGCAATCTAACAATCATACACAAAAAAAATTGCATAAATGTACATCGTTTCCACATTTTTTATTCATAAGATGATAAAATATATCTTGCTATTACATCATACTATCAGAAAATTGTATTCTAATTATTGATCATTTTTAAAATTCAAAATTCCAATTTGATCATTACATTGTGCATTCAAACTAAATGTATTATGCATATATGTATCATGTTACATCTTTTGGATTCAAAACTTAGAGGTAATTACAGAAAAGAATGTATGACTGAAGCATGAGTAGGGGTCCATGCATTGCCTTGTATGGTAGAGTTTCTGCATTTGGTGCTAGTTGTCTTCCTTTGTCCAGTCTTCATGGTGTCTTCTATCCATCCTTCAGTCATCTCTACCTATTAATTCTAGGGTCTTGTCCTACATCATGGAAGAAAAGAGATGTTAGATCCAATTGGATCTAAGCAATACAAGAACCAAAACAACATGCATCAAAAAGGCTTTCAATGCTAAATATTTACCAATAAAATCAATACAACAACAAGATATACCTCAACATCAACTGAATAAAGAATATCAAAGGGACATATCTTTATGAAACCTTTTATTGCATATGGTTATTAGTCTGCATTCTCAAAGTATTGTTGTTTGTAGAACCAGAAAAATATGAATCAAAGGGACTTAGGTCTTGAATTTGAGAAACCTTTTTCAGAATGACATCAGCATGTTAGGTTAAAAAACACAAACAAACCAACCAACATTCATGCATGAGCGTCATCTCATATGAAACCCACACACAAACATTAATTGGCTCATCTTGTTTACTAACCTAACAGGTTGAGGATACAATTCATGAAAGATGTAGAAGAAGACGATATAATGCATGAAGGATGATAGAATAGTGCATGCAAGAGACACATGGACAATGAAGGTTTTTGAGGAAAGATATGAAGAAATGGAGCTGGGAAAGATATGCAAAAATGGAGGTGAAAATGTTTACTGTCATCTTGTAAGATGAATTCAAAGTAATGTTGTTATAGTAAGTATGCAAATATGGAAAATATATTTGAAATAGATTCAATTATGGAAAATGCATGCTTAACAATCAGTCATGTTATCATCAATCTCAAGTTATAGATTGTTTCTTTTTATGTTTACATAATAGTGGTTTGCAAAACGTGAGGATAGATAACAGGGTTAACAATATTCATGAGAGATACAAATGAAAAACAATGTGCAAGAAATGGAGAAACAATGTATTTATATGCTATCATAAAATGTGCATTTAAAGAAAATAATCAACTACATTGTGTCAAGATGAGAAAAATATATACATAAACCATTGGCATTAAACAAGTACATCTTGTCAATGTTGTTTAATGACATAAGAAATCATTCAATAGTGATATCTACTTCTGAAAACAAATAAAGAGAGAATGTGCATTAAAAAATGATATCTCTTTATGCATATGTTCACAAGAATGGATCAACACAGTATGTATTCATGTTATGGTTCTAAATAAACTAAAGAGTCAATGATGCTGGGGTACTTCATTTCTTCAGAAAATAGAAAAGGTATAGTATCCATGTGCCTAATGTGGATTTGAAGTAATGTTCTATGTAGGGTGTTAAGAGAACAATGCTATTCTGGTGTGTTGAAATGTTAGTGCCTTGTGTTTTCATAAATTAAATAATGCTGATATTAATACTGTATTTATGTTTGAATAAATTTGGAGAGTTTAGTGCATGTAGGGGATACAGTCAAGCATGGGATGTACATGTTTGGGATGAGTTTCCTATTATGAATGTTGCCCATGGGAGTCATGAGCCCATGCTCGAACCCCATGGCTAATGATCTATATAAAAATAAATAAACAGTATATTTATACACTATTTCTTGCACAGAGATTGTATATTTTCAAAATGTTCAGACAAGTAAAGAGTTCAAAAAAAAGCACAAGCTACATTATGTTGCAAATTAAACATATAATGTGTTTGGTTCATAAAAATGCTCTCGTGTAAGGAAACTCAGGTGCAGAAACAACTTCCTACACTAATCTCTAAAGGAAAGTATTGTGCAAATTCTTTTAAATCCTTATAATCTCAGATTTGTTAACTACTTTAACAATGATATTGCAGTCATATACCATGCATACAAAAACTAGAGAATGACATGATGATTTACCCTGGGGAAAACCTTTCGATAAAAAACCCTAGCACTCCAAAACTTGCACAATGTATTATCTTCAACACAAAGGTTACAACACACTTGCAATGCAAGTTCTTTCAGGAGACAATTGACACTCAAAGACAAATCCAGTAGCACCAGATCATACCAACAATACACTCTTTTCCTATACCAGTCTGCAACCCTAAAAAATGCTTATATCATGCACTTTCCTTTTTAGGGCAACTTCCAAAGATAGTCATATTAGGGTTTTACCATTCTTTGAGAAAATAGGAACCCGAACCCCAAGATTGTAGAAGATTGTCTAGTACTCAACTTTATCAGTTGCCATGTGTCTTTAAGGTCTTCACCCGTCATTGAATCTTCTAGAAATATCTCTTACATGTCATAGGAATCTATCATAACCATTTCAGCCATTATCTCCTTACACACAATTCAAGATGCTGACACATCAAGTGGAGTGACACATCAACATGCAAACTAGACATGTACACACACTTAATTACGTTATTTGCAATAAATAAATTTTACAAAATAAATAATAATAATAGGAATTATCCAAGGTTGAGACACCTTATTCCCAACATTCTCCCACTTGTTGAACACCTTGTAAGAGCAATAGGAACATAACAGGAACTAACCGCTATAGGCCAAAAGGCCTATAGACTCTGAAAACCATCTGAACTTCATAGTGCCCACTGGTTTCATTAATGCATCTGAAACATTCTTCACAGTATCTACCTTCTCCAAATTTACCTTTCCATCTTCCACCATATCTCTCACAAAGTGAAACTACACATCAATGTGCTTTGTTCTAGCATAGAAAGTTGAATTATTTGCAAGGAAAATAGCGCTCTGACTGTCACACCAAATAGTAATCTGTTCTGCATCAACACCAACATTAGAACACAATCTCCTAAGCCAAGTGGCTTCCTTAGAAGCATGAGTAGCAGCCATGTACTTAGCTTCTGTAGTGGACAAAGAAACCACAGGTTGTCTCTTACTCATCCAACTGATGGCACCACCAAACATAGTGAACACATAAGCACTGGTGGATCTCCTAATGTTAATATCACCTACCCAATCTGAATCCACAAACCCATGAATACAAACTGAATGCAGAGATCTAGAAGAGTTACCATGGTAAAATATGAAGTAATCTGATGTACCCCTCAAATATTTGAATACTCACTTAATTGCATCCCAATGTACCCATCCTCGGTTAGCCATAAACCAACTCAGGACTCCCACTGCTTGGGCAATGTCTGGTATAGTACAGACCATAGCATACATAAGACTGCCAAATACACTAGCATAAGGTACTCTACTCATGTCCTCCACCTCACTAGGAGATTTTGGAAAATCATCTACAGATAACTTTGTTCCCACTGAAACAAGAACACATAGTGGTCTACAATCTGCCATGCTGAACCTGTCCACCACAGACTTCACATACTTACTCTAACTCAACCAAAGTTTTGTGTTAGACCCGTCTCTACTGATTTCCATACCCAAGATGTACCTTGCGGCCTCAAGATATTTCATCTCAAACTGTGCTGACAACTAAGATTTAAAATCAGAAAGCATACCCTTACCCTTCCCAAACAACAACATATCATCAACATATAATGCAACAATAAGAAGGCGATCATTTTCAACTCTGAAATAAACACAATGATCTGATTTCGATCTTACAAATCCAATTGACAACA
>MU223676.1:66387-82800 GCA_018584345.1 Thuja plicata | reverse complement strand
GTGTAAGGAGTTGTCTTATGTCTCTCGATTCCTTGTTCTTTACAGAACTATTCAAACTCTATGGAACAAAACTCACCACCATTATTAGTTCTCACACACTTGATTCTTTTACCAGTCTGATTCTCCATGAGAGCCTTAAATTCCTTGAACTTACTGAAAACCTATGTCTTACTTTTCAAGAAATATATCCAAGTCCTTCTACTGTAATCATCTATAAAAGATACAAAATATATAGAACTAGAGATAGAAGGAACTTTTACAGGAAAAAATACATCAGAATGAATAAGATCCAAAAGTCTAGAAGACTTGTGAGAACTGGAGTAGAAATAAACATGATTTTGCTTACCATAAACATAGTGTTCATAGAAATCAAATTTGAGATTACAATCATTTATCCCCTCGATGATATTTTTAGTTTTTAAGGTCCTAAGACCCTTCTCACCAATGTGACAAAATCTCATATGCCACAACATTGTCTTTTATGCATGAAGCTTGCCTTCCAAAGTGTTTGCACCCTTAGGTACACTTACTGCAGTATCATTGGAACCCATTGCCACAATCTTCTTTACTGCTCATTTAGATGATGGGGATGAAGTGATAGCCACTCTCTTCTTTGAAATAGAAGAACTATTGTATTGAGCAATGCATGCATCAAGCTAAAACAAAGTACCTCTCCTAGTACCTTTAGCGAGCACCATAAAACCTCTCATCATCTTGCATCCATCTTTAGAAAAGACAACTTGCACACCTACATCATTCAGCATACTTACAGATAATAGGTTTCATGCCAAACCTAGAATGTGCATAACTCTATTGATTCCCTTTTCTTGTCCATCAGGAAATCTGATAGTGACCCTTCTGCGTCCAACTATCTTTAGGTGAGAATCATCACCCAAGTACACCTTTCCACCATCAAACTCTTCATATTTTGAGAACCAGTTTCGATGAGAGGTCATGTGAAAAGAAGCACCCGAGTCTACCAACCACATATCATTAGATGCATGGGCTACCAAAGCTACAATAAAAACATCTCCATCTTCTTGAAATTTTTGGAAGCTAAATCTGAGCCTTTCTTCTTCTTCTTCGGTTCTTTGCAGTCCCTCTGGAAGTGCCTAGATTTATCATAGTTCCAATATTTTGCCTTGGACTTTCCAGGAGTCTTAGAACTCCCACGGGATTTGGAGCTTCCCTTCTTTGACTTATTGTCATTCTTCTTTCCTTTTTCGTTGGATCTCCTGCGAATAGCAAGGGCTTCCTTAGATGAATCCAAAGTCTTTCTTCGCATCTCCTCAGATAGCAGCAAAGACACCACATCATCCATACAGAATGTGAAAATAGTACTTTTGAGAGCCATAACAAGATGGTCCCATGAATCCAGCAAGGAATAAAGAAGGGTCATACATCGATCCTCCTCCTCGATCTTGGCACCGGATGATGCCAACTATGGAATCAATAAAATGAATGCGTTGAGATGATCAGTTATGGATCCACCTTCCTCCATTCTTAAAGAATACAACTTATTTCTCAGGAACAACTTATTCACCAGAGATTTGGCCTGATATACAGACCCAAGCCATTTCCACAAAGAATTTGTAGTAGTCTCATCAAGAACATTCATAAGAACGACATCTGCTAGACAGAGTCTGATGAGACCCTTAGCCTTCTGATCCTTGATCTCCCAATCCACTTGAGATATCGATGTAGGTCTCACATCAAGTGAAGTAGCCTCCCATAGATCATGGTCTTCAAGAATGTCTTCCATATTGAGTTTCCACAACTTGAAATTAGTTCCATTAAATTTATCCACCTCCATTCTACTGTATGAGGAACTTGTCATCTCAAACTGCAAATAAGATTCAGAATGCTCTGCACAAAAAAATCCCACTCAACTTGAGATTAGATCAAAAAACCCTACCCAACAACTAGGATCAAAAGTTAATTAGGCTCTGATACCACTTGTAAGGAAACTTAGGTATGGAAATAGCTTCCTACACTAATCTCTAAAGGAAAGTATTGTGCGAATTATTTTAAATCCTTATAATTTCAGATTCGTTAACTACTTTTACAATGATATTGCAGCCATATACCATGCATTCAGAAAATAGAGAATGACACAATGATTTACCTTGGGGAAAACCTTTCGGTAAAAAACCCCAGCACTCCAAAACATGCACAATGTATTATCTTCAACACAATGGTTACAACACACTTGCAATGCAAGTTCTTTCAGGAGACAATCGACACTCAAAGACAAATCTAGTAGTACTAGATCATACCAACAATACACTCTTTTCCTATACTAGTCTGAAACCCTAAAAAATACTTATATCATGCGCTTTCCTTTTTAGGGAAACTTCCAAAGATAGTTGTATTAGGGTTTTACCATTCTCCAAAAAAATAGGATCCCAAACCCCACGATTGCAAAAGAGTGTACAGTACTCAACTACATCAGTTGCCACATGTCTTGCATGTCTTCACCCGTCATTGAATCTTCTAGAAATAGCTCTTACGTGTCATAGGAATCTGTCATAACCATTTCAACCATGATCTCTTTACACATAATTCAAGATGCTGACACATCAAGTGGAGTGACACATAAACATGCCAACTAGACATGTACACTCACACTTAATTACATTATTTTCAAGAAATACATTTTACAAAACAAATAATAAGAATAGGAATTATCCAAGGTTAAGACACCTTATTCCTAACATCTCAGCCTCAACATTGTGAAAGAGTTTCATGTTTTATGATAGTATGGTCGTGTTTCAAAAGGTATTACTAGCGGGCTTCAAAGAAAACATTGAATGAAGCGAGTGTTAAACACAAGTTACATTTTATGTAGATTGAACACATAAATGTTTTTTTAGCTTGAAGAAATATCCGCGGCTTCAACAGAAAGAAATTGTGTTTTGTTTTATGATAATATTGTCATGCTTCTAAGGAGAACAATAAATGGAGTGCATTTCTCAATAACATAATGGTAAGCTTACAAGTGTTCTTAAGTTTACACCTAGAGTTCATCTCTCAACCAAAATACTGACAACTTGCATGTGTTTTTTAAGTTTACATCTAGATATGCAAAAAGAGCCATGTGCGTATCCATTTTTTGTCGCCATTCAACTGACACATAGTGTACAATAATAAAGAGGAGTGACATATGGTTATTTTTATGCCCTACATACCCCTCCCTACATTTTATGTGCAAAATGTTGGGTCCCCTCTTTTCTCTTTTGGCTCTCGCCTTGTTTTCTTTTTCTTTGTTTTCTTTGTTTTCTTCTCTGGGTTTTGCCTCCCATAGAGGTTTGTTTTCTTTCTTCTTTTTCCTTTTGTGTCTTTGGGGCTTGGTCCCAGAGTTTGTTGTTCTTTCTAGAGCCAAATTCTAGACTTTGGAATTCTCCACCATGATGTCTTCTTCTCGCAAGAAGGTATGGTTGTATGGAATCCCCGGGCCCGAAGTCCGGAGGTTTTCCTGTTACAGATTTTGTGGAGGAGAGGGTAACTAGCTTTTACCTTGGGTATAAATAGGAATTACATGCCACTTTTACAGTTATAGCGATTAAAAACACTTGTGCATTCGAAGCAATTTTTAGGTGACTAAACTGCGATTAAGATGCAAATTACTCTGTGCTTAGTGGGTTATCACCGGTTGATTTGAGGTTTCTGTTCATGATCATTTGAAGGTAGAACTTGTTGTAGGAGTGCTACTGGTGTGCTTCTTCCCCACTGCTCTTTAGATTCCAAGTTAGGCTCTCAGCTTGTTCTCTGGTTTCTTGATGTTTCCTCTGTTTTCCCTATTGTTCCCTTTTGTTTTTGGTTTTGTTTCATTTGTTTTGCTGGTTTGCCTTTCATTCTTTGTATTTTTTCTTCACCTCCTGTTGGTGGGTTGGCCCTGCAAGAGGGTTTTCCACCCTCTATGTAGTTGTAAATTAATGTATACATTGTACATGGTCTTAGAGTTATTCATATATATATGTAGATGTTGTAAAAACCTGTGAAAAGCTTGTGAATGCTATATATTTTGTGTATATATGTTTTGGCCTTTCGCCCTCTATGATTTTATGTATATCTTGTATATCCTTTTGAGTTCACGAGTTTCTTGCACTCTGGTGTGTGTTTTTGCTAGCCAAATCGAGCCCATCGAGACAGAGTCACCATGGCTCAAACTCGACACCTCGCTAGTTTGAGCCATGGAAACTTTCTCTCTCCTCTATCTCATCACCTTAATGGCAGGATTAATTTCCCATGAGTCAAAATTCAAACCATGTCCCATCTGGCATTTATTTTATCCCATATCGGCCCACTTGTCACCATTAATACCTTTATGTAACCTGTCACCTGACCACATGCCAACCCATGTCAGCCGAGTATGATTCCCCTCTGGTCATGTCGGCACGACAATGACTAGTTTATCCGGGCTCTGGGTCCCAAGAAATCCCTGGTCTTGTGTTTCCCCTTTTCATTCGATTCAATTTCTCCCAGAGTCCTATTCACATCTATTGAAAGTATGCCAAGACTTTTTGGTGCATACTAATACTTGTTGAATAGGTGCAGGGTGGTGATGATTTCCCCAGAGTTTTAATATTCTTTTATATGTATCATGTTCTAACTGTTCTCCGATCTTGCAGGTTACAGATAAGTTGATCAAAGATGTCTAAAGTAATTACCCCTCCTAACAGCCTAGAGTTGCCTACCACTTCCACCTAGGTGGCCACCAAAACCAAGGCCGAGAGGTTGTTAGCAAAGATTCCCTTGACCTCCAAATATGCAAAGGAGGGTGCCCTTGTGGCATCAAAGGTAGAGTCCAGAGTTCAAGAAATAATGAATACAAGGCCCAGACCTTGGGCGGAAATGCAAGGCTTGATTCAAGCCATTTACAGGTTGAAGGCCACCAGAGACAATCTGGCACTCAGATTGCCACCTCCAGCATAATTAAAGTGGAAAAGTTTCCTTGTTCGGTGCAATAACGGGAGTTAATACTCCAACTGGCAATGTTATACAACACACCAACTTAGACCATCCTACTTTTGGATCCCAGACCACTATAGTACCTAGCAATAATTGTTACCCTAGATGCAACAACATTTGCCTTGGGGCTGAGGATCCCACAATTCAATGGGTCCATTATCCAGAATCGAGTCCAGACATTGTAGGAGTTCGAGGACACTGCCCTTATCTCTTGGCAAAATCTCAATAGCCATTGGCTAAAAATCCCAAAGAGGGATTGCAGGAGGATCAAGTTGGAAATTCCCTGCAGGGAGTTTAAAGAGCTAATTCAGGTGTGCATTGTATTCTTATGCAGGATCCTCAGATTACCCCATGACTGGGATTTCTCAACATAGATGTACTACTGTTTGTAATGCATCACCACTCGCAGTCAGACCTTCAACTGGGCGGCGCTCATATCCAATCATGTAGACAAACAACTAAAGGGTGTCATCCAGAATTCCATGTTTTACATGACATCATATGTGCTATGGGCACTAGCTCAACAAAGACCAGCTTTCCCAGGTTTGGGAATAGTTGGGGAACTTGGAAATGGGTTGGGATAGGTAACACTATGGGATCATTATCCCGAAGTGCAATGGGAACTCAGTTTCTCAAATTTATTTTGGGTAAATGATGCTTTCATTAATCACAACATCTTAACACTTACTCAAGATTCTGGGTACTGACTTTCATAGGCAATAATGAATTTGGTCAGCACCTATGGTTGCTATTTTATTCAACTCCAACACCACACCTACATTCGGGTGACCGGCTTCTTTGGGAAGCCCCATCTTCTTCCCTGGTATTGCAGGGATAGAATTATTCATTTAGAGTTCTACTAATAGATGATGGATCTGCATGCCTTCTTTACATTGAAGAAGGTCATCAATGTCCCATTCCCATTTTCATGTGGGAATTATACATGCAGCCTCGCCGTAGCCTGGCAGGCAAACAACGAATTGAAAAACCTGGGCCTAGTGGAATTCCACCATGCCTAGAAGAACTATGATCCCCTCAGAAAGATTTCCTTAACACTTCCCCAGGCATCCATACTACATGAAGAAGAAATTGAATATTTTTGGGTGGACTGCCAGGACAGTTTTGATCTCTGAGCCCGATAGCATTCACGGATGAGCAAAGGGCTCATGAAAATACTTGACCTCTAGAATTTTCTGAAGGGTTTCTCAAATGATGGGCCACTAAAGGACCCATCATACAAGGGACATGGGCTAGGTAAGCTAGATCTCCCTCTGGTGAGTTGGGCCACCCCTGAAGATTTAACAATTGAAGGGGTATGTCACCCCATTTTAGAAGCTAGTCACTAATATTTTGCTCGGGTGTGCCCCAAGAGCACCAAAAAGAAACCAATGGCTCATAAGGCTACTCCCTCTTCAGCTGGTACCAGACCTCCTTCATCTTCCCTGGCTACCGAGCCAAGCAAGAGAAAATGAAAGGAGAAAGAGGTGCCAGCAAATAAGTACGCAAATATCTTTCGGCCTCTTTGTAGCTCCAATGGCTTTTGCTCGCCCGACGGGATCCCCGTTGTTGGCTGCAATGATGAGCAGACAGACCTTCACTGAGGTGGAGTCCACCAACATTATGGATACTAGGATTCCACTACAATAAATAAGAAGAATTTAACCCCTACACCAAGCGCAACCACTAGTCCTGGTATGCGGGATGTGCCCCTGGTGGATGTTAGTCTAGACTGTCCCGAACTAGAGGATATTTCTGACTCCTTGCCCCCGCACGATCACTTTGATGACACTTTCTCGATGGAAGAGGTCATGGACCTCCAACAAGGTATAAGTCATGCGGTGGAGGAAATTTCTCCTCAGGATAAGGAAGAGGCCCCTCTAGAAAAGGAAATCCTAGGAGAAGAGGATACATAAAAATAAAAGGCCCAAGAGAAGACACAAAAGGAGCACAAGCAGGAGAAGATACCAGTCCAAGAGACCAAAGACATACCAAGGAAACCCACAAACAAAAAACTGATGGTCAGGGAACCTGGACCCACAGGATCAATCATACACTCAATCACCATGCTCCAAACACCTTCAGTTAGTCTGGGTGATCATGTGCCCTGGAGCATATTTGGTGAGCTAGTAATGGTGGCCTCCTTGTTAAATTTTAGCTAGAGACCTCACCCACCTCCTAAGGATGTTCCAATGGAGGAGAATGTTCCAATAGATGAGATCAATGAGGCCCAAGACCAGCAGCAGCAGATTGATTAGGAAGTCCCAGATAATGAAAATGCAGGATCAACTAATGCCAAGATGGGCGAGGAAGTCCCTGAAGATAGGGGCAATGTTGAGACCAGAGAAAAGGTTCTAGATGTTACAACAGAAGATGCCAGCATGGTGGAAAATACCGAAGGCCCTGGATAACAAGAAAAGGAACGAGAACAAGAAAGAGAGAAAGACCCTGAAGGCAATGTGCATTTTGAGAACACACTGCCAAGTTCCAAAGGTAATCTCGATCAACAGGACTTAATGGAAAAGCCACCCTAGCTGCCCCAATGGCTGGTCAAATCAAGGAAAAGAAAGGCCTTGATGGTAAAATCTGGTGCTACACTCTCATTGGCCAAGATGATGACTAGAAACACAGAGGCCCAAAAACCCAAAAAAGCATGTATGGTCCATACTCTCTAGACTGGTCCAAGAGGGAGCATAGTTGTGAATATTGCAACACCCCCACTAGGTGCAGATGTAGTGGCCATAAGGCTTGAAGACTATAACATAAAGGAAGTGGCACTTGGGAGGAGAGATAAGCAAGGTGAATTGGACTTGCTAAGGGAGGCCACAAAAGCAATAGAGGCTAGATACACCAAGAACGGCCAGAAGCTGAAGGAGGAAAGAGAGACTAATGCCAATCTCCTCGCGCTTCTGGTAGAACATACACAGCCTTTTCCCAAGGTCCACCCCAGAACCCCTTCCTCCAGATTTCCACTTGCATAGGGAAACATGGATTCTCTATGGATCATGAAGAAGAAGGCATGAGATGTGGATGGGCAGGTCGCTGAGCAAGTATCCGCCATGAGACAATTTCTAGCGGTGTCCCTTCCAGACCTTTATCAGGTTGACACTCTTGTCAGCTAGACAAAGGGCTCCACTCTTATATGGGAGCAAGATTTAGCAAAGTATGAAAAATGGAAGGCCGAGCTAGAAGAAATTCACAACATAGGAGAAGAAGTCGCCATAGAGGTGGGGATTTTGGGAGATGAATCATATGATTCTCTCCATGCCTAGTACTCCAGACTTTTCCTTAGGATTAAGGTGTCCAAGGAACTGGTTAAGGCCTTGAAGGAGAAAGTGATAACTACCCAATACCCCTTGGGCTTGTTTCAAGCATTCATGGCTGGAGTATCACAAGTTGATCCCTTTACCACTAGAACATGTACCCCAGCGGACTACATCCTCAACAAGTTTGATTAATGGATGGAGTCCCTATATTCGCCTACCAGAGATTTTGACCAGGGAAGGTTATCCAAATTGTCCAATACAATGATCTGATCGCATGATGCCATCAAGTTTGTGGATGAATTCTGGAACAGGGCTGAAGATGTTGATGAAGCATTGGAGGTTGTTTGTAGTCGATGGGATAGTATTAGAGACGTAGATGAAGAAAGAATAGGCCAAGTGTTGGAGACTTGGGAAAAATCATAAGGAACAATAAAGTTCTGTAGAGTCTGAAGAATCTCACCAACCATGTATCAGTTGTATTCTTTATTCTTTGAGGTGCAAGCTTCTAGATCTCAAAGTTTCTGATCTGACAAATTTTGTATTCTTTAAGAGACCCGTGTCCTGATTCCCAAGGCCAACTAGTCACTTTCAAGCTATTTAATAAAGGGTTTCAGAAGGTAGGTAACCACAATAAGGCATGTCAGCTCAATAGGAGGGTTCTGACAGATGGTCTTCCCAAGGTGCCACTTCAAGGTAACACCTAGTACATCAAAGATAGTGGGCTTCCCTCCCATTTATGAGGCATGTAGCCTTGATCCCTAGGGGATCAGATTTCTTCCTTTCTCCTCCTGGCTCTCTTCTCAAGGCTGATTCTTTGACTCCTCTTTTCTTGTCTTATTCTTCTGACATGTCAGACCTTTTCCATCTCGAGGTCTTTTGTAGCGTGGTGCAGGTAGTACCAGCCGCCGGAAATAGTATTATATTGTGAAGTGTAAAATAAGTTAGGTTAGTTTTAGGTCAAAACTTGTGTATAAATAATAATTCTGACCTCATTCCAAGGGTCAGAAAAATTAATGATTTTACAATCCATAGCTAATAGCAATTTGGTTTTCTTAGTTCTTAGTTATAGAGCTCAATGCTCCTTAGTTTCTAAGCTCTTAGTAGTTAAATTCTCCCTTGGAGCTACCATTGTAACACTCACCAATGCTTGCTGGAGATACATTAATGAAGAAGCAAGGGCTCTATCAATGAAGTTGTTAGCATTCTGATCTCTGGGTTAACGGTATTTTATGCTTTATGTTCTTATGTCCTATGCTCTAGTACTTTAAGTATATTAACGACCTCCTTTTCCTTTTCTATTGATTAAATATGAGTTGAGGGTTCTGTATTTCTTCAGTATTTAGTGTAGTGTGTTAGAGAATTATCGATGTTTTGAATGTTCAGTACAACTATAGGTAGATGGAATATTTCTAACTCTGCAATATCTTTTGAACTTTATTTGGTTAAGTTAGTGAATGCTTGCAGGAAACCCCACTCACTAAAATCCCCAGAGAAGATGAGCCAAGATAACTAGCTATCCCCCCGAATAAAATAATCACATTCCCAACTAAGCTCCCACACTATCGAGACCCGACTCTCACTTGCTTGAAGGCCTAGGGAATCCCATTTCCCTAGAAAACCTTCATAGGCAAAGTTGGCCGGTACCCCGGTACCCAGTGACAACTTACATCTATTGGCGGACCCGATCACAAAGACCCGTCAATAGTTAGCTAAAGAGAAAGACTCAAAGTAAGCTACAAATTGCATGCTATGAATCAACAAAGAACTAAATGTAAACCTATATTTTCTGCCAAAAAGATGAAGAACTTTAAAAAACCTAGAAATATGGAGTCATTTAAACCTAAGATCTTAACTAGTATGAAAAAGATCACAGCTTGTCACTTCAATAAACATCTACTTCAAGTAAAGCTACAGATAATGAATAAACATCTACTCGAAGTAAAGCTAGAGTATGGTGGATTCCAAAATGCATACACAGTTCCATGTGTTATGGGTTGCAAACTCACAAATGGAGAAGCCGAGTTCTAGATGCAGAGAAGGTGCCTTGTATCACAGCTTATGATTCAGAAGAAGCTATAGAAGTTACATCAAGAGCCTGAGCTCTTTAAATTACAACCCAGTGAAAGCTGTGGTCAAGACTCGTAGTCTACACAGAGCCTGAGCTCTCTATCATTTTAGTTCACGCCAGATGCCCAAAACCTAAGAGAGCTTCAAAGAAATAACCACAGTGACAACGCCATGTGTAATGGCATACAACTTACAAGACTCCTAGTTACACAAAGATCCCAAGTTCACGGAAAGAATCTTGATCTTCTTGTATAAGTTGCACATACAGGGCCATACATCATGGCATCAAGTTCTAGATTCAAAATAAAAGAATTCTGGTGCAGTAAAAAACCCTAAAATTTACCTCCAGAACTGAATGCAAATGAGATGCAAAAAAAAATTATGCAGTGTTTTGCAAAAAATTTCAAGTCCACTGACAATGAAATTTAATGCCCTATCAGTTTGCAGTGCCATGATAGTACCCCAACATGCCATGAAGACACTGGGATATTTCTCAATGGGTATTCTCATGCCGGTCATGAGCTGTGATAAAGTTTAGTTAGTGAGCTTGACTGTGGTATTGGGATTATACATATGGAGTTAGAGTCAGCTTAACTGTGGTGTCGGCTTTTCCATAAGTTAGGGTATTTTTAACTATGGTGTCGGCTTTGAATATGGAGTTAGTGTTTTTATGCCATGGTATCAGGTTATTTTATGAGTTAGGTTCTTTATGTAATGGGGTTTATGCATTTGGGTTGGTTTTTGATGGGTTTTCTAATATATTTTGTAATAAGTTGGTAAATTATGTAGAAAGATGTAAATCTTTTATACACCAACTTTAGAAGCTAGATCTAGGGCTTAAATTTGAGCACTAATTAAGTCTTAGGATTAGTGATATGCTATTTTGGATTTTTTTTTGGAGGGAAGATTGATTTTCAAAATTGGCTTCATGGGCTATATAGCTACGTTTTGGCTTTGAGTTAGTGTGTCTAGAATTTGTAGAGAAGAGCTTTTAGTGAACTAGTTTGTTCCTATAGCCTTTTTTATGTATTTTGTATCCATTTAGTTCATGCCGAGTATTGATTTTTTGTAAGAGGATGCATGTGTTCCTTTCCATTATTCTAAAATTTATTCATGTAACTTCAACAGATTTTGATAAGAATAAAGCTGGCCCATTATTCATACACCTTGTTATGGTCTTTTGTTATCAATCCTATCCAATTTTTCGCATTTGAAGTGTAATGTACCTATAATATGGATTAGTCAATTGTCTTGATTCCTATTCTAGGTTGTAGAATATAACATTTTTGCAGAATCTGTATGTCTATTTAAAAAGTATTACTATTTGTGGTGAAATCCCTAGTATTTATTTTCAAGTTAGCCTATGTATTGGACAGTGAATGATTTTACAGAAATCAATAAGCTATGTCAAGTGAATGTTAGTTTGAACCTTTGAAAAATCTAATTCTTAATTGGTGTATAAACCTTTCAAGTTTTATTCATTTCATTTTAATTATAATTTCTCCCTTTCCTTCCAAAAATCAGGAGAAAGCAGTAAGATATTGATACCCCAAATCCAATAGGAACCGGCCTAGAATCCATATATTCCTTCTTATTCGGAGTCAAACCACAACTTAGGAAGGTTTCCATTGTTACAATGAAATATTACTATGCCCTAATGCCTAAGTTAGGGTGATATTTTTGGGCCTTAAAATTTTTTGGCATGCCTGGTGGGACTCCTTGTGATACATGAACATAATCCAAACAAGGAGCTGAAAAGAGTTTGAGTATTTGCAGTTATCACATATGAGGAGAGGAAGAAATTTAAATAGAGATCCTAGAGGTCCAAAAGAGATCTCCTTCAAGCTTGCAGTGAGGGGTAGGAATCTAGGAAGACCAAGGAAAAGAAGATCCGAGAGAAGTTAAGCTCCTCCCACCTACTACAGTGATTTACCTAATTTAGATCAAGAATCTTCAGAAAGTCCTCCAACACTTAAATTTCCAGTTGTTCTTGAAAAACTAGCAGAAGAAGGACAACCATCACCTTCAAATTTTTGATGTAGCAGAACCAAAAATGGCTAGAAGACTTCCTTTTGTGCCATTTGATCAAGGCAGCCCTTTGAGGATTGCAAATCACAATAACATAACATTGGCAGCCTTGAAAGGATTGCCATCTTTCATGGGAGAAGGACAAACAATAGCCATTGAGCACATCAGAGATGTTGCTTCTCTTTACAATGTGCATCATATCATGGAGGAGGATGTAGCTTTAAGTCTATTGGATGCATCATTGAAGGTCAAAGCATTGGAATGGTTCCAAACTCTTCAAGTTGGATCAGTTGCTACTTGGGATACACTCGGTGAGGAGTTGTCTAAATTCTTTGAAGATAAATATGACAATCTTTCTTTGGTGGAACAACTAACTACTATTAAAAGAGCTCCACAAGAAGAGATGAGTGATTTCAATCTTCAATTTCAAAAGACTTAGAATAGGATTCTAGCCATGGTAAGACCTTCTACTGAGTATGCATTTTTATACTTCCTTAAAATCCTAAATAGTTATATTTCAGCTATGATCCAATCTATGGGGGGAACTTTTTTACCCCAAGATTTTGAAATTGTAATTAGGGTAGAGAATAGCCTTATTCAGGTAGGGAAGATGTCTCCTAGGCCACCTATGCATTTCTTTCCTAGGATCCAATCCAATATGTCATTGATTACCCCTCCTCTGGCTCCATTACCATCTTATAAAAATGAAGAGATAATCTCTGCTACCCCTTCTAATGAGTTGCAAAGCATAAACGAAATGCAACAAAAGATAGAGAGCTTATTAAAAACCTTTGGAAATGAATTAGTAAACCTTAAAAGGAAGCAAGCTCAAGGGAATCCAATAGCCCATAAGCAAAACCAGTTTGCTAGTTTTTTATCTCAACAGCCTAATCAGCCCACTTACCAAGGTAACAAGCAACAATACCAAGGAAATAGAAATACCAATGGGAAAAAATGGAATGAAAGGCCTTATAGACATTATAATCTAGCACCTCTTAATATTGTTAGGGATATTGTTGCTAACCAAAATAACCTTGCTTTCAATTATGAATGGTGCTATCCTTGTGGGCAACCCCACAATCAGTCTAAGTGCACTAATGGAGTGCTTAATCAAGCCCTAATGGTTCAAACTGTGATTGATTCACAACCCACTACATCCATTGAGGAGACTCAACAATAACTAGACCTAACTGCTCTAGTCATTGCATTTCTGAATTGGCAAGAGGAAGAGTTATATGGAGTGAGTAATAATTCACCTATATCAACAAAAACAAGAGCCAAGAAGAGAGCTCTAGAGTCAGAGCAGTCAGTTATTAATATTGTTGCCACAACTCAATCACCACTCATTCCTCCTATTTCTATTCTAAAATACTACTCCACTCTTGCGAACAAAGAACAACATCATTAGAAGTAGGCAGATTAGACCATTGGTAATTCATCTCAAAAGGTATAGTTTGTTGTTCCCTATAATATTATTTATAATATGAAGAAGATGAAAATTTCTATTTCTCTATGGGATTCATTAGCCATTCTAGGGAAAGCAAATTTATTGAGGGAAGAGTTGTCTAAAGGGATAGAAAGTTCACAACAAGCCTTAAAGTTTCCTTCACGGACTATTTTCGCTAATTAAGGGGCTGCAATTATGCAGTGGATAGTAATAAAGGATGGTAAGAAATTTTCAAATGTTAAGCCACCTCCTTTGATAATGGGGGATAAATTAGTGCATAATTGTATGGTTGATAGTGGTGCAACTAGCACAGTAATGCCTAAAAAGATTGCAGATCTGCTTGACTTAAAGTATGAACCTCTTGATAAAGGAGTAATTCAGTTAGATGGTTCATCAGTTCATACTCTAGGTTTTGTTAAAAATGCAATTTTGACCCTGCATGCTTGTCCCAACTTCTCTATTTTTTAGGATATCTATGTTATAGATCTGCCTCCCTATTTTGCCATGTGTTTATCTAGAGACTTTATTGCAAAAATAGGATGATATTTCTCATTTGATTGGTCTCATTTGTTCTTTAGAGCCAGATATGGTACAAAGGTGACCATAAAATTAGAGTTGTTGACCAAGGATCACATTGATCCTTATATTCCAAGTTCCATAAATGCTAGTTGTGTGATCATTGATGCTGATGATCTTAAAGATTATCCAGACTTTGATACTCAGATTGAAGGCATCCCTGATATTTTATTGGATGAATGGATAGATAGTGATGCTTTTAACACCCAAGATAATTTTTTTCATGATGCTGGATTTGGTAATTACATGATTGTAGAATTTGATTCAGTTATTCCTAATTTGATAAAATCTCAAAGTGTTGATTCAGAATAGCCTAATCAACTTTGGGATCTTTATTTTGATGGATATAAGAATAAGGATGAAGCTAGTGCAGGGGTTATGCTTTTATCTCCAGATGGTGAAAAATATTATGTTGCATTTAGATTGTTATTTCCTTGTTCTAACAATGTGGCTAAATATGAGAGTCTTATTCAGGGATTCAAGTGGGCAAGAAAGAGAAATATTAAGTCTTTAAGAGCATTTGGAGATAGTGAATTGGTGGTCAATCAGGTGAGAGGCTTAAATGATGTAAAAAATGATTTCTTGAAGTTATACAAATCTAGAGTATCAAATATTCTAGCTGATTTTGATACATTCAATCCGATTTCTATTCTAAGAAGTAAAAACTAGCATGCTGATAGGTTAGCTTCCCTTGGTGCTCAAGTTATTATTTCTGAAAACAAAGGTGTAAATTCTAATCAATCCCATATTCAGATTTTTGTTAGGCCATCTATCCCAGATAATGACCTTAATTGGCAGGTTTTCAATATTGATGAGTAGATCTTAAGCTTTATGATAGATACAGATGGCTTTGTAGCTTCCAAGGACAACAAGATAAAACAATAATTTGAGGACTAGATCATACAGTTGAAGTCCAATAAGCTTCCTAAGGGACTAGTCAAATTGGAGTCCCTTTTTAACTCTGATAATTAGTTTAAAAGGAATAAAATGAACATGTTGATCAAAGAGGATCACTATGAGGAGTTGGAAATTTCCAGAAATAAGTACTTAAAGGTTGGTAAAGTCATCTCCCATCAAGAGAAGGAACTACTTGTTTATTTATTTAAAAAATTCAATGATGTCTTTGCATGGGACTATTTTGATATGAAAGGGTTTGACCCTCAATTAACCCAACACACCATTGATTTATAACCCAATTCAAGGCCAATCACGTAAAGGCAAAGGCCAATTAACCCCAAGTTAGAGCCCTTGATGCTCAAAGAGCTCTATAAATTTCTAGATAGTGGTATCATCTTTCCGATCAAGCATTCATCTTGGGTTTCAAATCTAGTCCCTGTGAGGAAGAAAAATGGAGAGATTAGATTATGTGTAGACTTTAGAGGCCTCAATAGGGAATCTCTAAAAGATAGAAACCCTCTTCCATCCATGGAACAAATCTTACAATATGTCTCTGGTTCTGAAAGATTCTCTCTTCTTGATGGTTATTCTGGCTATAACCAAGTACTAGTAAGAGATGAAGATCAATTTAAAACTATTTTTACAACTAAATGGAGAACAATGGCATATAGGATAATACCATTTGGTTTATCAAATGCAAGAGCCACATTTCAAAAGGCTATAGACATGGCCTTTAAAAATTTGATGTATAAATTTGTTCTTGTTTATTTGGATGATGTTACCATTTACAAAAAAGTTGTAGATCAACATATAGGCCATTTGAGGCAAGTACTTCAAATATGCAGAGATTTTGGAATCTCTGTCAATCTCAAAAAGTTAGTTTTTGCAGTTTCTGAAGGTGAGATTTTAGGCTACCAAGTCTCAAAAGAGGGTACAACAATAGGCCCTGAAAGAGTCCATGCAATACTAGATTTGTCATTACCAAAACACAAGAAAGGGATGCAAAGTTTTATTGGTAGAATTTGTGTGCATAAATATTGACACACTTCTATGAATCATTCCATCCAAGGTTGCTCAAGAATGAGGCCTCAAATATCGATCCATAGCTCTCTAGTCATGGAGTGCAAAGGTTTGAAATGGAGGCCCTCAAATTGACCTAGTTAG
>MU223676.1:32349-58817 GCA_018584345.1 Thuja plicata | reverse complement strand
TTAAATCTTTTAATTAGATAAAAATGATCAAACCTTAGGAAATATTGAATTAATTGAATAATTGAATTAATTACAATTTGATCAAGGAAATTGATTTGAATTGAAAATGTTTCAAAGCATTGATTCAGAAAATTGATAAAATGATAAAATAATAAACGGGGCCCAAATTCTAGGCGACCATTTTAGGGTGCATACATAATTAACTTTGTTAGGCACTTTATTCTAGACATTGCTGAATTGCTAAAGCCCTTGACTGCAATGCTGAAGAAGAATGTACCTTTCAACTGGACAAAGGAAGGAAAGTCCAGTTTTGAACACATTAAACAAGCCTTGTCATCAGCTCCTACCTTAGCTAATCCTGATTTTAATAAAGATTTTATTCTATATGCTTTTGGAGGCTATGATATTATTTCAGCTATGTTGGTGTAGAAAAATGATGACAATTTTGAGCAACCTGTAGCTTTTTTCAGCAAAGGAATGGATGATTATGAACAAAGGTACAGGTTTGTAGAAAAAGAATGTACTTGATGTTATCAAGTCTTTAAATAAATTCAAACATCTTGTTTCTAGGAATAAAATTCACCTTATGGTTGCACACCCTAGCATCAAAGAATTTCTTTTAAATAAGGATGTAAATGAAAAGAGGGCAGGTTGGATCACAAAAGTTATAGAATATGATATGCATATCCATGTAACCAAGAGAAAGAGGAACAAGGGGCTCAAGACAGTAATGAGGTTGTTTTGCTGTAGGATACTCCTATCCTTAATGAGCAACCAACAAGTTGGTTGAATGATATGAGTAGATTTCTTCAAACTGGACAATGCCCAATTAATATAAGTAAAGCAAAAAGGAGGTATTTCAGATTGTGATCTTTCCATTATGTTTTGATAAATGGTATTCTTTATAGAAAGGACTATTCTGGAATGTTGTTAAAATACATTTATACTGTAGATAAAAATATAATTTTATCTGAATTCCATGATGGAGCATGTGGAGGGCACTTCAATCCTAAAACTACAGCATGGAAAATATTAAGTGGAGACTATTATTGGTCTGATATATTCAAGGATGCCCACACATGGGAAATAAAATGTCAAAAATGTGCATTGTTTGCAGGAAACAAAAGGCTAGTAGCTTTGCCACTAAAGCGTGTCATTGTTGAACAACCATTTATCAAGTGGGGAGTGGATTTCATAGGTCCAATTAACCCCAATTCTAGTGCAGGTCACAAGTGGATCTTAACTACCACAGACTAATTTACAAGATGGACTGAAGCCATTGCATTAAAGGAATCAACCACATCTTTTGTTCTTAGCTTTTATGAGGACATTATAACTAGGTTTGGAGTACCTCACTCAATCATTTCAGATAATGCATTGGCTTTTGTTGGTTCTAGAATAACAGAATGGGATGTTAAAAATGGGATATATTTAAACACATCATCTAACTATTACCCTCAGTGTAATGGCCTTACCGAGTCTACAAACAAGAATCTGATAAGGATTATCAAAAGGACTCTTCAAGAAAATAAGAGGGATTGACATACTAAACTAAAGGCAGCTCTATGGTTGGATAGAATTACACCAAAGAAAATCACTGGAAGCTCACCTTATTTATTGATTTATGGTAAAAAATAAATGTTACCTATTTCCACTGAGTTTTCAACCATGCAAATGGCTCATTAGATGTTGTTGTTTGAAGAAGAGGATCCTGTTAAGTTGAGGTATGCTGGATTATTGTAGCTAGAGGAGAAAAGAGCACAACTTTGAGGAATAGTGAGCTAAGGCAGAATCATAGTAAGAGAAATTTTGACAAAAAGGAAACTCCTAAAGAGTTCAAATAAGGTGATCTAGTTCTGAAATAGGACATGTACTAAAGAGAAGACCATTGCAGCGTGATAAATTTGATAATGTTTGGTGAGGCCCCTTTGTCTTTGCTCAATTTAAAGAAAACTATGCTTTTCAGTTGTCTACCATAGATGGAGAAATCTCGCAAATCCCAGTCAACGGGATCTTCCTCAAGCTCTGCTTTGAGGGTTAGTAATTTTAGCTTGGTTTATTTTCAATAAGTTTTGTCAAGCACTAGGAGTCTTTAGTTCTCTTTTTTCAATAAAGTGCATTCTTGGCACAATGTCCTAGTTAGGTTGCATGGGTCCTATTTAGGTTGCATGAGTCCTAGGTATAGGTTGCATTTATTTTTCAATAATGCTGCTTTGGTTTCCTAAGTTATTTCTCCTTTGCCCTAGGGATAAGGTCTAATTTCATGTCTAGTAGATAGACATTAGGCAGATGTCACCAGAATTGTTACCCTAAATTTGCACATTTGCAATCTAACAATCATACACACAAAAAATTGCATAACTGTACATCTTTTCCATATTTTTTATTCAAAAGATAATACAAGATATCTTTCTATTATATTCATACTATCAGAAAATTGTATTCTAAGTATTGATTATATTTAAAATTCAAAATTCCAATTTGATAATTACATTGTGCATTCAAACTGAATGTAGTATGCATATAGGTATCATGTTACATATTTTGGATTCAAACCTTAGAGGTATTTACAGAAAAGAATGTATGACTGAAGCATGAGTAAGGGTCCATGCATTGCCTTGTATGGTAGAGTGTCTTCATTTGGTGTTGGTTGTCTTCCTTTGTCCAGTCTTCATGGTGTCTTTTGTCAATCCTTCAGTCAGCTCTACATATTAAGTTTAGGGTCCTGTCCTGCATCATTGAAGAAAATAGAAATTAGTTCCAATTGGACCTAAGAAATACATAAACCAAAACAACATGCATCAAAAAGGCTTCCAATGTTGAACATTTACTAATAACATCAATACAACTGCAAGATATACCTCAACATCAACTGAATAAAGAATATCAAAAGGACATATCTTTACAAAACCTTCTATTGCATATGGTTATTAGTCTACCTTTTCAAAGTGTTGATTTTTATAGAACCAGAAAAATCTGAATCAAAGGGACTTAGGTCTTGAATTCGATAAACCTTTTTCAGAATGACATCGACATATTAGATTAACAAACACAAACAAACCAACCAACATTCATGCATGAGTTTCATCTCATATGACACTCGCATACAAACATTAATTGTCTCATCTTGTTTTCCAACCTAACAGGTTGAGGATACACTTCATGAAAGATGCAGAAGAAGAAGATATAATGCATGAAGGATGATATAATAGTGCATGCAGGAGACACATGGACAATGAAGGTTTCCTGGGAAAGATATGTAGAAATGGAGCTGGGACATATATGCAAAAATGGAGGTGAAAATTTTTACTGTCATCTTGCAAGATGAATTCAAAGTAATACTATTATAGTAAGTATGCAAATACATAAAATACATTTGAACTTGATTCAATTATGGAAAATGCATGCTTAACAATCAATCATGTTTTCATCAGTCTCAGGTTATAGATTGTTGTTGCTTATGTTTACATAACAATGGTTTGTAAAAAGTGAGGATAGATAACATTGTTAAAACAATCTACATGAGAGCTACAAATGAAAAACAATGTGCAAGAAATGGAGAAACAATGTATTTATATGTTGTCATAAAATGTGCATTTACAAAAAATAATCAACTACATTGTGTCAAGATGACAAAAACATATACATAAACCATTGGCATTAAACAAGTACATCTTGTCAATGTTGTTTAATGAGATAAGAAATCATTCCATAGTGATATCTACTTCTGCAAACAAATGAAGAGAGAATGTGCATTAAACAATGATATCTCTTTATGCATATGTCACAAGAATGGAGCAACATAGTATGTATTCATGTTATGGTTCTGAATCAAATGAAGATTCAATGATGTTGTGGTAATTCATTTCTTCATAAAAGAGAAAAGGTACAGTATCCACGTTCCTAACGTGGATTTGAAGTAATGTTCTATGCAGGGTGTTAAGCAAGCAGTGCTATTCTAGTGTATTGAAATGTCAGTGCCATGTGTGTTCATCAATTAAATAATACTGATATTAATATAGTATTCATGTTTGAATAAAATTGGAGAGTTCAGTGCATGCAGGGGATACAATCGAGTAGGGGATGTACATGTTTGGGATGAGTTTCCTGTTATGAATGTTTCCCATGGGAATCATGAGCCCATGCTCAAAACCCATGGGTAATGATCTATTTAAAAATAAATAAACAATATATTTATACACTATTTCTTTCACAGAGAGTGCATATTTTAAAAATATTCAGACAAGTAAAGAGTTTAGACAAAAGCACAAGCTACATTATGTTGCAAATTAAACATATAATGTGTTTAGTTCAGAAAAAATGCTCTCAACTTCAACAGTGTGAAGGTGTTTCATGTTTTATGATAGTATGGTCATGTTTCAAAAGGTATTACTATTAGGCTTAAAAAAAAACATTGAATGAAGCGAGTGTCAAACACAAGTTACATTTTATGTAGATTGAACACATAAATGTTTTCTCAGCTTAAAGAAATGTCCGCAGCTTCAAGAGAAAGAAATTGTGTTTTATTTTATGACAATATTATCGTGCTTCTAAGGAGAACAATAAATGGAGTGCATTTCTCAGTAACAAAATGGAAAGCTTGCGGGTGTTATTAAGTTTACATCTGGAGTTCATCTCTCAACCAAAACACCAACAACTTGCATGTGTTTTTTAAGTTTACATCTAGATATGCAAAAAGAGCCACATGGGTATCTATTTTTGGTCACCATTCAACCGACACACAGTGTACAAAAATGAAGAGGAGTGGCATATGGTTATTTAAAGAGAAAGACTCAAAGTAAGCTACGGATTGCATGCTATGAATCAAAAGAGAACTAAATGTAAACCTAGATTTTCTACCAAAAAGATGAAGAACTAAAAAAAACCCAAAAAGATGGAGTCATTTAAACCCGAGATCTTAACTAGTTTGCAAAAGATCACAGCTTGTCACTTCAATAAACATCTACTTCAAGTAAAGTTGTAGAGAGTGAATAAACGAGTTACTTATCTAGTGTTACACATGTCGAGAATGGTGGAGTCCAAAATGCATATACAGTGCCATGTGTTACGGGTTGCAAACTCACAAATGGAGAAACCGAGTTCCAGATGCAGAGAAGGTGGCATGTATCATGGCTTAATATTTGGATGAAGCTACATAAGTTACATCAAGATCCTGAGGTATTTAAATTACAACCCAGTGAAAGCTGCAGTCAAGACTCGTAGTCTACAAATAGCCCAAGCTCTCTATCATTTTAGTTCAAGCCAGATGCCTAGAACCCTAGTGAGATTTAAAGAAACAACCATAGTGACAATGCCATGTGTAATGGCATACAACTTTTGAGACTCCTAGTTACACAAAGAGCCCAAGTTCATAGCAAGAAGCTCAAGCTTCTTGTCATATTTGTAGATACAGTGCCATACATCATGGTATCGAGTTTAGTTCAAACTAAAAGCATGGCGGTGTAGTAAAAAACCCTAAAATTTACCTCCAGAACCGAATGCAAATGAGATGCAAAAAACATTATGTAGTGTTTTGCAAAAACTTTCATGTCCATTGATAATGAAATTTAATGCCTTGTCAGTTTGCAGTGCCACGAAAGTACCCCAAGGTGCCACAAAGATAGTGGGATATTTCTCAATGGGTATTTTCATGTCGATCATGAGCTGTGATCAAGTTTAGTTAGTGAGCTTGACTGTGGCATTGCGATTATACATATGGAGTTAGAGTCAACCTAACTTTGGTGTTGGCTTTGCCATGAGTTAGGTTTTTTTTTTTATGGTTTCGGCTTTGAATATGGAGTTAGGGTTTTTATTCCATGGTACTCAGTTAAGTTATGAGTTAGGATCTTTATGTAATGGGGTTTATGCATTTGGGTTGGTTTTTTATGGGTTTTGTAATATATTTTGTAATAAGTTGGTAAATTATGTAGAAGGATGTAAATATTTTATACACCAACTTTAGGGGCTAGATCTAGGGCTTAAATTTGGGCACTAATTAAGCCTTAGGATTAGTGATATGTTATTTTGGAGGGAAGATTGATTTTTAAAATTGGCTTCATGGGCTATATAGCTGAGTTTTGGCTTTGAGTTAGTGGGTTCAGAATTTGGAGAGAAGAGCTTTTAGTGAACTATTTTGTTCATATAGCCTTTTTTATGCATTTTGTATCCATTTAGTTCATGTTGTTTATCGGTTTTGTACAAGAGGATGCATGTATTCCTTTCCATTATTCTGAAACTCATTCATGTAACTTCCATATATTTTGATATGAATAAAGCTGGCCCATTATTCAAAGACCTTGTTATGGTCTTTTATTATCAATCCTATCCAATTTTTTGCATTTGAAGTGTAATGTACCTATAATATAGATTAGTGAATTGTCTTGATTCCTATTCTAGGTTGTAGAATATAACCTTTTTGTAGAATTTGCATGTCTATTGACAAAGTATTACTATTTATGGTGAAATACCTAGTAGTGATTTCCAAGTTAGCCTATGTATTGGATAGTGAATGATTTTGCACAAATCATTAGGGTATGTCAAGTGAATGTTTGTTTGAACCTTTGAAAAATATAATTCTTATTTGGTGTATCACCTTTCAAGTTTTATTCATTTCATTTTAATTAGAATTTCTCCCTTTCCTTCAAAAAATCAGGAGAAAGCAATAATATATTGATACCCCAAATCCAATAGGAACCGGCCTAGAATCTAGAGATTCCTTCTTATTCAGAGTAGACCCACAACTCAAGAAGGTTTCCATTGTTACCATGAAATATTAGTATGCCCTAATTCCTGAGTTAGGGTGATATTTTTGGGCCTTAACACTGACAACGCTGGAGCTTTTTCAGCAATACCACCTAGGCTTTTATTGATCAAGGATGTTTGATCCTACATTCACTGTAAGATTTCTGAAATTGGAGACCTGGAAGTTGAGCAAGCTGACAAGAAGATATGCATAGAAAGGAAAATCAAAGGAGAGCACAAACTAATCAAGGTGAAAGGGCTGACAAATGCCCTAATGTTCCCATGAGAGTTCAAGACTGAATGGGTTTGGGTATTGTTAAGGAGAGTGCATGACCAAAAGATGTGGCTAGATGAGAAAAAACTGATCACCATAGATGTGATACACATTGTTCCCAATTATACTATAACCAAGAAGCCCAAGGTACTTAAACACCCTCCTTGTCCTGACATTGAGAAGATGATAGGTGTATTATAAGATAACATAGGATTAAACGTTAACACGATCAAAGATCTAGAAGTAAAATTCAGTGCATGTGTACTAGGCTACATGTTCTACCAGGCCAACAAGTTAAATATAATTTCATGTGGAGCAGCTAACACTACCCATAAGATAGTAAAGAAGGGTCTACAATTGGACTTATCTGAGCTTCTAATGATGCAATTGGAAGAGAACATGAGGACAATAAGGACTACAAAGTCTAACCCATGTAAGTTTGGTTCACTTATAATGTTCATATTTTTCTATTTTCAAGAATCCTTCCAATCCTTAGGAAATGTCAACTGGGATACTTCCCGACTAGTGACCATACAAACTAGCGAATACATCAAGTCACTAGGTGATAACTTTGTAACAGTTATGGATTAATACTTTACTTGTTTTAAGGAAGGAATGCAGAAAAGAATGGGGATTCTAGAACAATTAGTATAAAAGTATGAGACTGATATATTTTTTATGGTGGACACTGACTACACCTATATCAAGCCAGCTGTAGCAAGGACACCATGGATAGCACCACTTGAATATGAGGTCCACACAGATCAAGCCACCAATGCCATTGAAGCATTGATAAATAAACCATTGGAAAAGTCACAACCTAGGTTTGGAACCTATGAAGAAGCCAAGGAAAGAATAAAAATAGGCTTACTTGTGAAGAAGATTGATAGGAAGAAGGACAAAATAGTGAAGACACTGAAGAAAAATTTGTCAATAAATGATGAAGAGTCTGAACAAAAGGAAGACACCAAGGGACAGTCACCCATTGGTGAAGAAGAAAATTTGAGTGACTCAGAATCCACACAGTCTAATGCACCACCACCACCAACAAAGAAACCAAGAACCACGGCTGCATCGAGGACCAAAATTCAGCCAACAAAGGATGCAAGTCCTTCACTAGTCAAGAAAGGAAAAGCAAGGGCATACAAAAGGAAGCCTCAAAAAGGGAAAAATGCACCAACAAAAAGAAGAAAGTTCCTCAAAACTAAGGAAGACATGGAGGACACTGAGCAAGATAAAACAATGTGTTAAGAACAAGTTCCCTACCACCATTAATGAGGTATGTGCATCAATTATGAAGTCAGGTTCAATAGCTGACCCCAAGATTAGAAAATGGCTAACTCTGGACCCCGAGGACCAGGATAAGTTAGAGGACGCGATCATTACAATAATGTGTGTATTCAAATATGTTCCAATACAATTTGAAGATAAAATTCCCCAAGAACTTATGAATATATTATCGACAAGGTGGACATATGCACTAAAGTAAGAGAAACAAATAAGGGAAAGAGCCCTGGTTTTAGTCATGCCACCTGAATCTAAGATGGAAGAGATTGAAGAAACGGTGAAGAAACATTCCAATAGGTTCTCACCAAAATTAAGAGCCTACAAAGTGCTTAAGGGAAATCTAATTGAGATTGATAGAAAAAGTAAGGATGAATGGAGAAAGATACTTGATGTACCAAAAAGGGATTCAAGTCCTAAGCCACAATTAGATCTTACTGATAGGCCACACAATGCTGAAGATCAGGCTAAATTGAGCCCAGAGCACATTACTATAACTGATGGTGAGGATATAAATGAACAAGCATTGAACACAATAGGTAATAAGGATATGGACACTATAGATGAAGCATGGCCCGATAATACTATCATTGATATTACTGGAGGAAATCCTCCATATAAGGTACATAAAGATGAAGATATCACTATTGTCCTGGCCCAAACTGACGAACATGACACAACAACAGATGTTGCACAAGTGAATATGCTGGGTCAAATTTCATTGTTAATACAAGCTATTAACATAATCTCACAAAAGGAAAGCTCATCCAATCCAGATGCAAACATTCCAGAGGATAAGGGTATAGAGGCACAATAACACACATCTGATGAATAGAAAGATATAACTAATCAACATAATGTAGTAGATGGAGAACCAAAAGAAACAGATGGAGAGAAAAAAAGACAAAGGTGAAGAAGAGAAGAAAGATTATGCTACTCTTAAGGATACTGAGGGAGATGTTGCAAATAAATCAAAGGTTGATTTGGAGACATCCACTCCCAACTGACAGGCAGATTCCAAGCAGCAGGAAAAAGACTCAACACCACCAAACCCTTCATCAAGTACACATGACAAAGAAAATGATCTTGCATTGGTGTTACATTCAAGTACTTCCCATACAATATCCAAAAAGAAGAAGAAGGAAAAGAAAAACAAACTACAAGTTACACTGGATGAAATTATAGAGATACAGAAATGTGATCCAAATATATTAGATTATGAATCTCTAATTGAGTATGGAGAAATATGTCAGTGAAGATATATGCAAGAAAAGGTTAGGAAGGAGCACAAGGAATCATAGGTGCTACAAACGAAAAGGGACATATTAACATAGATTGTTCCTAGCATAGATGTTGATCACAATGTTCAAATCCTTGATAAACTTACAATTCTTACCGATGCCATCCAATCACAGTATGTGGATATAGAAAATGCAATTGAAGAATTAGAAGAGAAGAAGTACCAGTACAAATTAACTGAGAAAATCAGCCAAGAAGTGGGAAAGAAACAAGGTAAAGCTGTCTGAAAAAAGTAAGTGAGTTAGAACCTATTATTTCAGAAGCAATAGCCTTAATTCAAAAGCTAAGCACTTAGGAGAAATTCACTAATGAGAATAGTGAAAAGATTGCACAACTAGATGCAGATCTAAATTCTAGTGCTCAAAGTCTCCCAGCAATAGAAAAAGCAATACAATTGCATTATGAAAAGTTAATGGAGGCTAAGGAGTTGGGACTTAAAATCCAAGAGGAAGAATCTAAGTTTAGGGATGAGGTAACCAAGCTATAGGCTCTACTCTTACCAAATTCGACACTACTACAAAAACATATGACAATGACAGGGCAATTTATATCCACCCTGGAGATTTTTGTCACTGACAACATCTAGGATATGCATTCAAGGATCACATTAGAGAAAATGTCACTTGAACACCTTCAAGAGAAATGAGATAATATGATGGAGGGAATGAACAAATCTCACTCCCACATTTTTGAAAATTTGTAAGTGATTACACCTTTTCCCTTACTATCAAAAAATGGGGAAAATGAAATATATAGGAGGAAATTAATAGGGTACAAATGGAAAATAATATGTATAAAGGAGATGATAAGTTTATATACATATACTATACTAGCATATATATAGGGGGAGTCATAAATGATAAGGTAAATACATGGTGTACATTACTAATCATTTTAGTATTTGTACATATCAGTTTTTAATAGTAATGTCAAAGGGGGATATTGAAGACATATTTTCCATTAGTATATGAAAGGAAAATAGTCTTGGAACCATTGGTAGCACCAACACAAAAATATAGGGATAGATCACACTAATAGATAGGTTTACAAGCTAACCCAATGACACAGTGCAACCCAAAAATGTTACAAGGGAACCCGACTGAGAAACCCAACATAGAAAACCCAAAAAGTAGAGTAAAGTGAAAATCGACAGAATAGATGACAGAAGAACCCAACATACCAAAGAGAAACCTGAGCACTAGTCTACCAAGAGACAATTAGAATCTCGAGAAATGTGGATCTGACTTCCATGTCAGATAAAGCACTTGTGTTTTATATTTATCTTTTCTATTAGCTTTAAATCCATTTCTTGAGGGACAAACAATGTAATTGTAATTGTTTTAATCGGTCAAATAATTGAAAACATGCAAACTAGGAGATCAAGGTCAAGTTCAAAACCTTTGATCATAGAGTTATCTTTGTAATACGTGAAACTCATTTAGGTACAATCATTGTATAAATAGATATGTAATCTATTAGAATACATGTGTGTGATGATAATTGTATCTGAGGAGCACATCTATGGATCAAACTAAGAGTTTCAATCATGACCAACAAAAGATGAATTAGGCTATCAAGAACAATATTCAAGGCTACCGAGCAACATAGGTATTAAACAATCACAATAGGTGATACATTATACATGTAATCTTTAATGGATATGTAATAAGAAATTGTAGATTACACATACTAAGGTCCCTGAATATTTTTTACTACATTCTAACAAGTGTAGTAAATAAAATAAATCCTTGTGAAAGGTGGATTTAATAATCTATTATGAATCTCTTAACCGAGTGCACGCTAAACATTGTTTCTAAAGCTCTAAACAGAGTAGATCTTAACCAGTCTCTACATAATACTCCTAACAGGGTAGATCCTCATAAGTGATCAATTTGTTCTCCTTAACTGGCCCCTTCCATTCTATAGATAGTGAAGCTTTGTGGGTTTTATCCCCACTACAGTTTTTACCTTCTAACAGGTGTTTTCTGCATTACCAAATCTTGTGTCATGTGTCTATACATTTCATGAATGTCTCTATGAATGTTTTACATGCTTATTGAGTTCTTGATTTGATATAACTTACACAAAGATAGAATAGATTACATGGTTGGTAATATAATTGATTACATAAAGGATTAAGGTTATGTTATAAAAGTTTTGAGGGTACTGATTCACCCCTTCCCTCTTAGTACACAATTACATTATTTCCAACGATTGGTATCAAAGTAAGATCTCTTATTTGGAAAAGTTAAAAGACTTAAGAGAAAGGATCATACAATGGAAAGGTACAACCTAGACAAGAGTGTTGAGAATTAGAAGTTAGAGATATAGATCTTCTATGAGCAATATAAAGATGATACAATCAAGATGAGACAATTACTGGATGAAAGAAATATTATGGAATCTCACTGTAATGAAACAAACTACCATGAAGAGGAGATACCTGATCTATTTGAGTCATCACAATATACATCTAGTAAAGCATCATACACATCTGAAGAAAGAATCACATGTATGAATGAACTCAATCAACATCTAGCTGGACAAGTGAAATCTATGAAAATCGGCCAAGAGACACAGATGGTAAGAATGATTGATGTCATGAACAATGCTAGACAAGCTGAGAAAGAAATAACACTAGCTATTGATGAGAGGAGGAAGATCACTGAAAAGATGCAAGAGAAAGAGTCATAAATACAAAGACTTACAAAACATAATCATGAAATCACCAATCATATTATTCTTATGAGTTAGGAGGCAAACAAAATGAACATAAAAATCATTGAAAGGATAGAAGCTCTAGGTGAACTAAGAGAAGAAAATGAAAAACTAAAGCATGAAGTGAGGATTCAACATCAACACAATGACATGATCAGGAGAGATGAAGAAAGAACCAAAATGATGGATGATTTTCTGGATGGACAAAGAATCTTCAAAAATAATACTGAACTAGGGTATACCAAGAATGGATAATCGCCATACCAAGCTGAACAAAATAATGTGTACACAAATCCAAGAGCAAGAAAGAAGTCATGCAATCACTATGGAAAACCAGGCCACACATCAAAATTTTACAGGAGAAAAATAAAAGGTATTCCTAAATCCACACCTTCTTTCATAAGAATTTTTTATAACTGTAAAAAGAAAGGACATAAAGCATATGAATGAAAATCTGAGGTGAAGTGACCAAAGAAGGAAACCTACATGGACAAATACTATCCTACTTGAAAAATGCAAGGGCACACATCTCTTGAATGAAGGAAGAAGAAAAGGCAAGCATGGAAACCTAAAGAAAATGAAACTGCCTATCAACCAAAAAGATTCCGTAACTTGTATGTTTTGGATTACAATACATGGGCAAACTACACATCATGTGGAAGATTTGGACACATAGCTGCAAATTGCATGAGAAAATTGATGATAAATTTTAGTAGTTGGACAAACCCTGGAATGACATGTCTACACTGACATAAATTTGGTCATCTAAGGAAGGACTACAGAGACTGAGTGATAGAGACAAGAACCTTGTTAGTAATAACTGAGAGAGGGGGGGTGAATGATTCACCTCAAATTTATCCTAAAAACTTTAACTGCTAATCAATAAATCTCAGATTATCATTTCCCTACAAGATGCATGCCATGAAATAATAATAATGATTAACTGTCTGTCAGTTTTCTTTGTCAATCTTTATTCTCCTTGATTATCGATAAGCAGTTTAACTATTTACCAAAACTCAGTAAATAAGTAGAGTATACCAATCAATCTAGAAAAGCATGTCAAAAGTAAAATAGTAAAGTGATAAACCATAAACACATAACACATGGATTTTAACGTGGAAACCCTCTTAAGGGAAAAACCACTGGGACTAGTACCCCAAATTTTCACTCTTCTAAAGTGAGCCCTGTTAGGAGCCAACCCTGTGAAAGGTTACAAAAACACTGTTAAGTGTGACCTTGTTAGTGGATTTTATACAAAGAGGTTTTCACTTAGTATTGGGCATCTCTTGCTACCATCCTTGAATCAGCCTCCTTCTTAGACTGTCAATAGGTATCGGGCAAGTCCAATGCTACTTTCAAGAATTAACCTTTTTGGAAATCCTTGAAATGTACCTCAATATATATAAGACTGTTATGTCCTACTCAGTTAACAGACTTGATGCTTCAATGGTTAAACTGAAACACTATGACCTGTTCATATTGCAACTTGAATTGTAGATTTTCAGATCTATTTAAGTACATTACCTCTCTGACCAATGTATCAATTCAATCCTTATGCTCCACACTTTCTTCTCTGTGATGTTGTACTCACTGTTCATCGGTGTCTGCAAAATTCCTTAGTTCTCCTTCAACTTATTTTATCAGTACTGCATGAATTTGTTCTTAATAATTTTCTCTTCAACATCCTCTTTCTATTCACTCCCCTTAATCCCATTCAAAAATTAATTAAGCTTATCTCTTATATAGAAATAATATTCATTATTTCTTGGTTCTTGATTCTTGGCATGATGAACAATCTAGCCAATTGGATTTAAAGAATAGCTCCTGATTTGTCTCGTAGATATCTTCTTGCCAACTATACAAGTCAGCTTTAAATCAATCACTTATCTCTAGTCAAATAAAACAAAGTAGACAACCAGTTAAGTCTATATTTAGCTCTGCCAGCTAGATATTTTGTCATTTTTTTGAACTCTTTGTTATGTCGGTCACCACTATAGTTAGTTGTCAGTGAAAAATGACTGATCTGTCGGGCATCATTGGAAATATACTCGTCAGGAAACCTTATGATTTTTCTCATTGGGCACTCTGTGGTTTTGCTTCATCGGGAAATATTGTTCTTCTTATCGTTGGGTATCACTATGACTATTCTTCTTTTCTCTATCTGTTGGTGTGCACTCTGTCGGTGTAGTTTGTCACTTAGTGAATACATGAATTTTGTTAGGAATAAGGTGTCTCAACCTTGGATAATTCCTATTCTTGTTATTTGTTTTGTAAAATGTATTTCTTGAAAATAATGTTGATGTGTTGACATCTTGAATTGTGTGTAAGGAGATCATGGCTAAAACGGTTATGACGGATTCCTATGACACGTAAGAGCTATTTTAGGAAGATTCAATGACAAGTGAAGACATGTGGCAACTGATAAATTTGAGTACTGTACACTCTTCCCCAATCCTATTTTCTCGGAGAATGGTAAAACCCTAATACGGTTATCTTTGGGAGTAGCCCTAAAAAGTGAAGCGCATGATATAAGCATTTTTTAGGGTTGTGAAGAGATGTGATGTGAGTGTATTGTTGGAAAATTTTATGCTTCCGTGATTTGTCTTCAAGTTTTTGGAAATCTTCTGAAAGAACTTGCATTGCAAGTGTATTATAAGCTGCAATAGTTTTGATCAATACATTGTGTAGGTTTTGGAGTGATGGGGTTTTTACCGAAAGGTTTCCCCAGGGTATATCATTGTGTCATTCTCTATTTTTCTATATGCATGGTATGTGGTTGCAATATCTTTGTTAAAGTAGTTAACGAATATGAAATTGTAAGGGTTTAAAAGAATTTGCACAATACTTTCCTATAGAGATTAGTGTAGGAAGTTGTTTCCGCACCTGAGTTTCCTTACAAATTTTATGTATTCATGAAAGCATAAGCCTGGTTCCTTTGGTTCTCTGAAGTCTTTGGCATTATGTACATGACCGTACAGATGATATCAAGTTGGCATCAATGACAATACAATCCATTAAGTGATTTAATGACTTGCATTATCTTCAACTTAACATTATCAAACATTCAATCAGTTACATGTCATCAAGCTCTCCCTTTGGCATTGATGGCAACATACTATATTATCACACTATACTATTTCTAATATAATATGAAATACAATAGTTGAGATTCATCAAACTACCAATCTTTTTGTTTTGATATTCGATAAAAATGTCTGACCATCGGTAAGCTCTATTGTAGCTTAAACTTGATTCTTGCAACTCTTTATCTTTCTTCTTCTAATGTGTTGTGTTCTCTCCTTGTGTCAATTTCTCTCCCTTGATGGTTCTTCTCTTTTGATGTCTTTTACTCTTGTCAGCAACTCTCCCTTTGTATAATCTTTCCATACAATCTCTCTCCCTAAGGATATAATCTCTCCCTATTGGAGTAATATGATAATGGATAATCTCTCTCCCTTTTCTAATGAATGTGATAATATGGATAATCTCTCTCCCTTTGACAGCAATGTCAAACAAGTATCTTACAGATATATGACATTAATGTCAAGCAATCTTTTCTCTCCATCCATAATATATTCCTTGAATTTCCCTTATCTATCAACAATACAACAATATGTTCTGGTGTTTGGTGATGATATATACCTGTCTGTATATAGATGTAGCTTTGAAGTTCATTTTTTTTCTTGAATCAACATGAATGATGTTATGATATTATATAGGCTGATGTAGCCATCTAGTCATTTTACTGACTAGTAGACAAGGTTTTGACCCCTAGTCTTTTTCTCAAGTATCCAAATGTATCCTTGGGCAGTGGCTTGGTGAAGATATCAGCTAATTGTTCTTTGGATTGCACATACTCAAGTATCACCTCTTTTTCTTGAACTTGTTCTCTCAAATAATGATACTTGATGGCGATGTGTTTAGTCTTAGCATGCATGACTAGATTCTTGGAAATTCTTATTGCACTGGTATTATCACAATAGATAATCACTAGTTCTAGGATCTTCATATGCATACCTTCTATTTTCTGTTTGATCCATGCAATATTTGAGCAATTTGCAGCAAAAGCAACATACTCTACTTTTTTAGTAGACTAAGAGATGCATCCTTGCTTCTTGCTAATCCAAGTGACAAGTCTATCACCCATAAAGAATGCTTCTCCAGTTGTGCTCTTTCTGTCATCAATTTTTCTAGCCCAATCAGTGTCGGTAAACACCTTAAGTTTAAATTCTCCTTCTCTTCTATACCATAATCCATATTCCTTGGTATTCTTCAGATATCTTAGAATTCTTTTCACAACAGTCATATTTGATTCTCTCAGATTAGCATAAAATATTGTAACTATTCCGACTGCATGTGCAATATCTAGTCTTGTATGGGCAACATACATGAGTTTGTCTATCATTGATCTGTACAAAGTCTTATTTACCTCTGCTGTCTTCTCCTCATTTGTAAACTTACATCTAGTAGCCATCAGTGTTCTAACTGGTTTATAATCTTCCATCTTGAATATTTTTAGGACCTCTTTAATGTATTTGGACTATGTAATGAAAATATCTTCACATTGTTGCATGATCTATAGACCAAGAAAGAACTTGATCTCTCAAAATATAGACATCTCAAACTCGTTTCTCATCTCATTAGCAAATGATTTGCATAGCATATCATTCCCTCCAAATATGATGTCATCAACAAATATTTCAGCAATCAGAGTGTTAGCATCAATATCTTCCTTCAAATAAAGATTATTGTTTTCACTAGTCCTTACAAATCCAATACTTATAAGATAGGAATGAAGTCATTCATACCAGGCTCTAGGAGCTTGTTTCAATCTATACAAGGCTTTATGAAGTCTACACACCATGTTTCTCTGGTGTGGATCTACAAACCCTTCTTCTTTATCACTACATTGAACTCTAAGAGTTCCTGGATCTTATCATGAATTTTCTTCCTTCTTGCTAATCTAGTGCATTTTCTGGGGCCATCATCTTCCAGGTTCTCAGTGATATCCCTTGGTTTTTTACTGGGGGATCCAGTATCCAACTTAGCCTTAATGGTCAAGAAATAATCCATGGCCGAACCCATAAATTTGTTGTAGCCTTGCATGTGTTTTTTCATGGTATTCTCCATGGTTTCCATTCTATCTTGTAACTGCTGCACATTTTTATCCTCATCATTAGTAACCTTGTCCACCATAGTTTTAGGGCCGGCCTCTAGCAGATTCTACAGAGAGTCCACCTTAGCAACAATAGAATGGTGCTTAAGGTTTAAATTCTTGATCTCCTGGAACACCCATTTAATTAACCAGAAGGAGTACATGGAAGTAGCTTTGGCCATTTTGAGAACCCCAAAGGGGGGATCGATCTTATTGTCCATGTCTTCCCTCAGTAATTGAACATTCCTTTCTTGCAAGTCCACCATTTTGATGAAAGGGATGTTTTGAGAACTACGAGGGGCATTTTCTGGCTTCATCTCTGGTAAAGCCGACTCCTTGGCAGGGGAAGTATTCTCCACCTCTGTCACATCCTTCTGATTGTCCTGACCACCATCCATAACTACTTCAATTTTCAGAGATATAGGCACGTCATGGTCTTCAAAACTGTCATACTCAACCAGAATTGGAACTTTCTAACCTCCCACATCCTCCTCCTTCTTATCCTCTTTGTTCTTCCTGCTACCCAAGGTTTTTCCATTTTCCATAGAGCCTGTAATCTCATCATATGTGTTGTCATTCTCCTTCGAAGCCGAATTCAAGATCAAGGAAGAAGAGTAACTATCTTCCTCAGTGGAATTAGCCATATTATCACAGCCTTCCACACTGTCATTAGAGGTGTCCGTATCCATGATAGTCTCCTTATCCTTCTTTAATTTTTTACCAGTCGAACTCTTATCTTTCACATTCACATCCCCAATTCTCTTTTTATCTGAACCATATTTAGACGGGGTTATGACAGAGCTGACACTAGCCATCTTCTTTATGTGTTCAACAATTAAGAGAATCAACCCTTCATGAAGAATGGGTTTCTTCTCCTTCTTCTTGTACTAGGAGATGCTTAAATGAAGAGAATGGAAAATGTAGAAAGACAGGGACACCCTAATTTTATGTCGAAAATGACAAAGCAAAACAAAGTGGTAAGAATGGGCTCTTTTAAACCTATCATCCAGGGTTACATACTCCATGACCACCATCATAACAGTAGCCCGGATTTCTTTGAATGATGCCACATCATAGCATCCTCTAGGATCTTTCACAAGCCTTTTTTCTCCTCCTTACTCTTGGGAACGTGTCGAATGGCCTTTCATGAAACCTTACTGTGCCGGAAGAATTTGGCCCAGAAATCTCAGCAATGAAATCCTCCATTATGTTCACAGTGATGCCTGCTATAGTAACAAACCCATCTTTCCAGGAATCAACAAATAATTTGGTAGCACTGTCTTTCACCCCATGCAATCTTTCCATGTAGGTGTTAAGACCCCACTTCTCAAGAATATCCCAAGCTTCGGGCATTTTTCTCCATTTGACACAGTCCTCTAGCTCTTTGTGGTTAAGCCCACCTCCCATGATATCATAGCTCACAGAGACAGTAAAAATCATAGAGAGAAGCCAACTGATACGATAACTGGTAACATTGAAATTAACAAGGGTTAACTCGTGTCTAGAATTAGAGTTCTTGGGAAAGACACCACTTTCTGTCCTCATTTTCCTCTGATTTTTTGAAATGTGTCTAATCATCATAGCATCTCAAGATATGCCCAATCAACCCTCTTTCTTTGAGATCTATTGAAGGCCAACTTGGCTTTGATATCGACGGTCAGTTTTTTATAATCGTGCCGAATCACGATGTCCCTGGCTTTAACTGTAAAATTGGCCAACTCATCCACTATACCATTTGCTTCCCTATAGGCATGAGAAATAATGACTTTATTAAAGGAATTAATTATGACCCTAGCCTCCTCGATGATCTCCTTAATTGTCCATGATGGCTTATTCTTGTCACTAATACATTTTAAAATATTGAGTGAGTCACCCTCGATCCACACCTTCTGTGCCATGTGTTTCCTAACAAGTTCTAGCGTCTGAAGAAGGGCCATGGCCTCCACCATGTGGTTGTTTTGCACCCCAATAGGTAAAGCCACTACAGCTAGGAAATTATCCATGTCATCATAGATGAGGCCCCCACATCCATCTGGGCCAAGGTTGCCCTTGGCAGCGCCGTCAAAATTAATTTTTATCCATCTAGGTGGAGGAGAAATCCAGATGGCATTCTCCCTAGGATGAGGTTTGTGATTAGCAGTCCTCACACCCATATCACTAGCATTGAAATCCAACATTCTACCAGATGACATCTTGAAGTTTTCCTTAATACTTCTCTTTATTTTCTCAGCTATCACTTTTGGAGGAAGATCAATGTTCCTGAAGACTCTATCATTGCATTCTCTCCATAATCGCCATATCACATGGGGGGAATAATATTCCACAAATGTTGATCAATGGGGGAATCAACTTTTTTCCACTGATTACAAAAGCTTTCCATGTTATTGGGAAAAAATCACTTAATCTCCCAGCATTGTAATAACTCATTCCAAACCTCCCAAGCATAAATATAGTCAATGGCCAGATGAAAAACCATTTCCTCAGCATTTTTACATAAGAAGCATCTATTACTTAGCATCATTCCCCATTTCTGGAGATTGTCAATTGTGAGGATTTTATTCTGCAAAAGCAGCCAGAAAAAGATATTAATTTTAGGAATTAAAGAATTGTCCCACACCTGAGCCCAAAAGGGGAGGGGATTCGGTTGCTTTAATAAAATCTTAGAAAAGGAAGCAACCATGAAGATACCAGAAGGAAGAACTCCCCAAAGGAGTTTGTCTTCACTAGAAATCTTAACCTTCTAGATCACAAGGTCCAACATAAGAGGTTTTAACATCTCATAAGAAAAGGATAGATCAATCCATGAGCCATTCCTCCAATAGTCTCTGACCATAGCTCCATATCCCTGAATACACTGATTGATGAGGGGTTGAAAAGAAGCAATAGAATTTAGAGGATAATCTTTAATCCAGTAGTCTTCCCAAAAATGAATTTTTCTGCCATTTCCTGAAAACCACTTAGCCCCTTTAAAAGCTACATCCTTAGCATTCTGAATACTATTCCAAATAAAATATCCTTGCACTTTCAGGTCAGTTTTCCAAAATTCCAAAATATGGGAAAAAGAGAAGAGGTATTTTTTATGAATGATATCATTCCATTCTCTTTTAACACCAAAAATTCTCCAAATCTATTTTTCCAGTAGGGCCAAGTTGGTAGCTCTAATAGGGTGGATACCCAGCCCCCCCTCCCCCCCCNGCCCCCCCCCCCCCCCCCCCCCACTTTTTAGGTGTGTAGACCCTGTCCCAAGCAACTAAAGCTAATCTCTTTTTTTCCTGCACTCTTGACCACAGAAAATTTCTCTAGATTTTTTCAATGATATCTGCATATTTCCCAGGGATCTTGAAAAGACTAAGAGCATAGACAAGGAGACTTTGCAAAGATGCCTTAAGGAGCTGAAGTTTTCTAGCTTGACTCAGGATGGCTCCTTTCCAACCAGCCAGCTTCCTATTAAATCTGTCAACAATACCACCCTAGAAAGAGTCTGGAGGTTTAAGACCAAGAGGGAGACCCAGATAGGTAGCAGGAAGAGACTCAATTTTGCAGCCTATAATTCTAGCAATTCTATGTTGCCTTTCCTCAAGAGTATTAATAGAATATAAGGAGCTCTTATCCCAGTTGATAATTTGACCTGAGCCAAGGGAGTAGGTAGAAAGAGCTGTTTTTATAGTCCTGGCTTCCTGAATAGAAGAAAAACCCATTATGATGGTGTCATCCACAAACTGTTTATGCGAGCAAGGACTGGAAGTTGAGGAAGGGGAAAGGCCCTTAGAAGCAAACTTATGAAAAAGGCACCCCAAGCATTTGGCAAAAATTGAGAAGAGGATAGGAGAAAGAGGTTCTCCTTACCTTAAACCCCTGGAAGGTTTTAAAAACCTAGAAGGAGATCCATTGATCAAAATGGCAGCTGTAGAAGTACTAAAAAGATGAAAAATCAATTGAAGGAATATATCTCCAAATCCAAAGGATCTAAGAACTTTAATCAAAAAATCCCAATCCACCTGATCATAGGCCTTCAAAAGATCCAACTTAAGGAGGAAACTAGAATTAAGAGAGACTTGGGTAGAGTTGATGATCTCATGAACCTTCAAAATCGAATCAAGAATCTGCCTGCCAGGCACAAAGCCACTTTGTTGTGGGGAAATAATCTAAGCAAGAAGAGTCAGCAGACGAGAGGTAAGAAATTTAGAGAGAATTTTGTACATTGAATTGCAAAGGCTGATTGGTCTAAAAGCATCCACCGAATCAACAAGAGGCTTCTTAGGGACCAAAGCAAGAAAGGTCACATTTATCTCTTTAAGCAGGGATTTGGAGCCAAAGAATTCTTTGACAGCATTGCAGTTGTCCACTTCAAAAATATGCCAAAATTTTTGGAAGAAAAATATAGGAAACCCATCCAGGCCAGGGGATTTGTCACCTTCAAAAGAGAAGACCGCTACCTTGATTTCTTCCTGAGAGGGAATAGCAACAAGAGCATGATTAGTTGAATCATTGATAATGGAAGGAATGTTATCGAGAAGAGCTTTCTGATTCTCCAAGTCAAGATTAGGATATTTTGAAAGTAAGGAAGATAAAAAATTAATCATAGCCTCAGAAATATCTTTATCATTAGTAATTTCCCCTTCCTCCACTTTGAGTTTTGAAATTTTGTTAGAAGCTCTATGTTTAGAAGCAGGTAAATGGAAGAATATGGTATTCTTATCTCTAGCTTTGAGCCAAATAGACCTTGATCTCTACCTCCAATAATCTTCTTCTTTAGAAATAACATTATGAGTCTTAGCTAGGATGCTTTCCTCCTTGTCCCTCAGCTCCATCGTCAACCTAGTCTGTTGTATAGTTTCTTGAATAATATCAAGATCTTTTTTAAGCTGACTTTTGGTTTTAAAAATATCACCGAAAATAGTTTTGCTCCATATCTTCACATGTTGTTTAACGCTGAGAAGTTTCTTAACCACTCTAAACATTGCAGTGCCTTGAATATTAACCTTCCACCAATCTTTAATATTCTGCTCCATCTCCAGATGGTCCACCCACATTTTTTCAAACCTGAAAGGCGGATGACCCTGCTTAGTAATTGGATCTGCACTGAAGCAAATAGGGAAGTGGTCAGATCCAATCTTCGAAAGAGAGGACAACATACATCAAAACTTATTTAGCCAATAGCCATTGATCAAAGCACAGTCTAATATAACTTGAATGAGGTCTTGGCTAACCCTTCTATTAGACCAGGTAATGTTAACACCCTGAAGCTCCATATCAAAAAGAACTTGTTTGTTAATGAATTCCATAAGCTCCATTCTTCCATCCAAAATATTCTGGTTACCCACTCTACCAGACTCCTCATTGTCTTTTAAAGGGTAGTTGAAGTCCCCATTGATCAGCCACGACAAATCCAAGAAATCTTTTCTACGGTTATCAATTTTCCTCCAAAAAAGTTATCTACCAACTTTGGTATTGGGGGCATAAATGGTAGTAGCAACCCATTCAAAATCCAACTTAAGATGAAGAAAATTTATATTGAGGCAATTTAGATCTTCTAAAACCATAGAACCCCTAACATTATTCACATTCCAGAAGACAGCAACCCCACCTGAGGCCCCTTCCGAGCTAAAGCCAGCAACCCCATTTTTTTTAAAAATTCTAATTTTTTCCACTTTCTCTTTACTCATCTTAGTTTCTTGAACAAAAATAATATCAGGTTTATGATCTCTTACCAGATTCTTGAGAATGTCTTGTTTATGAGGGGCACTCAACCCTCTTATATTCCATGAAATGAACTTCATTTTTTAACTGGATTACAGGTTCCCTGAATAGTAAGTTGCTTACCATCCACAATGTCCTTTTTTCTTTCTCTCTCTCTGATTTCTTTGTTGGTGTATCTGCCCTGGGTCTTTTTATGAGAACCAACATCTTCTTTTAGCTTGATTCCTCCATCAGCTTTACATGAGTGGTGACTCCCTTGGATCCTGGAGTGGCAAGTTCCTTATTCTTCTCTCTCCTATTCTACTTCTACCCTTTTTGAATAGTCAAGGTTCCTATCCCATCAATGGGTTCCTTTCTAGTGGCCAGATCTTCATCACTGCAACCCGACAAGGTATCAAGAACTGAGGATGAATCATCTTCATTAGTTTTAAAATCTTCAACAAGAACTTTGTCCTCCGATGGTCTAAGACTAGAAGCCTCTTCTTGAAAAGGAACCAACACCACCATTGGTGCATATTCCTCATCAAAAATACCCATACCAACGAAGTTCTCAGGGGTTTCTGAGGGATCAACGGTCTTCTGGATATTCTCATTTGATTCAGCCTCCTTATCAGAGAATGCAATAGAGGCCAACACATGTGATACCAATTCAGTAATTTCACCCTCCTCCAACACAGGAGTCTCGTTAGACTCCATTTTCTCCTTCGAAGCTTCATTGTTACTGTTGTTGTCGCCTTTAAGCTCCTTCCAAAATTTTCTAGAGTTCTTTTTAGGTTCCAACATAGCTGGCAGGGAAACCTTAGGAGCTTTTTTTGGGCAATGTTTCGCCTAGTGACCCATTTTGTGACAAACAAAGAAAGCAAATGAAAGTGATTCAAAGGTCACCTCCTGCTTACACTGACCCAGTTTAGAGTTAATATTGATAACCGAAGGAAGATTCTCAAAGTAGGAAAGATTGACATAGATCCTAGAAAAGACAAGTCTGGACTTGGCCGTCATCATGGGATCAACTGAGATAAGTTCTCCCCCAAAAGAAGAGGCTAATCCTTTAAAGACCCCCTCATTCCAATATTCCAGAGGCAACCCAGGAAACCTAACCTAGACTTGAGTTTCCATAAAAAAATTATTAGAGTAGTTTCAGTTAGGAGTCCACTTACGAAAAGCAACATCTGTCCTACCAAACATCCAGGGACCCCCACACAAAACATAATCCTGGTCTTCCTTGTTAGAGAAGGAAAAATAAAGAAAGCCTTTAGGAAGGGCCGCAATATCCACATAACCTTTCAATGCCCATTTATTTTTAATAAAAGTTCTAACCACTTCAATATTAGGTCGTCAATCGAGAAACTTACCAACCAGCGTAAATTCCATGGCCAAAATAGATCGATCCACCATAGTGTCAGGAACAAAAATGGCTACTTTTCCCTCCTGAAGAAAATATTTAACCGGTTCTTCAGAGGATAAAGAGTATGCCTCCTTTCTTGCTCCCACAAGGTCTGACCACTTTTTTGGACTTTGAGGGTTGACTTTAGCATCCCCAGCTTCTGAGATACTTTTTGACCCCACTAGTGGGTCCTTTGAAGAAATAACCTCAATATTCAACACCTTAGGATTCGGATTGTGCCCTTCTCCTAATACAGCTTCACACATAGGTAGAGCCCCCTTTGACGCTTCCTTCGAGGGGGTATCCATGATACCCCTACCTGGGGAGGGACTACCCTATCCCGCCAAAGATGAGACTGACACCCGGTCCAATTTTGGGACAGAAGGCATCCCCAGAACCAAAGGCACTTGACTAGTACTACTGCAAGAACTAGCACCAGCAGCCACTCTGCCATGATCCTGCACACAGTTTGAATTCCCACCTTTCCCGCTTGATGTCTCTCTTCTCCCACATGAATCCTCTCCCATACTCCTCTGTTATTTTGTCTAGTTATTCCTATGTCCAATAGGTTATGTTATCTTTCTATCAGAAAAATAAAAATTTAAATTTGACATATACAGATCAAGTTAGAGCGAACCGAAGGAACCCATGTCTAAATTACAGCTAATGCCACTTCATAAATAAATAAACCATAAAATTTTAAACCAAATTGATGAAAACTAATGAGATCTTTTAGTTTTTGATGTTACAAATCTAACCTTGAAATAATTATGGCATTATGTTCTTGTTATACACTGAATTTGCGCCTCTGATCTCAAGCTCTCTTGGTCTTGATAATCCAGTATAACATGGGAATCATCTCAAGGTTGTGGGACCTTATGCTAACCGAGATGAGACCTATGTTATACTAGATTATCAAGACCAAGAGAGCTTGAGATCAGAGGCGCAAATTTAGTGTATAACAATTCTGGCACGGAGTCATTTCAGGACACAAAACTTCGACAGCAACAAAAACTTGTGCACGTGCACTTCTTGGAAAACAGGACACTACACTAGAAAGCAGGGAAGGAAAACAGGGAAATATTTACAAGGGGATAAAGACTTATAGAGAGGGACTGATCTCAAAGCAGGGCTTTAGATGAAAACCATTCACTGGAATTGGCAGAGCATCTCCATCAAGTGTTGAAAGCTGGAAAGCATTAGATCCTCTGCACTCTGTTATGACAAATGGTCCACCCCAGAAAGAATCAAACTTTGTATGTCTGCCAGGTCTGGATCTGAACTCATCCCATTTGAGAACTACATCTCCAACCTTGAAGTTCCTTTCCCTGGCTCTTTTGTCAAAGCTGCTCTTAGTCTAATTCTGATGGAATTCCATGTCTCTCATGGATTTGTTTATGATTTCTTCTAATTCCATCAATTGAGCATACCTGAACTGTAAGGGATCCTCTTCATTGAATAGGGCATACTGAGTGGCTAAGTCTAGAGCTGGTAATTCTGTTGAAATGGAAAGTTTAGCCTCTCTGCCATACACTAGCACATATGGAGAATTACCAATAATCTTCTTTGGGGTAATTCTATCTAACCACAGGGCAGACTTGAGTTTTGTATGCCAATCTCTTTGATTGTCCTGAAGAGTCTTTTTAATTATCCTGATCAAATTCTTATTTGTAGATTCTGCCAAACCATTACCCTGGGGATAATAATTTGAGCTGGTATTCAGGTAAATGCCATTCTTGAGTGCCCAATCTGAGACTCTAAGGCCCATGAATGCCAGAGCATTATTTGAAATGATTGAATCAGGAGTGCCAAACCTATGAATTAGATCATCATAAAAGTTCAGGACAGCACTCTCATTGGCCTCTTTTAAAGCCACTGCTTCTGTCCATCTAGTGAAATAATCTATTGCAGTG
>MU223675.1:1396225-1412471 GCA_018584345.1 Thuja plicata | reverse complement strand
CGTGCTTATAGACAATGGTGCTGGTCTTAATATTTGCTCCGCCAATTTCCTCATTGAGTTAGGCTACGGTGAAGACCGCATTGATGCGCGTAAAAAGATAACTATTAAAGCTTATGATGAAGAGGAATGCAAATCCAAGGGCTTAGTTGTTTTACCTATCCGAGTTGGTCCCGTTGAGCNTGATGTTATCTGTCAAGTCCTTGATATACCTCTGGCATACAATATCTTATTAGGAAGACCCTGGATTCATGAAATGCAAGCTGTTCCCTCTACATATCACCAGTGTATCAAGTTCCCATTTCAAGGCTCTGAAGTGACCATACCATAGTTAGGGTTTAGTTTCATCTTGACATACTAAGTTGGTTGAGTTGATACCAATCAGTGGAGACAAGTTTTGGACAAGTTTAGCATAGTGTTGCAGACTGTCCTAGTTTTAGGCCTATTAGCCCTATAAGACCTAGTTTGTAGGAACCCTATGTACAGAGGGCTATTGAAATTAAAACCTTGAAAATGTCTTGTAAGGTGATAAAGGGTATCTTAATATGCTCTTATATTTTCATTTTATTAGGGAAAGTTTTAAGTTAATTAGGAAAAACACCCTGGATAGGGCTATAAGGAATTAGGCCTCCTTAAGCCGAAAGAGTGAAGTCGATTGAAAAGAGTGAAGTGAACCCTCAAGATGGATTCCAAACTGATAAAATGTTATTTCTACATGTTGATGGACACCCCTAAAAATGGATTAAAGATTTTAGAGTGAATATTGACATTTAGACTCTTCTAAGTGTGAGTATGATAAGTGGAGAAGTGAAGTAATCATAGGGTGTTAGTCTTTCAAAAGGGTGAAGCACAAGTGGAGACTCTTAGAGGAGAGTAAGATTAGGACTTATTTAATGATCTAAGCCTAACAAGGACCTAGAAGAGATTAGGATCCTTGAAGAATATAGAGGAGATCTTCTTAGTGGATTGTGCAAGAAAGCCCCTTTCGAACACTTACATCAGAGATTAATTTGATTTTTGATGAATTATGCCAATAATCAAATAGTTGGATTGACATAACTGAGGTTATGATCACATTTATGGAAAATAGGGTCTCTAGTTAGAGTAGACCAAAATAAGGTGGTTACAGTTTCCCCTCTTTAAATTTATGTGCAAGCAACTCATTGATTCAAAGAATATCTGATGTTGACCTTAGAAAGTTTGAGAATTCCATACTTGATTGAACGAAATAGAGATGATGAGATTAGTCTCAAAATTGATTGAACTAAGACTAATAGTATTGAATCTAAACTTGATCAAATGAAGATCTATTGAAAATAGATCTAGAGATACCAATTCTTAACTTGATCAAACAATAATTGATGATACTAACTCCAAACATGATTGAATGAAGGTCAGTACGAAGCTGCTGAGAGCTATGAGGTATCAATTCTGAATTTGATCGAATGAGAATTGATAACAATAAGTCCAAACTTGATCGAATGAAGGTGAGTATGAAGCTGTAGAGAGCTTGTTAAAGATATGAGAGATTGTAGACACAGATATCTGGCTTGTTTAGCGTTGAAGCCTTCTATCCAATAGTCCTAACTTGATCGAAGGAAACTGCCATGCCCCTATTCTTTTGATGATGATGTTAGTTTTGCTATTTGAGAAAGAATTTGATGGATTTTAAGTTTGATCATGCCACTTGGGAATGAAATCAAAGGAAATTGAATAAAATCCCTCTTAAGAATGACAGATGAATGGAACAGGTTGATTGGATCAAGGAAGAATCAATCAGAAGGTGAGATGAAGCAAAAATGTGTTAAGAGAAAACACAATTTTACCAAGTTAACTACTTGAAAATGTTGATTGTGAGCTTGATAAAATGATGTATGACCAAGATTTCAATGGGTTATGTGCAACTTGTTTATTAAGAACCATGAAAAATTGATTACGTAGAGCTTGAATCATTTTTTGTATATATAGAGAAATTCTACATTTGTTGGAGACTGTCACAAAATTTTTACCATGTTGTTGAAAACATTGTCTTTATGTTTAATTTCATTCCTGATAGATATGAGAAGAAAAAAATATACTACTGATATTCACTGATATATATGAGATGACATCTTCTTATTCTGATATGCTCATTGTTTCTCTTTTGATAGTTGTTGTATGTGATAGATGATGTAGATTGATTCACACTTGATGATGTACTTGGTCCTTATGATGATTTAGAGTAGATTCATGTGATGACATCATTTATGTCCTTTTATTATTACTGATATATAGATGTGATACATGGTTCTATGTGGATATGCAGATGCATGTTTTTGAGACTTTATTTATGCAAATATATGTATGGATGCAATTAGGATGTAAAAAAGTAACACTTGAATGCTTTGTTTTTGTATTTTCCTCTTTTCCCATTATGAATGAAAAATGAATGCAACGGATATGAAATGACATGAATATATCAGTAACATAGATTAAGTAGTCAAACTTGGAATTTGAATGAACCAGGAAATAATTTTAAGCTCAAGTACTTATGTTGTTTAAATGAATCATGCAAACTTAAATGCAAATAAATGCAAACTTCTAGGATTGTAACTGATCTTTTTACATTTTAGCATTTTATCATCATAGGGTGTTTGTGTAACATACATGATCGGTTAGGAAAACTATCAATGATTCCAAGAAAATATCATGAAAGTATGAATAGTATTTTTATTGGATGCAATGTCAAAAATAAACATAAGCATCAAGGAATAGAGGCCAGAATGACTTGTCAGTTATCTCTGTCTCCTGTAAGAATCATCTTTTGTTTCTATCCAATATAGTATATGTAACCCGTAATGACCTTTAATATTCATATCCTTATGTACATAATGTGTCCTACACCTTACTTAGAATTTTATTAGAAATAGACAAGGAAATTGTTTCAACCTCACCGTAGCTTACACATAAAAATGATCAAAATATATCCAACTATCCACTCATGTTGGAAGCTCTTACTATAAACATCCAAATAACGTGAAATTTAGGATCATAGAAACAATCACCGCATGAAGAAAACCAATAAAATGTTATGCCCCTTGTCCTTGTGACTCTTTTTTTCATTTAATAGAATTCCTAAAGTAACTCGGAAGACATAATAAGAAATAATTGATAATAATTCAAAGAAAATTCATAACTGTTTACATGCCCCTAGTTTGAAATATCATTGGAACATGAAAAGAGCCAGGATCAAATCAAGATCAGTTTGTATGAGTTTATGTGTTGTTTAGGAATACCTTTGATTCATTTTTCAATCACAGTAGAGAAATCATCAATTGCAACTTGGACTTTACAATTGAATTTCTATGTCTAAGTTAGAGAGATAAACAATATTAGAAATTGCAATACAATGTAGTGTTGAGAAACACTATTTGATTAAAGTTTTGATAAACACTAGTATGATGTCAGTTATAGGTAGGTGGTGTTTAAGAAACAACTTAGTTTGTGATAGTGATAGTGATGGTTTGATTCAAGTATTAAGAAATACTATTTGTAGTGGTAAACCTTCCTAGACAAGGACCTAGGATGACCTAGAAAACACCGACCGAACATGCTAGCAGAGATACCCCCAGTGCAGTATGACTATCCCTAAGACACTTATATTGACAAATCCCAGGAAAAGATAGTACATTCATGAGGAATTTAGATTCAATTGATAGCAAAGATATGACCATGAAGGATTGGTGCAATCAGTGCATTAATAGATGGAGCACAAAATAAAAGTGACACCTATTTGCGAGGTTTTCACCACTCAAAAATCTTTTTTTTTTGCTAACAAGATTCTTGTTTGGTAGGTTTTTGCCAAGGCACTTTTTCTATTTTTCAATTTTTATGTACTTTTTTCTTTTTTCTCTTTTTTTTGTTAGTATAAAGGTGTCTGTTTTCCATGTTTTCACCAAGAATACCTTTTTTCAGGACTTTTTTCACTAATTTTTTTTAAAAAAAAAAAAATTATAATTCATAGTTTTTGACTTTCTTCATGATCAATTTTTTGTTTTTTTTGGTATTTTCTCAAGATCAATTTCACTGTATAAGCCCTTTGGCTATATGTCAAGCATAGAACCACTTCAAGTGTATAATATTGATAGGATCATGAAGGACATCTCATTCAAGTGTAGCTAACTGATAAGCTCTTGTCCCAAAAGTTGTTGTAATAACAAAAGGACCCAGCCAGTTGGGTTCAAACTTGCCTTTTTGTTCTATGTTTGGTTGATTCTTAGGATTCTCTCTTAGATCAAGATCCCCCACTTGAAGTTATCATGGCTTAACTTTATTTTTGTACCCTTTTGACATCCTTTTCTGATAGACTTTCAGGTGATCGAACACTTGTTTTCTGCGCACATCTAGCAAGTCTAGGGCTTGAACCCTATTTATGCGATATTGTTCCTCTGTTACAAGATCTTGAAGACATACTGACAAAGAAGTAATTTATAATTCAATTGATAATACTACTTCTACGCCATAGAATAGAGAAAATGGCATGGCTCATGTTGGTGTTCTGATACTTGTTATATAGGCCGTAGTACAAGATTCAATTGCAAATGTCAGTCTCTGCCAGACTTACTCATAGTTCTATGTAGGTTTTTAAGAATGTTTTGTTTGAAGCCTCAACTTGTCCATTAGCTTGAGGATAATAGATGGAAGAATAGTGCTGAGTGATGTGAAAATTTTTACAAAGGTCCTCAATATCTTTGTTCTAAAACTACCCCCATTGTCTGTTACAATAGATGAGGGTATCCCATACCTACAGATGATTTAGTTCAAGATGAACATAGCAATTTGTTTTCTATTCCATTTGATTAGCAGCACTGCTTCAACCCACTTTGTGAAATACTCAATGGCTGCGATGATGTATTTGTGTCCACTTGAAGAATTGGAATAGATCTGCCCAAAAAGATAAAAGGCCCATTGGTGGAATGACCAATGTGTTATAAATGGTATGAGCTCCCTGACTAGAGCATGTATAAGGTTTCCATGTGTTTAACATTTTTGACATGTTTTAGCATTTTGAATTGCATCTCTCTCCATTGTAGGCCAATAGTATCCAACCCTTAGAAATTTCTTAGCTAATGAAAAACCATTCGAGTGTGATCCACATACACCTTCATGAATCTATTTTAATGCGCAGCCAAAATCTTCTTGTTCTAAACACCTATGTAGAGTTACATCAAGACCTCATCTATATAAGTTAGTAGTGATGAGTACATAATATGACGCTGTCCTAATTAAGGCTCATTTCTCATTTCTGGACATCCCATTAGGTAAGGTTTGATTCATAAGATAGGTAGTTATATTGGTATATCTGGATTAGTCTTGGGCATTTAAGGCACAAATAACTTGGGATTCAGGTGTATTAAATGTGGGAAAGGATAATTATTTCACCAAGAAGTTATAAGGTAATGGATAAATGAAAAATTTATTACATTACAAAATCATTAACCGTAATTCCCAGTAGCTCAAAAGTTCCCCCTAGGAACCTACACCCATAAACTATTACATTACATTATTACTGACTTAGACAACACAAACATACATACATACATCTCTCCCCCTTTGACAACAATAACAAATGTGTCACAAAAACTTGGAAAATTTTATTAATTGAGAGAGTAGCATAAACCTAGTTACAATCTATTGAAAATGTCATTGAAGTCAACCTTTACAATATGTTCAATATTATTCCAAGTATCCAATAAAATATCCATGATCAAATTCTTACCTTTGAGAAAAAATACATGTTCTTCTAGTCCATCAACTGTACAAACATCATGAAATGCTAGGGCTTTTTTTTCCTCCTTTAAACCATGTTGCAAAGTGTCTAACTTAGGAATCAACAAATTATGCAACACGTATAAGTTAGAAATCATTTTTTCATCCTCATTCCCATATGGTTTCAACTTGAGATGTATATTTATAACCTCAACACCAAAAGTAGTAGCAAACTCATGTACATGATTAAAATTTTCAACAATCAACCTAATCTCCTATTGAGATTCACTTTTATTCCTCTCTAAATCTTTCAAAAATAGAGAAAATTAGAAATAGACTTGAGAATTTTACCCCCTTCTTTCAATGCATCCATATACCTGATTAATAGTCATAGAAAGTATGTTGTTTTCTGATGCAATTGACTATGTAAGATTCTTTGACCTTTTCTTTTAATATTCATTTTGTAGTTTCAAAATTGCTACATCTTCAAGACTCTTTATCTCTTCATTAGTAGAAGTAAACAAATAAGAAAGTTGGCCTATCGGTAGAGAACTCTCATTATATTTTACATTTCTCATTAATTCAAAAGTATGTCTCTTCCAGTAATAATTACCTAAGTTTCTTGCTTCATTTTTTTCCTTTTTGGCCTTTGACTTCAGTGCCATAGAAAGATCTATAACCTCCTTGGGGATCATAGTACTCAATTCCACCTATCCCTTAAGTAGTATATGATCTTCAACAATACTCTTCTTGGATTGGGAGGAAGGTGTACCCTTTTCTTGTTCTTTGTCTTTACCTATATCTTCCTTCTCTATAAATTCCTTCTCTATAACTTCCTTCTCTATTTCTTCTTTCTCTATTGCTTTCTCTTGCTGCTGATCAGTTGTAGAACCTTTATCTTGTGTAACATCAGTTGTAAGCTGACAGGTACCTAAGTTCACTGGTTCTTCTTTATTTTTTTCCTAGTGTGCATCTTGCACAACTTTCTCTTGACCCTATTATTGGTATACTGATGCAACAATAAGTTGAGTATCAATTGATGTTTTACTAATGATTGGTTCATCAATTATGATGTTGTCATTGATGTCACCTTAGTGTTCGTTGGTTGAGAATGTTTATTTTCTAGTAATGTATATTCGAAATTTTGAATCAAGAGATGTGGTAAGAACTGGAGTGTGCAATCATACTAGAAGGTTAAGTGATGTCTCTAGATGCTATATCTATGACTGCACATGTTGATCTTATGAATGGTGTTAGTTATGAATGATTGAAGGTTGAAAGGTTATCAGAAGAATAAAATGAAGATCATGACAAAATGATTTGATGATTGTGTCAACTATCTTTAGACTCAGATGTTGTGGTCATGATATGTCTATCCTGACTATGTCACGAAGTTGTGGTTGAAATTGTATCATATTTTCATCACCTGAAGACTAAGTTTCAATTGTCATAAGGTCATTCAGGAAAAGAGTTGAAGTATTTTTAGGACTGTCAAGAATATTCAATCAGATCCTTGACCGGTGATGTTATATCGAGTTGCGATGAGTGATTAAGTTTTCTTGGGATCGTGTTGAAGATGAATATTAACAAGGATTGATGATTTGGCATGATTATGATCGTGTATGATCAGATTTCTGGAGGTTGTGCAACAACATTGCAAAGTGTATTGTGGTTTGAATATTCTTTGTTAAATCGATGTGTGATGGATTTGAAGAATGAACTAAGTTAGTTACAATGTGTTCTAAATTTTTAACACATTTTAGGGATTTCTCATTGAGTGGAAAAAGATTGTACAAATTTTTTAAGGTGGTTAAATTCCCTAATACACTTGTATTGTATAAATATGTAAAATGATGAAATATACAAGTGTAGATCGTAGATGTAGAGGTGTGATCAAGAGAAGGAAGAAAAGAGAAGTGTGTGCATATGAAAAGTAGATATTGAGCTTGAAATAGATTTTTATTAGCAAAGGAAGTTCTACTTTCTTAGATCATTTTACTTTTTGATTCCTAACAACTTCATCAAGATTTAATTGCTTAACCAAGTATATCCTAACAACACTAAATTGTAAATCCTCTAACCAGGTCACTATTTAAATAGGGTTTGAAATCATTTCACCAGGTAACTCCTAGAAGGCTAAAGCTCCTAATAGGGCTAGAGGTTTATCCCTTGATCGGGTAACTCCTAATAGGGTCTTTCTCTTAAGCGAGAATTTTTTAATCTTTTAACAGGGCTAAGCTCTTAATCGAGCATACTTAAGAACATTTTAGATTTTAGTGGCTGCCATTTGCACATGTGGTTTTTTCCCAATTGGATTTTCATGGGAACAACTTTGGTTTTATTGTGTTGCATGATTGTGGATGTTTATTCTTATTGTTTAGTTATTCATGCAATGAATGTATACTAATGAAAATGGTTGAATGGTTAATGAAAATTTGGAATTTTTAGATTACTAATTCACTCTCCCTCTCAGTAATATTGGATATCATTATACTAACAATTGGCATCAGAGCCTAGGTCCTCTTTGTGGTAAGCCTAAGAGCTTGAGGAAAAGATCCAATAATGAGGAAAGAGCCTCCCAAGTTCTCTAAGGACAACTACCTTGTATGGAGTGATAAAATGAAGTTATACCTAAAAGGTATGGGTCCTCAATATTGGTTGCATGTAAATAATAGGTATAATACTTTTGTTTGAACCCTCACTGCAGATGAATTGAAGGAAATATATGAGAACACTAAAGAACAAGAATCCATTGCAAGTACTTTGTCTAATATGGAATATGTTGATGCTCGTGGACTTGATACTACTTGCGATGTCTCAAAAATGTTGAAAATAATCTATTGTGGATGAATTCATGTGTAAAAATATAAAGAAGACAGTCTCAGAGGAAAATATGATGACATGATGATGGTAGAAGGAGAGAACATAACACAATATGACCTAAGAATAAAATAAGTTTTTAGTGTTATTAGAGGTTCTTGTGGAACTATTGAAGAAGATATTATTGTAATTAAAATTTTGATAAATTTATTTCCTTCTTATGCCATTAGAGTGTCTGCTATAAATGAGTTGAGAATATTTGATAATGCTACTATAGATGGACTAATTGGTAAGCTCAATGTATTTGAGTTAAATGGCTTGAAAAAAATATTCCTAGAGTGGAAGAAACTTTCAAGGCATCGATGTCTAATGTACCAGTAAGGAAAGGTAAGGAAACAAGTCATGATATTGATCACATGTTAGGTTATGCCAAGGAACTTGAAGCCAGTTTTGAAGAAGAGAGGAAACAAGGAGAGTTTGAAGTTGTACTAGCAAAGAGATTTCCTAGAGGCACATGTAAGTACAAAGGTAAACTTCTACTGAAATGTTTCCCTTGTAATAAGATTGGACATATTGATGCTAGATGTCCTAACAGTGAACCAAAGGATAAGTTCATAAAGTTTGAAGGAAAAGAGAACAAACAATGCTTTGTTGTAGTGGATGAAGGTGTTATCGATGAAGAATCAGGAGATACTGAAGAAGAGGAGTTTTTCTTTGTTGCAGTCACAGAAGATCCATCAGAAGGAGAAGAGGCATTGGTTTCTCACTTAAAAAAAAATGATGAATGGATTATAGACAATGGGTTCTCACATCACATGAACGCTGAAAAGAGTAAGTTGATTATACTTGATGAGTTTGATGTTGGTGTTGTAAGATTTGGTAATAGTTACACCTTATTTAGTTAAAGTAAAGTCACTATTTATTTGAATGGAAAGAGAAATACTGATAATGTCTATTATATAGAATGTTTAACACATAACCTATTGAGTTTGGGTCAATTGAATGAAAAAAAAAATAGACTGGAATTCAAAGGAGGTGTATGCAGAATTATTTGAATCTCGGGTGATGAGATTTCTATGGGTAGGTAGACTAGAGGTAATTTATTCCACCTGAATACTACTATTAATAGTTGTTTGGTTGAAAAGGTTGGAGATAGGTGGCTATGGCATAAAAGATTTTTTCATGTAAACTTAGATGGTTTAATCAAAGAAAGTAAGACTAATGCAGTTAGGGGATTTCCAAAGTAAGTCAAACCAAACAACATGATGTGTAAAGAATGTCATCTGGGTAAGTTAACTAAGTCTACTTTTAAAATATTTTATTTTTCATCTAAAAGAATATTGGATTTGGTGCATACCGATCTTTGTGGGCCTATGAGATAGAAGATTTATGTAGGTGAAATATATTTCATATTGTTTACTGATGACTATTCTAGAATGATGTGGGTGACTTTCTTGAAAGAAAAGTCTGATGCATTCCAAAAATTCAAAGTATTCAAGGTGTTGGTTGAGAAGGAATCTAGTAAGAGTTAAAAATTTTTAAGATCTGATAAAGGAGGTGAGTTTACTTCTATAGAATTTATTAAATATTACGAAGATGGTGGAATCAATAGACAAATATCTACACCAAGGAGTCCCCAAAAAATAATATTGCAGAAAGAAGAAATAGAACCACAGTGGATGCTAAAAGGACTATGTTGATTCAAGGAGATGCATCATAGATTCATTAGAGAGAAGCAATCAGTACTGCTATTTACATGCTGAACCAAGTGCAAGTATAGAAAGGAATAGATAAGATGCCCTATAAGATATGGTATGGTCACTCACCTAATGTTAAGTATTTCAAATTTTTTGGTAGTAGATGTTATATCAAGAGGGATGATGACACATTTTATGATTTGATCAAATTTGATTGAATGATAGGATGTTTCCCTTGATGATGAAAAAAATTGATATGAATTCTTAATTTTAATATTTGATGTTAATATATTTCCCCCTAGGGAAATGAATCAAGATTAAACTGAGAAATTCAAATAATTTATAGAATTTTGAATTAGATTACAATTTTGATTTCTTTCCTATTGGTTTACAGTTTGTCTACTTTAAATTTGATTTATATAATGACTCTTGAAAATACCCAATGCTAGATTTCGTAGAACAAAAAGTAACCACATACTGGGTTAATGGTAGGAATCTATCAATGACCCCTAAATTGAAAGGTACAATATCTCTTATGTGAAAGATATATAATGAATTTTGTGTTTCAGTTTTTAGGGGTATGCTCGTAATCGGAGAGAAGAAGAGGTTCAACCAAGATGCTCAAATCTTCAAACAACTTAGGCAAAGAATGGGGATTTACTCAATGACATGAAAAATGAAATGCAAACAATTATGCAGTGCGGGATGAATGCAAACTACCATCTACTAGAAGAGATGAAGAAAGAAGGTGTAACAATGTAATTCTAGGATTGCTAAGATTATGAAACATTGACAATAACCCAATTATCTTGATCTCATTTTCTATTAACCCTCTTCCCAAATATTTATGCAAGAACTAATCTATCAAACTAAGATGTGCAATGTAAGGAAAACAGAGTGCTTATGCTGAAGACAGTAAACATACAATCCACTTAATGAGAATAACAAAACCCAGTTCATTATTATTCGCTCAATTTCCAGTATTACCATCCTAAATTCAAAAAATTATATAGCTAACTAAGATGAACAACAAAAATCACTTCAAACTCAGAGTCGCACACAATACTCCTAGCTACAGGGGTTTGTGCAAAGTAATTTTTGACGATCTTATTTACTTTACAGAAATTTACATATATATCTCTTCTCAGAAAATGACTCGTTACAAAAATGATTGCCTCTTTACAATATTCTGAGAGGAACATTCTAATAATAAACCTAGTCAGTTACAAAAACTGACAAAGCTGATAAAATGCCCAAAATGGCTACAATATACAAAAATTGGGAAGACGACATAGGTCAACACATTCTATGCCTTCTTCGGTGTAACAAATTTTCCTTTGTAACCCTTCTTCACATCCATTACCTTGCCCAATACCTAAGTATTCAGAATGATTATATTGTCATCTTGGATCATCCAAAAATCACGCATCTCTATCAGTTCATCCAACCTGGAAATCTAGGATTAGAGCTTGTCCGATTCCTTTTTGATCATTGCATTTATTGTAGAGAGCTCACTGATCCTTGACACTTGGAAGTTAGTTGGATTCAAAATCTCATCTATGAAAGAAAGAAACTTAGCTTTCATTCATTTTGTATTCACCAACTCGTCACTTTCAGAAAATTGTGATTCTGCGTGCAAAACTTTCAAAAACTCAAAAAGTTTGTCCATCTCCTTTTGCACTAACTCAATCATAGTCTTGAGTTCATTTTCTTATCTACTTGAGCTCTCAACCATGAACTCTAGAGACTGCCTCCAGTGAAATAATGGCTCCTTCCAGGTCTTGAGGATACCATTGGAGATTGCAACACTAGTCTTCATATCAATCACCTCCTGCAAGGTTTCTAGTTGCTCTGTCAATCCAATGGAAGCATTATAAATGATCTCCTAGTGGTTTGATTCTTTATCCTTCAACTTGTTTGCATCAAGTAGAAGATTCCCCAAATTCTCAATAACAATGGGGCCTTGAACCTTCATTGCCTCTATCCATGCTCTGCCAATTTTCCCAAACTGTCTCTCTTGCTGTAGCTTCAGTAGAAGATTATTATTTTCTTCCACATTGGGGTCAAACTGAGAAGATGAAGTACTACTAAGAGTAGATTTAATATACTCAACTAGCTCCTTATTTGTAGAGTTGAGGACTTCTTTGTCTGCTCAGAGTTCTTATAATATGTCCTCAATTCGCTCATTGGTAGTTTTCTAGATATTCACCATTGAGTCATGCACTGGCACTCCTAGGTCCACAATTTTAATCTCAAAAAATTGAGCTGAAAGTTCATGAAACTTTCCTTCTTTTTGTGGCTCTGCTATTTCCATTAGCATGTGCTCGGTTGTGGAATCATGGAAAAGGGCCGCCATGAACTTTTTCTTCTTGACCTTTTTTGCTGGTGGATGAGATGAGGTTTCCTTAAGGATCAGGTCCTTTGAAGGAATGGCCTCCTCATGTCACTTCTTCTTCTTCTTAATGGTTTCTTCCAACCATGAGTCTATAGATAACACCTTTATTACAGAATGAAGAGCTATAGGATCAAAGAGCTTTTGGGCCACTAGAGGAGTCTTCTTGTCTTGAGGTGGAATATGGAAGGAGGCAACCTTAGTCATTGAAAGGGCCAGAGTGTTTACCGACTAAGAGGAATCCTGACCATCCATGGGATTTGTGTCATCCAAGGTGATAACTAGAATTGATGAGGGAGGCTTGGTCACAGGCACCTCTTGTTCTTTCTTCTTTACTATTTCCTTACCTTCTTCCTTCTCCTTTTCATTTCCAATGTTTGTGAGCGAACCATCTCTGTAGGTCAGAGTGATGGGAATATTCTTTTCTAAGGGCTGGTCACCTCCTTGCCCGGCGGATTGCGCTGCACCTACTAAAACTGATGGCACCACAGAATAAGTAACTGTTGAAGATGATTTCTCAGCTCCTGAAGTCATTCCTATAGATGAACCTGAACCAAAATTTCTTTTTCGTTGTACTCTGGTCCATTCTACCCACTTGTCGGTTCTCTTGATAATGCCTCTAGTAAGAAGCTCCAATGAATCATTCACTAGACCAGTTGGTGGATAGGAAGAAATGGGCAACACCTTGATCTGGTTGTAGGATGAGGGAAGCATGAAGAGGCCATCATTTGCAAGATCAGATACATCAACAACATTATTATTCATTGCAATTTTATCCAAAGTTAAACGGGACCACAATTTTTCCCGTGTCTTATACTCATTAAAACACTCAGCCCATAAATCTTCAATATTTGGGACATGTCTGTAGGCATGTCTGAGCTTCAGGTGATCTCCAACAAAACCCATAGGATCATATTGAGGCCTAAGAACCTCATAATCAAGTAGCTTGATCTTATCCTCAAAACTCTTTACTAAATTCCGGGCATCAGATCTGGATGCACAGGAATATGGACCAACCACCACAGGGAAGGAAATTACGACAATCTTCTTCACAGTTGAACATAGAGTGTTCAATTGCAATATCTTCTGACAAAGCTCCACCAAGACCACCTTATCTTTAGGATACCAGGGCAATCTCTTAGGAAATCCAGAGAAGGCACCTATCTGAAGATAAGGGAAAGTCAAGAATTGGATGAAAGAGCATCCATACTGACTGATTACCGAGATGGCCTCTAGAGAGAATCTTCTTTCTAGGAAACCTTGAAGTTCCTAACATATTTTAATTGTGAATGCTTCATTCACATCAGTATATTCCTCAAATCTCTGATGCAATTGTAAATTTGGGTAGAACTCATATATTTTGGTGTTGTTGTCAAAATTATGGATTGCTGGTAAGTTGGGCCATAGGTGTTGAGTCGCCAGAGCATAAATCAAGTATGAATACATGTAGAAATGTTTGAATCCCTGACAGGAGCTCATCTAGGATGCTAGCTTCTGACATAGGATTTCTTCCCAATTAATGAACATATTTTTTGCGCAGACAACTTGAACAAGGAAGAAATTATGTTCAACGAGATCTAGGATCTCGGGTTTTCTGTCCAATTTGATCAGCAGGGCCAGAATATCAATAATTTACCTCTTTAGAGTTGTTCCAAAGAGAGTCTTTGACATCTTACTTTTCTTTGATTGAGGGGTCTAGGACCATGTCTTTTACATGTCTTCTCTCCTTAGATTCTTCTTTTCATTGAACATAGACGTAGATGAACCAAAGTCGATGTCGCAATACACATCTTTTGTCAGAATGCCGAAAGCGGATTGGATTAGTGTTTTATCAATCATCAAAAAGATAGATTGATCCAGGAATAGGATTTGATTTGTCATCGGGTAGTATTTCTCTATACATTCTCAGACGAGTTCAGGTGCTTGTACTGCCATTGGAAACCCTGCAACTTCTACCAAACCATTGTCCTTGAGCTTCTGTATAATAGGATGAACTGGATGAGAATTCAATCTTCTGTGCAAATCTCTGAGATCAAAGAATCTTAGAGATGTATCAGAAACTTATTTCAATTCACTCTCAATACCAATTAATCTGTTGTAACTAGAAGCTTTAAAAACCATTTACTGTAAAATTGAGAACATGAGTGAAGACAAATGGCTTGCTATACAAAAATGGTGAGCAGAAAACAATGGCAAATGCTGAAGAAATAGCCACTAAGATCCGAATGTTGGTGCCACATGAATTACATTAAGGTGACCTAATAGACGCAATGACAGGATTAGCATTTAATTTTTTGATAGTCAATGACTATTTGAAATTCCCTTTTTGGAGAACATAACGGCCTCAAAATCCTCAAACTTACACTTAACTTTATGTTCATTAGCCGCTTGCTGAAACAAATCTTTAGTCTTACGGAAAAAGAACATACTTTCCTTTCGATGCCAAATTGAATGAACACTAGACCATTTTATCTTGTGTGGGAAAATAATATAAGAGAATAATTTTCCTGTAAGCCTGTTTCCTTTATTTTAGAAAAGTATCCCAACAACTTCAACTTTTATCCTTTGTACACTTAAACAAATTCTTTTCTGTCGGGAGCACTTAACTTCTTATTTTCTCTTTTCACTTGTGTCAGGGTTGCACCTTTGAGACCAACTTTTTCAGATGTTGCATGATCACCGCCACTACTCTGTAACCTTTCAAAAAAACAAACTGAGCATTACAGATCTGAGGGTGACTACTTCTCATTTGGAAGGTGCTATGACACCCCTTTTCTAAAATACCTAAATCACCTAAACACCGAATGAAGAAGAAAGAATGAAAACCTGCTAGCCTCAAATAGGCAAGGAAAATAATTTATCTAATAAGTACATTAGGGGAAGGTTTCATGATGAATGAGAAGTAGGTCACCAAAGAAAATTTTTACCCCCTAGGACCTAAAGACCCTAGACTAAAATTTGGCAACAACTGGCTCTGATTGGGGTCTTAGACATGCCAATGTCCGAGAAGGGACCCAGAGTCTTTGGTTTTGCACAACAAGACTGGCAGGAAAAACAATGGGCAGACTAAACTAAAACACACAATAGGAAAGGAAACTAAACTAAACTAGACTAAGAAATTAGGAAAGAAATAAGGAGGAATGCAAAGAAAACCTACCTACACTAACACTAACCTACCAGGATTTCCTTCTTTCACTTGAGTATTTGGTAGAGCTTCATATCCTGGCCATTGTAGGAGAATGGTAGAATCTCTCTAGAAGGATAAGCTAGAATAAAGGAATTATTCTGGTTCACCTGTATAATCTTGAATGGTCCTTTCCAAAGAGATTTGAACTTATGATGCTTTCCTTTGGACTCACACCTTTTATCCCATAGTAGGACAAAGTCACCTTGCATAAAATTTCTTGGTCTGGCCTTCTCATCAAAGAATGTTTTCACTCTTCTCTGATGATTAGTGATGTGGTCTGTTAGGGATTTTTCTTGTATGAACCACAATGCTTGAAATGTCTATGTGAACCTTGTACCTTCTACTTCTGATTCAGAGACAAGAAAATCCTAATTGCTAAGGACTGGATAAGGTCCTTCTTCATTT
>MU223675.1:1305733-1376873 GCA_018584345.1 Thuja plicata | reverse complement strand
TAACTTTAGAAATTTCTTATCACTTGAAAACACTGCAACTGCTCAGAATATCTCTTTTTCGCTGAAAATAACAACTTGGCTCTGAAATCTAAAAATTTGGTGAACAAGAATGAATGCACGATCCTTTATTTATAGCCATTTTGATTCAGAGTACATGGCTCATGATTTGGAAAAGTCAGTTCTACCATTAAGTTACCATGCCATGAGCGTTCAAAAACCTAGCCGTAGTTGCACGAAGTTGACAGAAAATTGAATTTGAAATTATGAATCTTTGGCGCAATCATCAAATGTTTAAGACAGCTGACATGGCATCTTGTGATTTGTCCTCTTTCATACATCTCAGCTACCTTTTCTGCACAGTAATCAAAATTCATGAATCTGATTGGCTGCTGGGTGATTCATTCTATCACATCAACTACTTGGCGCCGCACTTTAGATCTTGTTATTTGGCGACCTTGCGACCACGTTGAGTCTCTTTCTCATGAGGACCTTTTCTTAACCCTGGTTTAATCTCTAGATTAGGCGATAATGGACTTTCTTTATCTTTGGCTAACCCAAGTCCATCAGGTGATAAGGCGACTACAGTGAAAATCTAAGTCACGTGGAGTTAAGCCTAACTCATCATCCATCTCCAGACTACGCGACAAACCGTTGCTTTTACTTTTCATGATTATCTCTTTGGTCGCTTAGTCAGGAGATCCTTTATCTTTACCTTTAACTTGAAGCATGTGCCTTTTTTCTATTCACAGTGACCTTGCGACATACCTTAATCGCCTAGTCAGGAGGACTTTTTCTTGAGGCACTTTCTTCTCCAGATAACGTGACCACCGTCAGATCTCTTTATTTCTTCATCGAATGGCTGTCGCTTAATCGCCTTAGATTTCTTCATGCCCTTAATTCATCTGTAGACCTCGCGACTGAAGGCAAACATACCTTAGTCTTGTTATCGTTTGATCCATTTTCTCCTTCTGGCGACCTCCCGACAACCATTTACATCGTGACAGATGTCAATTGTTCCTTTGCCCGCTTAATACATTCTGAAAAGCTGAGTCATCGCCCTTTCTCTAGTGACATCCCGACTGAGTAAATTTACTAACATCAAATAGTTAGTCGTGGAGTCTAGGCTGTTATCTCTTAACTGTCATTTCATCACGAGACCACGCGACTGAGGAAATACTTAACTGTTTTCCATGACCTGATCTAGCGACCATACGACATGAAGTGAATCGTGAAGTCTCATGACATTTCTTTGACCTTTTGACTTCTCATGCGATCACCCGACTGAGTAGTGGGTCCCAATCATTATAAAGCTTATAACATGAGTTCAAGCGACAACCCGACTTAAGTGAAATCGCTAAGTCTCGAGACATTGAAGGAATATTCAGTTTTATAACGAGACTATGCGACACAAGGCAAAAGAAAAGTCGGGAGATAATTTTAGCATATTCGATCTTGGTAATGCGATCAGGCGACCTAACTTAAAGCACATGTCTTAAAAGACTTTAAAAAGGTAACGATGAAATATAAAGACATGGCCTAGGGTTTCAAAAATGCATTATTTTAATACTTGGATACTAGGGTTTTTCAGGGTTTATGCAATTTTTAGCAAAGCTCAGACATGGAAACCCTAAAATTTGCAGAGGGTAAGACAAGGAACAGGGCAAAGCAGAAAAAACAGGCAATACAACCAACATGGTCAACAAGATTTTCCCATTCTTCTTCCAACTTGGTCAGATACATGATTTGTTTCTCCAGACCATTTCAAAAAACTAGATCTTCAATTACCTATTACAGCCTACAAATGGATAACTCCAGTGGAAGTGGGAGACTAGGTTCAATTCTGTAAACCAGCTCAAAAGGGGAAATCCTGATAGCTCACTTAGGTCTTGTCCTATCTACCCATATAGCTTCATGCAATTTCTTGTGCCAATCCTTTTGACTATCTGAAACTAGTTTCTTCATTATGTTAATCAGGTTCTTGTTGCTTGACTCAACCTAACCATTTCCCTGAGGGAAATAATCAGATGAGTGACTAAGATGAATACTGTTGTTGTAGCAGAACTCTGTAATCTCCAATGAAGATAAATAGAATTGTCCATCACTAGCTTCAATGGCACTCCAAATTGTACCAAGATATTAGCTTTGATAAATTCAAAGACCACCTCAGATGTTGTTTTCTTGGTAGGCTTAGCCTCAACCCACTTGGTAAAGTAATCCATGACTGTTATGACATATAGGTGACCTGCAGAAGAGGGAGGATTTATTAGACCAATGAAATTAAGCCCCCATTTCTGAAAGGGACCCTCTACTACAACTTGCATCAATGGAAGAGCAGCCAACTGAGGCTTACTGGAAAACATTCGACACTTATCACACCTGGCCACCCAATTGTAGGAATCTTTAAACATGTCAGGCCAGTAGTAACACTACCTCAAGATTTTATATGCAGTGACTATGGATGAGAAGTGTCCACCACATGCCTCATTGTGGAATTCTTGAAGCAATCTCTCTTTTTGTGGCCTGTCCACACATTTTAAGAAAGTTCCATCTACTGCCCTCTTATATAACTGGTCATCATAAATGACATAGTTGGCTGCCTTGGTCTTCAAATATCTTCTCTGTTTGTATGTCAATCCTTTTGGGTAATCTCCATAAGTAAGGAAATAGGCGATGTTGGAAACCAGGGATCAAGAAGACTAACCATTAACACCTTCAGAGAATCCTCCTCTTGAGCTGCTTCCTGATTTTCAGCCATTATTTTACACAAGCCATTTCCTCTGACCAGCTTTGTTGGTTTGAGTTCAATATCATACTCATGTAACTTCACTATCCATGCACCTCTAGTATTACATCCTATTTCTTGTTGTGTCAAAATTCTCTTAACAACAGAATCAGGAATATAAATAATAGAATGGGAATGTAATACATAGAATCTAAAATTCTTCAGTGCCCTTACCACCACATATGCATGCTTCTCCATTTGAGAATATCTCAATTCATTATCCTTGAGCGGAGTGCTCATGATTGCAATAGGAAACTAAATTCCTTCATTGTTCTCTTGCATTAGGATGGTAGACAATGTATGGGCTTATGCGTAGCAGTATAATATGAATTCCTTGGTATAATTTGGATGCACCAACATAGGTGCATTGGCTATAGCATGCTTTATTAAATCAAAGGCCTTCTTCCCAGAGTCATTCCACTTGAAACTTTGACTACCCTTCATCATATCAATTATGCATTTTGTAATCTTAGAAAAGTTAGGAACGAACCGCCTGAGAAAATTTACCTGCACAAAGAACGATCTTGTTCTGAATTTGCTTGTCGGCAGGCTCAATTGTTAGATGGCCTTCACGCACTTAGGGTCAATTTGGATTCCTTCATGGGAAACAATATGACCTAGTATTCTACCTTGGGTGACATAGAAAATAGACTTCCTAGGATTAAGAGAGATGCCATGCTCTCTGAATCTCTTTAGCACTTTCTCATGATCTTTCAAATGATCTTCTCTCTTCTTAGAGAAGACTGCTAAATCATCCAAGTATATAACTATTATTCTATCCTGGAGGTCTGCAAATAAAGAGTTCATTGCCCTCTGGAAGGTAGCTCCAACATTGATAAGCCTGAAGGGCATTCTATTATAAGAAAACATTCCCCAAGGAGTGGTGAACGTTGTCTTATACTTATCCTCTGGGTCCACCTCAATTTGGTTGAAACCTGAGAAACTGTCCAACATGGACATCATTTCAGATCCAAAAACTATTTGCAATATATGATCCATGTTGGGTAAGGCATAATTATCCTTTAGAAAAGCTGGTTCAGATTCTGGAAATCTACACAAATTTTGATTTATCCATTCTTCTTCCAGACGGGCACGATGTTGGCTATCCATGTAGAGTGATGTATGGGGTAGATAATTTTTGCCTCCAACATCTTGTGAACTTCCCTCAAAATGGCATCTGAAACCTTACAATTGTAGTTTCGTTGCTTTTTCCGGAAAGGGACAACTTTAGGCTTGAGAGGGATTGTGTGCTTGAAGTCTCCATTCCAGAAAGTTTTGAGGTCTTCATGGCCCCAAACAAACACATCCTTATATTGGGAAAGTAGGTGTTTAGCCTTTTCTCTTTCCTTTTTTGTGCAACAACTACCAATATTTATCATCTTAGGTTTATTTTCATTTCCTATGTTCATTCCCTCGAAATCCCCTGAGGTACCACCTTTCCTATCTCTTTCTTTTCTAATATATGCATCATGTCTATCAAAAAGTTTTTCAAGGGAGATTAGGTGTTGAGGAATTTTTTTACCTTTTAACTGTTCTTCTCCAAGCTCTAATTCCTTCTTGCTGTATAGAGAGAGATCCTTGCAGGTACTAGAACTTCCTTCAAAATATTGATCACTAAATTGATCCGATCCTTCCATGAAAGCTTGTATCTGCTTGTCACTGATGAAGACTTGCCAAATTTCCACATTATCTGGAACATTCGGCCTAAAGAGAACTTCAACTTTGTATTTCTTATCTCCTATTTCTGGATGCGGGAGGAGAAGTGAAGCTGAGGCGGCCAAAAAATCTAGTCTTGTGTTTTTCTCTCTTGGAATAACTTGGATTGAAAATGCATCAAAGTCCTCTATCTTGTCCCAGACTCTATTCCTATAACTCCGCAGTCTCACATTTTTCACCGCGTACTACACTCAAACTTGCCTCACTATCAATTCTACATCACCGAGTGCTTTAAGGATTTTTACCCCTCTATGCTTTGTAGCAACAATGCCTAGCAACACAGCCTCATATTCCATCATGTTATTAGTGTTCTTAAACTGTAATTTATAAGAAAGTTGTATTATTTCTCCTTCTGGGGGAATAAGAACTATGCAAACTCCCAATCCTGCGGTAGCACAACTACCATCAAACTCTAAGATCTAGATATCCTGACTATTTGTATCTTCCTGTGTTTCATCTTGATGATCAAAATCTGAAAATAACATATAATTACCGAATTCCATCTCCTGGTAGAGGATTTGTGTCTTAGGGTCATCAGACTTCATTACTGTAAATTTTTCCTTTTCCTCAGGCTCCAGCTTTATCTTCTTAGTACCCACAAGAATTATAGCATGGGACCAGTCCATCTTGATTTCTCCACCTATGTCTCTGCAAAATCTTCTTCTTAGAAGCATGCCGTAGCTAGCTAGAAACCAGGATGTTCAGCTTAATCCTCTTTGCAGGGTGTGCAACCAATGCAACTTGTGCATCCTTTACCTAACCTAGGAGTGGCACATGTGTAGCATCCATTGAATAACAATAGCCAAAGGTTTTGGTAAGGTTCAATCCAAGGGCTTTAGCAATGAAGGAGGGCATGACATTATCAGAAGCTCTGGAGCCAATAATATAGTTGCTTAGTTTATGACCATTAACAAATAGGGAGACATAGAATGGGTCAGGCTTCTGACCAGGAGTAGTGGCTAAGATTGAAGAATCTTCTTATTGAAAGAGCAAGGGAAGGATGGGTTCTTCATTGTTTAAAGGGCCACTACTAGGAGGTTCATCACTAACAATAGAATTAATATTAGGCTGCATACTGGAATTAGCATCACTTTTACAGTAATCTACAAGCTTCAGAAGTTCAGTAGGAAGAGTTTTTAAATATTCTAAGGGAGACACTTGGATTAGAGAATCCTTGTATTATTTAATTATATCAAAGGAAGACAAAGACTTACCATTTGTTTCAGACTTTGAGTGATCCTTCTTCCAAGATGAAGAAGTAGAAGACCCAGGTGCACCAGCTGAAGGAGCAGGTGCAATATTCTAGGAAGGAAAAGAGTTTCCCAGGTTTTTGTCTCTCTGACATGTTGTTTCCACTGCCATTTGAATTCCATCCATGGTGGAAAATAAATCACCTCCAACTTTGGAATCAGATTCATGCTCCAAAAATAAATTACCGGAGTTGCCATGGGGAGCAAAATCTTCTTCACTTTCAAGATATTCAATAGTTAGCTCATTGCTTGAAGCTAGCTATCTGTATCTATTCATCTCCGGACAACTATTACCACCATGGTTAGCTCTTAGATGAAAAATTCACATATTATGATTTTTATCTGCCTCAATGGCGAGCCTTTGCTGAGCCGGTGGCAACTACAACTATTTAACTTCATGTTGTTTTTTGGGAATATCCTGGTAAGGAAGCTGGAGGGATGGGGTAGACTTTCCCATTTTTTTCTTAAGGGAAATCATCTCATTAGATAATTTTTGAAGCATTTCCTTAATATTTCAAGCTGCACCAAAAGTAGAGCTTGTGGAGGCACCACTTTGCATTTCTCACTTCCATTTCCCAGTAGCTATAAGGTCATCCTCTAGCTCAATTTCCAGAGTCTGAGCAACTTGCAAATTAACCACATGCACTCGTCTAATTTGGAAACTTATGTCAGGAGGAATGAAACTGATAAATAACATCTTCTGGTTTTTAGATGTAGGCCTGCTAGCAGTGGGGATCCTATTAGCTAGCTTATTAAACCTTGCAATAAAGTCCCTGATAGGAAAGCTAGGTTCTTTCTTTATTTTTGTGAGCTGAGTTAGAAGTGTGTGCTCATCTTTTTTACTATTATAGTGAGCTTCAAAATGGTTCTTCATATCATTCCAACTAGTTATGTATCCTGTAGGGAGATGTTGAAACCATTCAGCATCATTTTTTGTTAAAGTCTCTACAAACATTCTGACTGCCATGTCTTCATGCTGAGGGTTTACAATGTTGCATGCGGCGAAGAAGGCTGCAATATGCTCATCAACGGATACTTTCCCTTCTCCATTGAAATTTGGAAAGTTCTTTCAGGAGGCTCAAGGTAAGTCATTATTAGCTTCTAGCTGAAGAGGCCCAATGGCATTACCCAAAGGGATGACCATTAAAACAGGGAGGGTTACTGACACAACCTGAAAATTGATATTGGTAGGAGAAACTACTCTGTGAAGATTAAGGGTGTTACACAGTAACAGGGTAGTATTACAGATTACCAGAGGTATAGAAGAATGACTATGAATCCAAAAACTAGGGCGTGGTGGTGATAAAAGAGCACCACAGATACCTAGAAAGATAGGATCTCGGGTGTTGGTTCTTCCTCTTCTCAGAGGGTCTTCTAACAAAGGGAACTTATCCTTCTGCAATTCTTCAAACATAGGATCTTTATGTCCTTCTCTCTGGACACTTCAGGTATAGTTGGGATCCAGAGCTACTGAACTTGTTTACTGTAGCTGCATAGCTTTGAATCTTCTTTCCTGTAACACTCCCTCCCAATATTCAATGTTGGATACTTCTCTTTCTAGCACAAAGTTGATTCTTCTATATTGGTCAAGGGATTTTTGGCTTTTCCAGGCAAGGATATTCAACTGATTGATAATGTTTTCTTGCTCGTCCTGGATGCAAAGATTAGGTTTCTCTAGTGGGACTTGTCCTTCGTGAGGCAACACCATTTCTCCTTAAGAGTGATATGCATAATGTAGCATTAGGAATGCCAAACAGATAATTTCTAAGCCACTTAGTAAAGCCACAGATAGACTTACTAAGAAAGCTTAGGAAAATTAGGAGTTCTCCCTAGAAGAGTCACCAAAAACTGTTGGTTTATAGCTTGTCTACTTTAAGTTTGATTTAAATAATGACTCTTGAAAATACCCAATGCTGGCTTTTGTATAAAAAAAAGTAACCACATAATGGATCAATGGTAGGAATCTATCAATGACCCTTGAATTGAAACGTACAGTATCCCTTGCGTGAAAAATATGCAATGGATTTTGTCTTTCAGTTTTTAGGGGTATGCTCTTAACCGGAGAGTAGAAGAGGTTCAACCAAGTTGCTCAAAGCTTCAAAAAACTCAGGAAAAGAATGGAGATTTACTTAATGACATGCAAACTAAAATGCAAACTATTATGCAGTGCGGGATGAATGCAAACTACCATCTACTAGTAGAGATGAAGAAAGAAGGTGTAACAATGCAATTCCTATATTGCTAAGATTGTGAAACTTTGACAATACCAAGATTATCTTGATCTCATTTTCTATTAACCCTCTTCCCAAATCTTTATACAAGAACTAATCTATCAAAATAAGATGTTCAATGTAAAGAAAATAGAGTGCTTATGCTGAAGACAATAAACATACAAATTTACTGAATGAGAATAACAAAACCTGGTTCATTACTATTCATTCAATTTCTAGTATTAACGTCCTCATTCAAAACATTACACAGATAACTAAGATGAACAACAAAAATCACTTCAAACTCAAAGTCACACATAGTAGTCCCAGCTATAGGGGTTCACCCAAAGTAAATTTTTCCGATCTTATTTACTTTACATAAATTTACATATATAGATCTTCTTAGAAAATGACCCATTACAAAAATGATTGCCTCTTTACAATATTCTAAGAGGAACATTCTAATAATAAACCTGGTCGGTTACAAAAACTGACAAAGCTAAAAAAATGCCCAAAATGGCTACAATATACAAAAATTGGGAAGATGGCATAGGTCAACAGATTCTATGTCTCCTTCGGTGTAACAACTTTTCCTCTGTAAGCCTTCATTGCATCTGTTACCTTGCCCAATTCCTGAGCATTCAAAATGATTATATTGTCAGCTTGGATCATCCAAAAATCATGCATCTATGTCAGTTCATGCAACCTGGCAATCTGGGACCGGAGCTTGTCTGATTCCTTTTTTATCACTGCATCTATTACAGAGAGCTCACTGATAATTGACACTTGGAAGTTAGCCAGATTTGCAATCTCATCTATGAAAGCAAGAAACTTAGCTTTCATTCATTCTATATTCACCAACTTGTCACTTCTAGAAACTTAAGATTCTGTGTGCAAAACTTTCAAAAAGTCAAAAAGTTTGTCCATCTCCTTTTGCACTAACTCAATCATAGTCTTGAGTTCATTTTCTGATCTACTTGAGTTCTCAACCACGAACTCTAGAGATTTCCTCCAGTGAAACAATGGCTCTTGCCCAATCTTGAGGATACCATTGGAGATTGAAAGACTAGTCTTCATATCAATCACCTCCTGCAAGGTTGCTAGTTTCTCTGTCAATCTAGTGGAAGCATTATAAATGGTCTCCTGGTGCTTTGATGTTGTATCCTTCAAATTTTCTGCATCAAGTAGAAGATTCCCCAAATTCTCAATAACAATGGGGCCTTGAACCTTCATTGCCTCTATCCATGCTCTGCCAATTTTCCCAATTTGTCTCTCTTGCTGCAGCTTCATTAGCAGATTCTTATTTTCTTCTACATTGGGGTCAAACTGAGAAGATAAAGTACTGCCAAGAGAAGATATAATATACTCGAATAGCTCCTTATTTGCAGAATTGAGGACTTCCTTGTCTACTCAGATCTCTTCTAATCTGTCCTCAATTCATTCATTGGTGGTTTTCCAGATATTCACCATTGAGTCATGCACCGGCACTCCTAGGTCCATAGTTTTAATCTGGAAATCTTGAGTTGAAAGTTCATGAAACTTTCCTTCTTTCTATGGCTCTACTATTTCCATTAGCATATGCACGACTATGGAATCATGGGAAAGGGCCTCCATGGACTTTTTATTCTTTTCCTTATCACTGGTGGCTAAGATGAGGTTGACTTAAGGATCAGATCCTTTGAAGAAATGGCCTCCTCATGTCGCTTCTTCTTCTTCTCAATGGTTTCTTCCAACCATGAGTCTGTAGATAGCACCTTTATTGCAAACTGAAGAGCTATAGGATCAAAGATCTTCCGAGCCACTGGAGGAGTCTTCTTGTCTTGAGGTGGAACATGGAAGGAGGCAACCTTAGTCACTGAAAGGGCCAGAGTGTTTACTAGCTGAGAGGAATCCTAACCATCCTTGGGATTTTTGTCATCCAAGGTGATAACTGGAATTGGTGAGGGAGGCTTGGTCACGGGAACCTCTTGTTCTTTCTTCTTTTCTGTTTCCTTATCTTCTTCCTTTTCCTTTTAATTTCCAATTTTTGGGAGCAAACCATCTCTGCAGGTTGGAGTGATGGGAACATTCTTTTTCGAGGGCTGGTCACCTCCTTTCCCAATGGATTGCACTACACCTGTTGAAACTGATGGCTCCATAGAAGAAGTAACTATTGAAGATGATTTCTTAGCTCCGAAAGTCATTCCACCAGATGAACCTGTGCCAGAAGTTATTTTTTGTCGTGCTTTAGTCCATTCTACCCACTTTTCTGTTCTCTTAATAATGCCTCTCATGAGAAGCTCCAATGAATCAATCACTAGACCAGTTGGTGGAGAGGAAGAAATGGGCAACACCTTGATCTGGTTGTAGGATGAGGGATGCATGAAGAGGCCATCATCTGCAAGATCAAATACATCAACAACATTATTATACATTGCAATTTCATCCAAATTTAAATGAGACCATAATTTTTCCCTTGTCTTATACTCATTAAAACACTCAGCCCATAAATCTTCAATATCCAGGACATGTCTGTAGGCATGTCTGAGATTTACGTGATCTCTAACAAAACCTATAGGATCATGTTGAGGCCTAAGAACCTCATAATAAGGTAGCTTGATCTTATCCTCAAAAATCTTTACTAAATTCTTGGCATCATATCTGGATGCACAGGAAAATGGACCAACCACCACGGGGAAGGAAATTCCTGTGATCTTCTTCATACTTGAACATAGAGTGTTCACTTCCAATATCTGCCGGCAAAGCTCCACAAAGAACACCTTATCTTCAGGATACCAGGACAATCTCTTAGGAAATCCAGAGAAGGCTCCTATCTGAAGATAAGAGAAACTCAGGAATTGGATGAAAGAGCATCCATACTGACTGATTGCCAAGATGGCCTCTGGTGAGAATCTTCTTTTTGGGCAACCTTGAAGTTCCCAACATATTCTCATTGTGAATGCATCATTCACAATATTATATTCCTCAAATATTTTATGCAAATGCAAATTCAGGTAGAACTCATATATTTTGGTGTTGTTATCAAAATTTTGGATTTTTGGTAAGCCGAGCCATAGGTGCTGAGTCACTAGAGGATAGATCAAGTATGAAGACATGTAGAACTATTTGAATCCCTGATAGGAACTCATCCAAGATGCTATCTTCCCACACAAGATTTTTTCCCAATCAATGAACATATTTTCTACGTAGATAGCTTGAACAAGGAAGAAATTATGTTCAACGAGATCTAGGATCTCAGGTTTTCCGTCCAATCTGGTCAGCAGGTCTAGAATATCAATAATTTCCCTCTTTAGGGTTGTTCTAAAGAGAGTCTTCAACATCTTACTTTTATTTGATCAAGAGGTCTGGAACCATGTCTTTTGCATGTCTTCTCTCCTTAGAGTCTTCTTTTCATTGAACATAGATGCAGATGAGCCGAAGTCAATGTCGCAATACACATCTTTCAGCGGAATGCCAAAAGTGGATTGGATTAGGGTTTTATCAATTGTCAGCAAAATAAACTAATCTAGGAACAATATTTTGTTTGTCACCAGGTCATATTTCTCTATACATTCTCAGACGAGCTCAGGAGCTTGTATTTCCATTGGAAACCCTGCAGATTCTACCATACCGTTGTTCTTGAGCTTCTGTGTAATAGGGTGAACTGGATGAGAATTCAATCTTCTGTGCAAATCTCTGAGATCAAAGAATCTTAGAGATGTGTCGGAAACTTCTTTCAATTCACTCTCAATACCAATTAGTTTGTCATAACCAAAGCTTTAATAGACATTTACTATAAAATTGAGAACATGAGTGAAGACAAATGGCTTTCTATACAAAAATAGTGAGCAACAAAAGATGGCGAATGCTGAAGAAATAGCCGCTAAGATCCAAATGTTGGGGCCACATGAATGACATTAAGGTGACCTAGAAAATGCAATGGTAGGATTAGCATTTAATTTTTTGATAATCAACGACTATTTGAAATTCCCATTTTGGAGAACATAGCAGCCTCAAAATCCTCAAACTTACACTTAACTTTATGTTCATTAGCCGCTTGCTAAAACAAATCTTTAGTCTTGCAGAAAAAAATATACTTTCCTTCCGATACCGAAATGAATGAACATTAGACCATTTTATCTAGTGCAGGAAAATAATATAAGAGAATACTTTTCCCGCAAGCCTGTTTCCTTTATTTCAGAAAAGTATCCCAACGGCTTCACCTTTTATCCTTTGCACACTTAAACAACTACTTTTCCATCGCGAGCACATAACTTCTTATTTGCTCATTTCACTTGTGTCGGGGTTGCACCTTTAAGACCAAATTTTTGAGACGTTGCATGATCACCGCCACTACTTTGTGACCTTTCAAAAGAACACATTAAGAATTACAGATTTGAGGGTGAATACTTCTCATTTGAAAGATGCTATGACACCCCTTTCCTGACATACCTAAATCACCTAAACACCAGATGAAGCAGAAAGAATGAAAACCCGCTAGGCTGAAATAGGCAAGGAAAATAATTTATCTGATAAGCACATTAGGGGAAGGTTTTAAGATGAATGAGAAGTAGGTCACCAAAGAATTTTTACCCACTAAGACCAAAAGACCCTAGACTAAAAATTTTCAACATTTCCTAATAAAAATTAATTTAGAATACGCCCAGTTGAATTAGATCATTGATGTGTCTCGAAGACTAAATTACATGCCTTTTTGATGAATGAGTCAACATTTTTTGATGTATATTATGATGTTAGATGATATGATATGATGCTTCAACCTCATGATATTTAGGGTCAAAAATAAATGTGCTCACTGAGATTGATAGAAACCTTAATTGATGGGATATGATGAATAAATTTTTTATGCTTGACTGATTAAGATGATCGATAAATGATTGACTAGTTAATATTGGGTTTGATAGGCCCATGTAGATGCTTTTTTATGCTCCACTTATGTTGATGATGTTGTGATATCACTTGATGTTAGTCAAAATCACTTGGTTGATGTTGTATTGCTGTGAAACTGATAGAATGGGTAGGTTGATGAAGGAACCCAAAGGTGATAAGATAAAGTAGGTTTATCATACAAGGATGCAAATGACAGATGATAAGAAGTCAAAAAAATGCAAAAATTACATAGTCTAATACAAGTACTCTCACAGAGTGATATGAGCATTCTCAGTGGGTGGTATGAGTAAACAAGAATAGGATCCTGACTCATACCAGTTAGGATGAGGATTCATACGAGAATATAGTTTTGTGTCTTCTATTACACACTTTTGTAAGTTTTTTTGATTCACAATTTCAAGTTTACAAACATGTTGAACACATTGTGAAGAGAGTAACTCAATAGTAGCAAGAAAACACTAGATCCTAAGGAGATTGGCAGAGTGGAAAAATCCTCATTCACTGAATTAGGTATACACCCAAGAGCTAATCATAATACAACAACCATCAACCATGCAATGGGTATAACAATGTAGTATTATCCAACTCCAAGTGCTAATGGGGGCACAGTACGGTGAGTGTCTTAGGTGAGTTCATATCTCCCTCACACTTAGAATATTCCACTTTCACAGGTGATCTAGGTATCTTTTACTCCCAATTTATTAGTAAGGTTTTTTGTTTGAATGTATCCTCTACATCCACACAAGCGTGATTGAGGTGTATAGCCCCACAAAGCACCTTAGCACTAGCAGTCATGAAATATGATTGAGACTCGTAGGCCCTACTATATTTTATATGAGAGATGAGTATAAGATCAAATGACATTCATCTTCAGATACTTTGGTATCAATGAAGCAATTTATTATAGTGAGTTGGAGTGGCTTGGCATTAGTTCATCCTCACATGGGTCATTCTCCAATGGTGAGTACTTTTTCCCACTTGGACAGGCCCTCTACAAGGTAATCATGCACCAAGAAAATGATAAAAATGTCTTTGGATTTTTTATCATCCCTAGAAGGGAAAGAACATAATCTCCTAACATTCTTTCCATTTCAGACACATGAGACACTTGGTATTTTTAATATGTCTAGCATGCAAGGTCCCTACTTTAATAAAAACAAGCAAGATGTTTTGTTGAACCGTGATTAGGAAACTTGCAAAAAATTGTTAGTAGTTTGATGTCTAAAGTCTTCATTATTCATCTTGCAAACAAAGGTTTCTAAATATCGGTCTCTATCCACATCCTACAGACAACAATTAGGTTGTAAAGAAAAATAGAAAACAACACACAGAGAATAGTTAGAAGTCTGAAATCCTATTTGAAATGCTTATTGTTAGAGAGAAGAATAACATAAATTCATATGAGTAACCCTCAGTTTCCATACAAAAATACATAGGATACAATACAAGTATTCATCCTCACTCGTATTGACTAGTGATAATACTCGTACGAGTTTTTGCAGCAGAGTGTACAAAACAAAAATTCGATACTAAAAAAACGAGAAGTTTGTGAGGTCATAAATTTGATTTTTTGCCCCACAGTGGGTGCCATAAATGTGCGTGAAAAGTGACCTCTAAAATACACCCACAATTCAATATAGCCTTACTTGATTAATCTAACAAAGCATGAAATTAACTAATCGAAGTCGATCTATTGCCTTCTAGTATGTAGGAGTAGGAGTTTTCTCCCATATCATGGAAAACCTAGTGACTTGACACTATATAAAAAAATGATTTAAGTTATTAAGCTATATAATATGCAAGAGAGTTCATCCAATGATTACCATTATTTCATTTTAAAACCCAAGCAAAAGATTCCTATATTATGAATTAAAATTTATTGAAAACAAGAAAGTATGCAAATGGTAAATACTTTAAACTCAAAATGCAATCGATAAATGAAAACCAGTATAAGAATGCTACTAAAAAAATTGGATCCTTTGTGAGAAATGAAGCTCTCTTTTATAGAAAATCTCTCTCTAATTGACGATCAAGATTGAAAGCTGAAGAATGGAAAAAAATTCATTCAAAGAAGCACAATCCATGTACATGGAAGATCATTGGTTGAGAGAGTCAGTTGACTGAGATGACTGATCAGTCATGCAGGAAACTTCCAAAATTAGTTTTCAGTTAATTGAAATGTTTCCAAAATAATAAACAGAAAGGACTTAGTTAACTAAAAAAGACAAATTTGTTTCTATTTTGATATTTAGACAACTGAAATGATAACATATAAAAATACATTTTTGAATATTTAAATGATTTTAAATATATTTTAAATCAATATTATTAATTTAATTCATTTTTGAATTTAATTGACAATTAGCCGTTTATTTAATCAACATATTAGAATGCCAATTAAATAACATAAGGTTTATTTGCCAATGTTTTATAATTTTAGGAATTAATTAATAATCAAGTGAGATGACAGATTAGGACCTAGGGTTTAGGTCAGATTAGACTGAAGATGATGAATTACCATTAGGTTTAGGACTTAGGATGATCAATATTAGGGTTTTCTGGATAGGAGATTGAGATTGGGGGTGTAGGGTTTAGATGACCATTTTTAGGTCATTACAGATCCCAACTATAATGTAGATTAATTGTTCAAAATTACTATTCAAAATTGTCAAAAAAAAAATTCATAAAGCAAAGATTCTTTCCCTTTCATTGCAATTCATTTCCCTATTGTAAACATCCCCTACAATCCATATAGGTTTTTCAAAGTCAAAGGTTGATTGTGGAGGAACTTTGTCAAAGGGGTGTACTTGTTGATGTTTGTTTAAATCCTTGTACAATTGAGTGCATGGTCCTCTACAAATATTTTAGGTATTAAGTACATACTAACTCTATTCATGCCTTTTAAATTGGGGTTTATTGAATGTATGATACAAAGGTTTACATTTTATTATAGTCACTAGATACCCTAATGAGGGTTTTAATTAGTTTCACAAAAAGTTGAATAAATTTATTCAAACCAGATGAAATAAAATGTTACAAATACCAAATGGAAGATAAATTAATGCATTACCACTTAAGAAAATTACCAAACCATTTCATTAATTATACACCATGAAAATGGACTAAAAACACTCAGTTATGAAAGAGATTCTATGAGAAATTGCAGAGAAGCTATGATTTTTAATGTCAACTTGTGAACCATGATCACTACCCTATTTCTTGAGAATTTACATCATATACATAGCCATATAAACCCACTTCAACTGACAAAAATCCCTTTAACTACCCAAAACCAATCGGTGCAAGAAGTTGTCAACAACTTTTAAAAAGTTGTTTGACAACTTTTAGGCAAATTTTGCAACTTTTACATATTTTTCTCTTATAGACAATCTATTGACCCAAAATGACTACATTGCATATATTCACATCAAATATGACCTAAAATATCCAACTCCACTCATGCTCTTGAATTTTTACCATTTGATCCAATATGACAACTTTGAGCAATCGTGACAACTTTCAGGATTATCAAACCTTATGACCCTAACATCATACTAATTGGCTCTTAATGGCCTTTTTACATTTTATTTGGTCTATGAATACCTTATTGACATGAGAAACCATTAAACATAAATCCTCCATGTTTGACCTTCATGTAGGTCCTTGGGAAAATGAGGTGCTCCTGCACTACTTTATTACCTAGATTGACTGATAGTATATTCCTTTCAGTTATTGATGCTAATGTGTCCACATTTTCTAAAGCTTGTATTTGCAATAATGTCTTGTTACAGATTTAGGTCTCTATTGATAACATTGGGGAAACACTCCCTACATGGTAGCTAGGGTTCCTCCTAAGACTTTCATTTCTGGTGTCTGCTCCAATTCTCATGGGCGACGTTGTAGATGAATTTTTTCCACAAGGAGAGAAAATTCACATTCACAATCTCCTCATCGTCATTCTCCCAAGTGCTTGCTTTTACCGTATAATTATGTAGTTCCTCCCCATCTTTGAGGTTTCCCTTCTGGCTGGGTGCACGCCACCAATCCTACTTTTTGACTACTAGCTTCTACTTGTTTTCCTTCTCAGGTGGATGCTTTGGGTTGGCCTTCTTCTTCCAAAGGCTTCCCTAGATTGGCGTTGACAATCTCTCGATGACATGAGGAAAAGGAGGATGAAGAAGACAATTTAGATGGTTGGACCATGTTAGACCCTGATCCAAAACAATAGTCAGGATGGGGAAAGAAGGATGAACCATGCCCTCTACCTCCTTTGGCTATTTCCTTGGATGCTTGAGGGTGCTTCACTTCTAGGCTTGACCCATTTTATGTTTCTTTGTGACTTTTTCTTTATGTTGTTTATTATGTCTAGGCATGACCGATATGACTCTGGGGCTTTGCCCACATGGCTTGGAGGGAGTGCTTTTATCCTCCCATTTGAATTTCTAGTAAATGTATTTTGTTAATTAAGTTAATATAATTTGGTTAGTATTTCCATAAAAATAAAAAAAACAAATTGGCTAGGCCCTTGACAACTATGGAATAGTACTGTGTATGTAAATTAGAAGAGTATTATTTCAGTAATTATATGTAAAAATATTTTAATACAAATGATATATCAATATTTATTCTTAAAAGGAATGTTGTAAGTTTTAAAAAGTAATCAATTCATTAAAGATTGTGTTTTTTTTATCATTTTGGATACTTTAACAAAAAAACATGTTAATGTGGTATCATATTTGAGCATATAGAGTCAAAATTTTTTTTTTTTTTGATGAATAGTCCTTTTCTATTAATAAAATATTAAAGATACATATTCACAAAAAAGGGGCCGGGGGATACAAAAATCACCCCGCAGAGTTCACACGGCTAAGCCGGAAGCATAAAACTATTCATAAAAAAAAAAACATAATGCCATTTAGGCAGCAAGAGCAGTTCCCGAAGGTGGCAGATCTTTATCATCCGGTCCCCACTGCTTAGTGGGATTGACAGTAGGGTCGGGAAGTGACCAACCATCATTATCAACAGCTTCTTTTTCTTTTTCTTTGTCATCCGCCCTAGGCGGGGAAATAGCAAGCGCCAGGCAGGGAAACTTGGAAGTGGCAGGAGGCCAATCCCAGCCACGGCGAGCACCAAGGACGTCAGGAGGGGCAGACTGTGCCGGGGCTGACCCCCATCCAGAGGTCCGCGGAGGCGGAGAAGCCGAGCGTCGCTGCCAACCATCCCCACCACCTCTTGGAGAGTGATGGCGAGGGAATTGGGACCGTGGCGTATGTGAGCGGCGTGCAGAGGAGCTACGCCCGCAGTGACAGCCTCTGGGAGGCGTACCCTCAGCAGAAAGAGCATCCGAAGGAACCCGGGCAACCGTACAGGGAGCGTTGCCCCAGTGATTCAGCAGCTCCTATAGGTGAGCAACCTCCAGAGCCACTTTGTTGGCTTGCACTTGAATTTGCATAATCACATTATTGCATATAGTAGCTTTTTTATACATAGCAACATTTGTATCAATAGAGCTGTGAGCAAAAATGACAGAATTTCTATCTTTCCAAAGATTAAACAAAATCTCCATCCTGAAAGTATGCCAAATTTGGGTAAACTTGGAGAGAAGTCTGGGAGAGTCGCCTAAGATAATCATATGCCAGGAGAATGGCTCAGGCTGAAAAGGCTTGAAAAAATCATGAACCCACTGCCAATACTGTTGAGCTCTCCTACAGAACCAAAAAATATGCAAAAAGGACTCAGGGTGCCCGCTAAAAGGGCAACGAGGATCCTGAACTCCCAGGTGTTGGAGTCTAGGGCCGACTGGGAGACCTTGAAACAAAAGACACCAAGCAAAAAGAGCCATCTTGGGCTCTGTAATGGTAGTCCAGATAGTATTTTTTTAAAATGGGGACTTGACAAGGAAATTGGTGTACACATTTATGACATATTTGAAAAATCCAAATAATATTTTAAGAAGTTCCATGCTAGGCTCCACATGTATTGGTCCCTCTCCCCTATGATGACATTATTGGATAGACTGAATAAATGACTATTGTATTTATAGTTTGGAGCACTGCAAAATTGTACAAGCATTTGGATAGAACAACATAACATGTGCACACACACACACACACACAAACATGTGTGTGTGTGTGTGTGTGTGTGTGTGTGCATACATATGTATATATGTATATACATATTTTTTTAATCAATATAAAGTTATTTTTTATAATATTAAAATATATTTTAAGAATAATGCTATAGTGACATTATTTTTATAAAGATGAAGTTGACATAATATATGCAACAAATAGGGGCTTACATTTTATTTTTTATTATTGTCATTTATTAGGAGATATGAGAATACTTGTGTAATGACTTTCTCTTGTTTTTCTATATCACACAAAATAGGTTTTGAAGGAGCACTAAAACCTTTTACAATAGGATAATAATCATTAAAATATTTGGAACATCAAATCCAAACACAAACAGAACCGAAAACATAAGAAAATAAAACGTAAAGCACAAGAAAAATTAGTATAAAAAAATTACAAATGCTTCAATATTTCAACTACCTCTAGCGCTTGTTGTTGGTAGAAATTACTGAATATTAGAAAGTCTTTCTTGTCTATTTCAAGGAATTTTTTTGTACTAGCTCTATTTCTAGTGCTAAGGTCAATCTATGATTTTTTTTTCCAAGGCATGTTTATCAATTTGTAGAAAAAAAGGCACTCTTGGAGCTCTTTAAGATTCTTAGTAACAATTTTCATATTGGTTTGACTACTTTGTATCATGTATTTTTTTATTTCTACTACACATTAGAGATTTTCCCTTATGGTCATAATATTTTTCTCAATAAAAGTTGCCCCCTAATTAATTTATTGCTTTCACATCTCTACTACAATCATCTCGACCACAAATTCACTACTAATAGTACATGGACTCCCAAACTTATAAGGTATTCCTATCACCCTCTTTCAAAGGTTGAGTTTCACACCAAATTTTATACAAAATACTCCTAGCCTAATGCTAATTTTATTATTTTATACATAAAACAATTTGGTTAAGACATGTTTAGAATAAAACTGTAAGAATTTTCCAATAGCAATGAACCACCCAAGATCTAGAGGCCAATGAGTAACACAAAAAGGAGACAAATAATATGAAAATAATAAGTTGCATTCGCACAAATAATGGAATACAATATGATCAACTCAATTGCAATACCATAATTGATGGATTGACTCAACTTCAATGAGTGCAATGTGGATGTGGATGCTCATATATGCAAGACAATAAGAGACTATCATAACTTAAGAGATAAATTATCACCTGCACAAGGTGGAAGCACATGTCCACTTAAGGTGGATCATCCTTCATTATGCAATGAAGTTTATGCCACATGTGGAGGATGACAATGTGATAAGTTCACTAAAGGTGAGGACAACACATAGGTGGAATTTGATAACTACTATCACCACCTAAAGTGTAATTTCTCCTAAAATATGTGCAAATAAAGGTGCAAAATCCAAAGTGTCTCAAATGCGAACTACTATGATATGCATTATCCTAAGTAAGCTTAACTATAATTAGTGAATATGTAATTACACCAATAGCCCCTCTAAGCGCAACTTAATGGATTGTGCTTAAAATTACAATGAAAGATGGGCCTTGGCTACTAAACCATATTAGGTACCCATGTACAATATGTAATGAAATGCACAAAATATCTCACAAACCAAGAAAGGGAGAAATTCACATGGGAGAGAAATCCCCTGCAAAGGAGAGTTGAAAACACACAATACTCTCAATAATGAATGAGAGAGAAGAAGAGATACTTCAAGGCCCCTATGTAATGTTGAATCTCCTGCAAAGATGGTCCAAGATGAAAATTTATCCTCCATGGGAAGAAAATAGAGACAATATTGTACCAAGAATGTAAAAGTGTGACAAAACTAGGTACCATTGTTGATGAAGTCTAATTGATGAGTAACACACTATAATATGATAGAGATCATGTATGGAGTCACATGCTTGAGCATTAAATGAACACTCACAACTATTAGGTTGGCACAATCAAAGTCTAAAATAGAGTTATGCACTACCAATTATTGATTGGTACATTAACCTTTATTTTTCAAGTCATCTTCGCAAGACAGATTCACTATGATAGACTTGCATCACTTGCAACAGACTTTCTCAACATTGGACTCACACAATCATCTCTTGGGATTACAATTACATAGCCAAAGTATTCTCTTGATTTACTTGCTTTATTCTTCATTTCTTATTGCAAGCTTGCACTAAACAAATCACATCCTTAATAATATCTACAGGTTTTGGTAAAGAGGATAATTAAGTCTCTAGGAATGTCAGGGCTGTGATTCATAAACTTTGGAAAGAAGATTTTTGTGCCTCACAACTCACACCCAAACTATTCACTTGAGTGAGTGAGGACCCCTTCATTTTTCTTTTTTTCCTCTTGTTTTTTTTCTTTTGCTTCCTTTTGGTTATACCTTTTGTACTTTTTAGACTTTCACTTATCTGGGAAAAGGGCATTGCAAATTAATTTTAAAACTTCTGAGGGTGACCTTGTTCCCTATTTTTCCTTTATTCTTTCCTTTTTCCATTTCTGACTTTCAGGGATCAATGATGGAGGTGTGTCAAACATATTCAAGGATATTTGACCCCCAACCCACTAATTTTTAATTTTTTCCCTATGTCTATGTTTAGTTATCTAGAATAATTCATCCTTAATCCTTGATAGCTTGTGCATCCCTTTCAACGATTTGGTGTTATGACAACAAAAATCTTATGTCAACATGAAATCTAGAAATGTCCAATCCTCAACCCACAAAAGGTAGTTATGTTGTCCTTTTTGGGAACCCTGATTGTGTATTAGTGCACTTATGGATGATGATATCACCCACCTTTATGGGCCTACAAGAGAAGGCTCACTCATTTGAAAACCTTACTCTCTAAATCCATTGTGTGTCTTTGATCCTTTTCAATAAAACTAAGTTATATATTCCTACCAAAGTGACATCAACCAAACCAGTAGTGTGATTTTGTGAATGTTGAGTGTGATTCCAACAAGTTTTAGGTAAGATTTATTATATTTTGTCATTTTTAGTAATTTTTCCTTTGTTTTCTCTTGTTTTATTTTGTGTTTTTGTGCCTTGGTTTTCCTTTGAATATTCCTCCTCTAGTTTTAGGGTAAAATAAAAATGATGAGTCCACTTAAGCGAGATCTTTTACACTTAGTCATTTTCCAAAAATGGAGTTTCCGAATTGGGGTGCTACTTGTAAAAAATGACGCAACATTATGCTTTGGGGAATCAAGCCAAAATTAAAATCTGAATTTTGTGAGGCACGAGCGCCCATTTTGAAATTGGGTCTTGTTTAAAAGTTTACCCCATTTAAAAATGTAGTAACATCTATAATGAGACAATGTTTCATTCATGCATTTTTTTAACCTGCGAGGTAGACCCCTTTTTTTTAATTGTGTGCATTTTTTTAGTTTTTAGTAATATTTATTAATTTTTAGCATTTTTTGCTATTATTTGTTAAGAAAAATGAGTACATATGTTAATTTTATTTACTTTTATTATGTAAATGTTAAAAAAAAGGTTTCATATTCCTATTTATATTTTCCATGCATTTAGTACATATAGATATGATTTTTATTGTGTCTGTTCCTAAAAATTTATAAAACACATACATTACACGATAAAAAATAATAAAATAAAATAAATGAGCAACCCATAATACAAACCTTTAATGAATAATAAATGAGTAATCCCATGACCCCTTAGTACCACTTAGAAAACATTAATGTATCCTAGGGCCAATTATGTATTCTAGTATCCCTTAGCACATATTATATATCCTAGGACCATTAATGAGCCCTTAGGACCCATAAATAGGTCCTAGGACCCCTTATGCCACTGATGAACCCTTAAGACCCATTATGTATCATAAGGGATCTTAAAAGAGCATAGGACCCATTAATTGGTCAATTTAGAACCACTTACGACCCATTAATGTGTCATAGGAACCCTAAGTACCCATTAGGACCCCTTACAACTCATTATGTATCATAAGGGGTCCTAAGGGGTTGTAGGATACATTAATGGCTTCTAGAAATATTTAACACCCCCTAGGACCCAATAATGTGACCTAGGACCCCTTAGAATGTATTAGGACCCCTTAGGAACCACTATGTTTCAAAAAGGGTCCTCAGGGTTTGCATGACCCTATAATGAGTCCTATGACCATTTAGGAACCCTTAGGACCTATTTATGTTTCCTAGGACCCCTTAGTATTAATTAAGGCCCATTATGTATCATAAAGGGTGCTAAGGGGTTGTAAGATACATTAATGAGTCCTAGGATAGTTTAGAACCCCTTACAACCCATTATATATCGTAAGGGATCACAAGACCCATTAATGTGTTATAGGACCATTTAGGACCCCTTAGAACTCAATATTGTCTCCTAGGACTGTTTAGTATGCATTAGGACCCCTTAGGACCCATTATGTATCATAAGGCATCCTAAGGGGTCATACGACCCATTAGTAAGTCCTAGGACCATTTAGGACCCCTTAGGCTATTAGTCTTTAATGAAATTGAGAGGGGGGGGATGGGTGAATTGGTGGAACCACAAATCTAAAACTCTTTTTCAATAGATTCCAGAATACCCAAAATGCAAATGAAAATACTATGTAGAAACTTAGCAAGTAAAACATTCACACAATGTAGACTTAACACACAAGATTTTTCCCTTGTAAACCCTTGTTAGAGGGAGAAAACCATGTGTGATATGATACCCACAAATTTAATTAGTGCACCAAAGAAATCTTTCATGTTAGGAGAAATTACAAACACCCTATTACGAGTATACCTAGTTAAGAGTATCTTTAGACCCATTAGAAGCTAATACAAGTCCTATTAAGAACTACCATATTAGAGGATTTCAACCTCCTTCTAAGAGTTACCTTGTTAGAGGATTTATTCTTTAGATCCTGTTAAAGACCCTTCTCACCATGTTAAAAGTGACCTTGTTAAAGGATTTAAGCTACAAACTTGTTAGGGCCTCCCTTAAGAAATACCCAATAATAACTAATCTGATAAATGACACTCTTTTTTTGAATGATCCACTTCAATTTTTCTCATAGCGCCTATTTAAGAATTACACAACTTCACAAAATTATAGTCTCTTATTTCACAATCTCCATCTCTCTATTAGCCCTAAATCTCAATTTCATCCTTCTTTTATAACAACTTTATCAAAGTCAGCCTCAATCATAAAATAAATTTTTTACCCACCAACATAAACATCTAATCTGATCATGAAAGAACACATTAGTCAACTCAATAAATTCAAGAAAACATTTATTAAGTTATAAATAAACCTTTCTAACATTAATGGTGCAGGAGCACACCTAACTGAAACCCTGAGCTCCTTATTTATGGCATTTATTGAATCTAGCCAAGTCAGGAGAGTTTGTGTGGACCTTATAAGTTCATTTGTTTTATTTCCCTAAGATGGATATGAATAGGTCAATCCATGTCTAGATAGGTTGCTTAGTTGGTTTACTTTAGTTGTGTATGTGTGTGTGAGGTACTTGGTAAGCCTCTAGAAATCCAACCAAGGTATCGGGAACCTTGGATAAGCTTCTTGGTATCACTGGCACTTGGCCTACACTGGTGACTAGAATCTCGACCTACATTGCCTAGCAAATTGGCCTACACTGCCTAGCAGCTCAACCTACATTGCCTAGCAACTCATCCTACACTACCTAGCATCTCGGCCTACATTGCCTAGCAACTCGGCCTACACTACCTAGAAAATTGGGCTACATTGCCTAGCAGATTGATCTACACTGCCTAGTAGCTCGGCCTACACTACCTAGTAGCTCGACCTACATTTGTGCCTAGCAGCTTGGCCTACATTGGTGCCTAGAATCTCGGCCAACACTGGAGCTCGGTTTTCTTTATTGTTGCTTGGCAATATTTAGTCGTAATGGCATGTGAAAAGTGAATCTTTTCTTTTATGGACAGTATGGTTAGTGTAATGGTTCCTCAAGAGATTCTTGCAAATGAGTGGACCGTTAGGGTTGTTTCCTGTGAGAGGATGGTTATTAATAACATCCCAAGCCTTCATTTTAGAGATCTAGAGAGTAGAGATTAAAGAAGAGGAGAAGCTACAGGAAAATTAGAGATTTGTAGATTATTGTACTATTTTTTTTTGTTTCCAGTAATGAGAAGTTGCAGATTGTGTGTTTAGTGGATATCAAGTTTCTTTGTGGTTCCTTTTGCATGCAAGTAGATTAGTTACTTTTTTTTTGTTTTGCAAGTTTTTAGTTCTTTACCCGTTCTCAGTTGTAAATAGTAATGGCCCCTCGAGATTCCTAAATCCATGGTGAGAATCATGTGTTGGAATGGAACTCGAGAGGAGCCCTTGTACATAGTTTCCTTTTTGTTTTCTATAGGAGAAGAAACAACAAAGAGTCTGGAGATATTAACCTAGGTGAGCTTGGTAATAGTCTGGCTAGGGAAGAGAATGAAATCAATGTTTAGAAAACATTGAATAAGTGAGTAGAATGAATCTATTTGTGTAGGTTCAGCAAGAAGGAGATGAAAAGCATTTTGATGGGGGACTGAGTCTTGAAGAGGTAAAGTTGAGAGTGTCTTACCTCAGTTTAGGGTTGTGAACACTCTAAGAGATCTAGGAGAAAGATCTCATAACAGAGCCAAGATGGTTCTTTAGTAGCAACAAGACTCCCATCTACATCAAATTGGTATCAAAGCTTGAATTGATTGGGCTTGTGGTAAATGTTCCAGCCAACAGTATCAGTAGGTGAAAACAAGATGGTCACCAACGTAGAGCTTGCAAAGGAAGTAGATGAGCAGAAGAGAGTGATAGAGGATCAAAGGGAAAGGAGTAGACTCCTTGAAGAAGCCCAAGATGAGATGAAGGTAAAACTTCAATAAGTTGTAGATGCAACTAAAAGAAAAGATGGAGATAAAGTCATCAGTAGCAGAGGGAAACATAAAGATGATGAAGAAGACTTGATACCTGAACCAGACCCTCCCATGAATGAGGAGCCATTTCTAAAATCTCTTAGAGCCCTAGGGGGAAAATTTATTGAAGGAATTCCATTCTTTAATGGAAAAATGGACAGTGAACTAGTTCTGGAATGGATAAAAGGTATTGAGAATCATTTTGAATGTGAGGGCATAACTGAAGCACAAAATTTAAAAGTTGCAAAGTCAAGGTTAAGAGGTTCAGTATTCATGGTGAAAATACCTCCAAGAAGAGAGGGAGAAGATGGGTAAGCATCCAATTTCAAATTGGAAGGCCATGTTAAACAAGGTAAAGGAGAAATACCTACCTGAGGATTATGAAATCCAGTTACACAAGAAGAGGCAGAGTTTGAAGAAAAAAGCTTTGGATGTGGCCACATATATTGAAGAATTCTAGAAGTTGTGCTTCAGGTCAAGAGTCCAAGAGGATGATACTATCAAGGTGGCTAGGTATCTTGGAGGCCTAACATGGAATATCCAAGAGGAAATCAGTTTGTGGACTCCCACAACCATCCATAAGTGTTTCCAACTTGCATTGAAAGTGGAAGAGAAGAACAAAAAGAAATCAGAATCAAAATTCAAAGGAAGAGGAAGAGGTAGAGAAGGAAGAGGTCAAGGAGGCTATGGTGGAAGGGGATCAGATTTGAGGCAGAAAAGTGAGAACAAGCTCACTGAAAATCATGAAGGAAACTCAAATAGAAGAGGTTTCAATAGAGGTAGAGGCTCTAACACTAGTTGGAGAGGAAGGAGAAACAAAAATTAAGGAAGAGGAGCATCCTGCTTTGCCACCATGAAGTGTTACCACTGAAATTAGCTAGAACATCCTACCTATAGGTGTCCAGAAAAAGGTTCTACTTCTCAAGGAGGTGGAAACAGAGTTAACTATGTCCAAGAAGAATCAATTTGCAGCAACAAGCCATCTGAGGTACCATTAGAATTAGAGGAAGGTGAGAACCTCATGATAAAGAGGACCTTAATAAGAGAGCCAAGCAAAGAAGAACCAATCCAAAGGAGATCACTCTTTAGAGTGAAGTGCAAGATCACAGGGAGGGTGTGTAGAGTCATTATTGATTCAGGCTCAATTAATAATATTATTAGTGAAGCTAGGCAGCCACCAAGTTAAATTTGAAAAGGATTCCACATGAAAACCCATAAAAGGTTACATGGCTCAACAAAGGACAACATGTGTTTGTAGGAGAACAAGCATGGGTATATTTCACCATTGGCAAGTATAAAGATAGAGTTCTATGTGACATTCTTCCCATGGATGCATGCCACCTTCTACTTGGAAGGCCATGGCAATTTGACAGGCAAGCCATGCATGATGGAAGTAAGTATGCATACTCATTCAAAAAAGATGGGGTGAATTTCAAAATTTAGTCCCTGATAGAAGAAGGAGAGATGAAGACATCAAGTCCAAGTGTGCTCATGGTTGGTGAGAAGGATTTATTGAAGACCCTAGGAGAGGGAGAAGGAGTTGTGTTTTCTTTAGTATTGAAGCCAAAAGATGAAGTTGTTGTCAAGAAATCAGAGATACCAAATGAGGTAAAAAAAAGTTTGAAGAGTATAAGGATATTGTGAATGATGGCCAGCCCACTGCCCTACCTCCTAAGAGACTTATTATCCACAAGATTGAATTCATACCAGGAGCTACCTTACCCAACAAAGCTTCCTATAACATGACCCCTCAGCAAAATGAGGAGATAGCCAAGAAAATCAGAGAGTTATTAGACCAAGGCCTAATTAGAAAAAGCATAAGCCCATATGCAATCCCTACTATTTTAGCACCTAAGAAGGGAGGAGCTTGGATACTATGTACTGATTCTAGAGCCATTAATAGAATCACCATTAGGTATAGGTTACCAATTCCAAGAATTGAAGACCTAATGGATTGTTTAGGGGGGTAAAAGTACTTCAGCAAAATTGACCTTAAGAGTGGCTACCACAAAATCAAGATAAATGAAGGAGATGAATGGAAGATAGCCTTCAAAACTACAAATTTTTTGTATGAATGGCTTGTAATTCCATTTTTTTTGTCTAATTCTCCCTCAACTTTTATGACGCTTATGAATGATGTATTGGTAGAATGCATTGGTAAGTTTGTTTTTGTCTACCTAGATGACATTTTAGTTTTCAGCAGAACTAAGGAGGAGCATATTAGGAATTTGAAATTTGTTTTCAAGAAATTGCATGATGAAAATCTAATGATCAATTTGGAGAAGTGTGACTTCATGAAGTAGAAGCTTGTATATCTTGGTTTTGTTTTGTCACAGGGTAACCTCAAAATGGACCAAGAAAAGGTGGATGCCATTCTAAGTTGGCCTACTCGCAAGGTTGCAATTGAGGTGAGAAGTTTCCATGGTTTAGCTCAGTATTATAGAAAGTTCATTAGACATTTCAGTGGGATTTGTCTACCTATGTTAGACACCATTAAAGGTGGGATGAAAACAAAGTTTCAATGGACACCACAAGGTGACAAAGGGTTTGAGACACTCAAGGAGAAGATAGCAGAGTTTCCTACTCTAGTTGTTCCAAGCTTTGATAAGACTTTTACAATAGAATATGATGCAAGTAATGTGGCCATTGGGGCTATCATAAGCCAAGAAGCAAGACCAATAGCTTTCAATAGTGAGCAGCTAAATTATGCAAAGAAGAAGTACTCTTCTTATGACTTAGAGTTGTATGCTCTAGTCCAAGAACCCAAGAAGTGGAGGCACTACTTTCTCCCAAATGAGTTCATAGTATATATTTATAACCAAGCTCTCAGCTTCCTTAACTCTAAAGACAAACTTAGCAGCAAGCACATGAACTGGGTGGAGTATCTACAAGCCTACATTTTCAATATCAAGCATAAAAAGGGAGTAAAGAATAAGATTGTTGATGCATTGAGAAGAAGGCTTCTCACAGTCCAAGAAGTTCATCTACAAAGCATAGGTATTGATAGCTTTAAAGACCTATATGCTGAAGATGAAGATTTTGCCCAAATTTACAAGGTATGCAAAGAGTTTAAAAACAACTTTTATGGTGAGTTTTCTGAATATACTTTGTAGAATGATTTATTGTTTAAAGGAGGTCATCTTTGTGTTCCTAAAGGGTCTATGATAGAGAATTTAATTCAAGAAAAAAATAATGGAGCACTTAGTGGTCATTTTGGAGTCAGTAATGTAAGGAAACTCAGGTGTGGAAACAACTTCCTACACTAATCTCTAAAGGAAAGTATTGAGAAAATTCTCTTAAATCCTTACAATTTCAGATTTGTTAACTAATTTAACAATGATATTGCAGCCATATACCATGCATACATAAAATAGAGAATGACACAATGATTTACCCTGGGGAAAACCTTTCGGTAAAAAACCCCAGCACTCCAAAACCTGCACAATGTATTATCTTCAACACAATGGTTACAACACAATTGCAATGCAAGTTCTTTCAGGAGATAATCGAAACTCAAAGACAAATCCAATAGCACAAGATCATACCAACAATACACTCTTTTCCTATCCCATTCTGTAACCCTAAAAAATGCTTATATCATGCACTTTCCTTTTTAGGGAAACTTCCAAAGATAGCCGTATTAGGGTTTTACCATTCTCTGAGAAGACTGTATAGTACTCAACTTTATCAGTTTCCACATGTCTTGCATGTCTTCACCCATCATTTAATCTTCTAGAAATAGCTCTTATGTGTCATAAGAATCCATCATAACCATTTATACCATGATCTCCTTACACACAATTCAAGATGCCGACACATCAAGTGGAGTGACACATCAACATGCCGACTAGAAATGTACACTCACAATTAACTACATTATTTGCAAGAAATATATTTTACAAAAAAAATAATAAGAATAGGAATTATCCAAGGTTGAGACACCTTATTCCTAACATTCTCCCACTTTTCGAACACTTTGTAAGAGAAATAGGAACATAACATGAAGTAACCGCTATAGACCAAAAGGCCCATAGACTCTGAACACCATCTAAACTTCACAATGCCCACTAGTTTCATTAATGCATCTAAAACATTCTTCACAGTATCTACCTTCTCCAAATTTACCTTTCCATCTTCCACCATATCCCTCACAAAGTGAAACTGCACATCAATGTGCTTCGTTCTGGCATGGAAAGTTGGATTCTTCACAAGGCAAATAGCGCTGTGACTGTCACACCAAATATTAATCTATTCTTCATCAAAACCAACATAAAAACACAATCTCTTAAGACAAATGGCTTCCTTACAAGCATGAATAGCAGCCATGTACTCATCTTTTGTAGTGGACAAAGCAACCACAGGTTGTCACTTACTCATCCAACTGATGGCACCACCAAACATAGTGAACACATAAGCAGTGATGGATCTCCTGCTATTAATATTACCTACCCAATCTGAATCCACAAAACCACGAATACAAAATGAATGCAGAGATCCAGAAGAGTTACCATGCTAACATATGAGCTAATCTAATGTACCGCTCAAATATCTGAATACTCGCTTAACTGCATCCCAATGTACCCATCTAGGGTTACCCATAAACTTACTTGGGACTCCCACTACTTGGGCAATGTCTGGTAAAGTAGAGACCATAGCATACATAAGACTTCCAAATGCACTAGCATAAGGTACTCTACTCATGTCCTCCACCTCACTAGGAGATTTTGGACAATCAGCTACAGATAACTTTGTTCCCACTGAAATAGGAACACATAGTGGTCTACAATCTGTCATGCTGAACCTGTCCAACATAGACTTCACATACTTACTCTAACTCAACCAAAGTTTTTTGTTAGACCTGTCTCTACTAATTTTTATACCCAAGATGTACCTTTCTGCCCCAAGATCTTTCATATCAAACTATGCTGACAACTGAGATTTAAAATCAAAAATCATACCCTTACCCTTCCCAAACAACAACATATCATCAACATATAATGCAACAATAAGAAGGCGATCATTTTCAACTCTAAAATAAACACAATGATCTGATTTCTATCTTACAAACCTAATTGAAAACACAAATGCATCAAAATTAAGGTACCACATCCTAGGAGATTGCTTCAAACCATATATAAATTTATTTAATCTGCAAACTAAGGATTCTTTACCTTTAACAATGTAGTGCTCTCGCTGTGACATATAAATCTCTTCCTCCAAATCACCATGAAGGAAATTTGTCTTCACATCCATCTATTCTATCTCCAAATCATATGATGCAGCAAGAGATAACATAAATCTAATGGATGTCAACTTTGCAACAGGAGAAAATATTTCATCATAATCTATTCCCTCTACCTATGAATACCCCTTTGCAACCAATCTAGCTTTGTACCTTTCAACACTTCCATCTGCACAGAATTTCTTCTTGAACACCCATTTATAGCCAACAGATTTTCTCCCTTTAGGCAAAGGTACAAGGTCCCAAGTTTTGTTTTTCTCTAATGAAGCAATCTCATCATCCATAGCCTCAATCCAGGAACCTGCATCTTCCCTGCCCAAATCCTCTTTCACAGGTCTAGGCTCATCAGTGTTAGTAATCAAAGCAAAAGCACAACTGGAATCTAACATAGAATAACCAAATCTTTCTGGTTGCTTTCTTTCTCTTGTGGATCTCCTCAAGGGCTGAGGTTGAGGTTGTTCTTCCTATTCTTTTGAACTATCAGAGCTGCTAGAGCTTTCCTCATCATTAGACCCAACATGGTCTCTCTATTTAGTCTTCTCAGGGGTAGGAGGAAACTGAACAACATCTTTTTCCTTTTCTTTTTCATCTAGTTGTAGCACAATAGGAGAAGATGTTATCTCTCTAAAAATAACATTTCTACTATTAACCACCTTACTAGTCACAGGATCCCAAAGCTTGTATCCTTTCACACCAACACTGTATCTGACAAAAATACATTTGACAGATTTATTTTCCAACTCAGATCTTTTCTCCTTTGGAACATGTTCATAAGCTTCACAACCAAAAACACAAAGATGTCTAATTGAAGGCTTCTTACCAGACCACACCTCCATGGGTGTCTTACCAACAAGAGCTGATGTAGGAGATATGTTAACCAAATAGAAAGAAATGGCCACAACTTCAGCCCAAAACCTTTGTTCTAAACTAGCTCCACTAAGCATACTCCTAGCCTTCTCCATCAGTGTCCTGTTCATTCTGTCTGCAACTCCATTTTGTTGCAAGGTGTAAGGAGTTGTCTTATGTCTCTCGATTCCTTGTTCTTTACAGAACTGTTCAAACTCTATGGAACAAAACTCACCACCATTATCAGTTCTCACACACTTGATTCTTTTACCAATCTAATTCTCCACGAGACCCTTAAATTCCTTGAACCGACTCAAAAGTTGTGTCTTACTTTTTAGGAAATATATCCAAGTCCTTCTACTGTAATCATCTATAAAAGATACAAAATATATAGAACTAGTGATAGAAGGAACTTTTACAGGACCAAATACATCAGAATGAATAAGATCCAATAGTCCAGAAGACTTGTGAGAACTAGAGTAGAAATGAACACGATTTTGCTTACCATAAAGATAGTGTTCACAGAAATCGAATTTGAGATTACAATCATTTAGCCCCTCAATGAGATTTTTAGTTTACAAGGTCCTAAGACCATTCTCACACATGTGGCCAAATCTCATATGCCACAACATTGTCTTTTCTGTAGGAAGCTTGCCTTCCAAAGTGTTTGCACCCTTAGGTACACTTACTGCACTACCATCAGAACCCATTGCCACAGTCTTCTTTACTACTTGTTCAGATGGTGGGGATGAAGTGATAGCTGCTCTCTTCTTTGAAATAGAAGAACTATTGCATTGAGAAATGCATGCATCAAGCTGAAACACAGTACCTCTTCTAGTACCTTTAGCGAGCACCATAGAACCTCTCGTCATCTTGCATCCGTCTTTCAAAAAGAAAACTTACACACCTACATCATTCAGCATACTTATAGATAATAGGTTTTGTGCCAAACCTGGAATGTGCATAACTCTGTTGATTCCCTTTATTCATCCATCAGGAAATCTGATAGTGACCCTTGTGCATCCAACTATCTTTAGGTGAGAATCATCACCCAAGTACACCTTTCCACCATCAAACTCTTTATATTTTGAGAACCAGTTTCGATGAGAGGTCATGTGAAAAGAAGCACCTAATTCTACCAACCACACATCATTAGATGCATGGGTTTCCAAAGCTATAATAAAATCATCTCCATCTTCTTGAGATTTTTTAGAAGCTGAATCTGAGCCTTTCTTCTTCTTCTTCGGTTCTTTGCAGTCCCTTCGAAAGTGCCCAGATTTATCACAGTTCCATCATTTTTCCTTGGACTTTCCAGGAGTCTTAGAACTCCCACGAGATTTGGATTTGCCCTTCTTTGACTTATTTTCATTCTGCTTTCCTTTGTCATTGGATCTCTCATGAACAACAAGGGCTTCCTTAAACGAATCCAAAGTCTTTCTTTGCATCTCCTCAGATAGCAACAAAGACACCACATCATCCATATAGAATGTAATTAAAGTACTTTCAAGAGCCATCACAAGATGGTCCCATGAATCTGACAAGGAACAAAGCAGGGTCATACATCGATCCTCCTCCTCGATCTTGGCACTGGATGATGCCAATTGTGCAATCAATAAATTGAATGTGTTGATATGATCAGTTACAGATCCACCTTCCTCCATTCTTAAAGAATACAAATTATTTCTTAGGAACAACTTATTTAGTAGAGATTTGGCCTGATACATAGACCCAAGCCATTTCCACAAAGAATATGCAGTAGTCTCATTAAGAACATTCAGAAGAATGACATCTACTAGATAGAGTCTGATGAGACCCTTAGCCTTCTGATCCTTGATCTCCCAATCCGCTTGAGATATCTCTACAAGTCTCACATCAAGTGAAGTAGACTCCCATAGATCACATTCTTCAAGCATGTCTTCCATCTTGAGTTTCCACAACTCAAAATTATTGCCATTAAATTTCTCCACCTCCATTCTACTATATGAGGAACTTGCCATCTAATTCTGCAAATAAGATTCAAAATGCTCTACACAAAAAACTCCCAATCAACTTGAGATTAGCTCAAAAAACCCTACCCAACAACTAGGATCAAAAGTTGATCAAGCTCTGATAACACTTGTAAGGAAACTCAGGTGCGGAAACAACTTCCTACACTAATCTCTAAAGGAAAGTATTGAGAAAATTATTTTAAATCCTTACAATTTCAGATTCGTTAACAACTTTAACAATGATATTGCAGCCATATACCATGCATACAGAAAATAGAGAATGACACAATGATTTACCCTGGGGAAAAGCTTTCGGTAAAAAACCCCAGCACTCCAAAACCTGCACAATGTATTATCTTCAACACAATTGTTACAACACACTTGCAATGCAAGCTCTTTCAGGAGACAATCCACAGTCAAAGACAAATCCAGTATCACAAGATCATACCAACAATACACTCTTTTCCTATCCGAGTCTGTAACCCTAAAAAATGCCTATATCATGCACTTTCCTTTTTAGGGAAACTTCCAAAGATAGCCATATTAGGGTTTTACCATTCTCTAAGAAAAATGGGAAGAGTGTATAGTACTCAACTTTATCAGTTGCCACATGTCCTACATGTCCTAGGAATCTGTCATAACCATTTTAGCCATGATCTCCTTACACATAATTCAAGATGCTGACACATCAAGTTGAGTGACACATCAACATGCCAACTAGACATGTACACTCATAGTTAACTACATTATTTGCAAGAAATACATTTTACAAAACAAATAATAAGAATAGGAATTACCCAAGGTTGAGACATCGTATTCCTAACAAGTAAGACTCAAGAGCTAGTCACTAGGTTCTATTTTTGGCCTAGAATGAATAGAGATGTTAGACAATATGTTGAGAGTTGTGTAGTGTGTCAAAAAGAAAAGGGCACAAATTCTAATGCAAGTCATTACCAGCCACTTCCAATCTAATCTAGACCATGGTAATGCATGTGCATGGATTTTGTAGTTGGTTTACCGAGAACAAGGTAGGGATATGACCATATTTATGTTGTTGTGGATAGATTTAGTAAGATGGCGCATTTCATACCTTGCAAAACTATTCATGATTCTTGTAACATTGCTTAGTTGTTTTTCAGTGGAGTGGTGAGGATCCATGGATTCCCACTTAGTATTGTTTCAGACAGGGACACCAAATTCATGAGCCATTTTTGGAAGACCATATGGCAAAAGCTTGGCACTAACTTGTCTTTTGGATCTGCCTACCATCCACAGATAGATGGCCAAATAGAGGTAGTCAATAGAAGTCTTGGTAACTTGCTGAGATACCTCACAAAGGAGTATGGTCAAGCATTGGACCAACTCACTGGACAAGCTGAATATCCATACAATGATACAGTGAACAGATCAACTGGTAAGAGTCCTTTAGAAAATGTTTATGGCTTTCACCGAAGAGGGATTTTTGAACTTAGAGAATTGAAGGAAGGAATGCATCGTAATGCATATGCTGAGGAATTTTCTCATTCAATGAGAGAAGTCCATGAAAATGTGAGAAAGAACTTGATTGAAAATGCTGAAAAGGTAAAGCAAAAGGTGGATGCAACAAAGAGGGATGTTTAGTTTCAAATTGGAGACTTTGTGATGGTACACTTGAACAAACATAGGCTACAAAAAGGTGTTCATCACTAGATACATATGAAGAGGCTAGGTCCATGTAAGATACTTGCAAAGAATGGAAACAATGCATACAAGGTGGAGCTTCCTAAACACATTTAGTTGTCACCAGTTTTCAACATTACATATTTGATAGAATAGAAAGGACCAATTCAAGATGATTACCAAAATCTTCTAGAGGTAATAGAAGAGGTAAAAGATCTGAAATTAACCCCTACTCCATCTATGATAGCTGAAAAGATACTAGACTCAAGGGTCTATAAGAAGACAAGGAACAAAGACTATATGGAGCACCTTGTCAAATGGCATGGAAAAGAAGATGTTGATGCTACATGGATCAGAGAAACAAACTTCAAGAGGTTGGGCATTGATCAAAACATCCTAAATCCAAGGATGGATTAACCTTTCTTTTGTCTGGGGGAGTATGGTACAGGAGCACACCTAACTCAAACCCCGAGCTCCTTATTTCTGGTATGTACTAACTCTAGCTAAGTCAGGAGAGTTTGTGTGGACCTTAGAAGGTCATTTGTTTAATTTCCCTAAGATGCATATGACCTGGTCAATCCATGTCTAGATAGGTTTCTTAGTTGGTTTCATTTAGTTGTGTGTGTGTGTGAGGTAGTTGGTAAGCCTCTGGAAATCCAACCAAGGCATCAGGAACCTTAGATAAGCTTCTTAGTATCACTAGCACTTGGCCTACACTGGTGCCTAGCAACTTGCCCTACATTACCTAGAAACTTGACCTACATTGCTTAGCAGCTCGGCCTACATTGTCTAGCTACTTAGCCTACACTGCCTAGCAGCTCAGCCTACATTGCCTAGCAACTCGGCCTACACTTCTTAGTAGCTCGGCCTACACTTCCTAGCAGCTCAGCCTACACTGCCTAGCAGCTCAGCGTACACTACCTAGAAGCTCATCCTACATTTGTGCCTAGCAGCTCGACCTACATTGGTACCTAGCAGCTTGGTCAACACTGGAGCTTGGTTTTCTTTATTGTTAATTTCTCTATAATATTCAATCGTAATGGCCTGTGAAAAGAGGATCTTATCTTTTATGTATAGTATGGTTAGTGTAACGGTTCCTGAAGATATTATTGTGAATGAGTGGAATGTTAGGTGTTTTTCCTATGAGAGGATGGTTATTAATAACATCCCAAGCCTTCATTTTAGAGATCTAGAGAGTAGAGATTGAAAAAGAGGAGAAACTACACGAAAATTAGAGATTTATAGATTATTGTATTGTTTCATTTTATTTCTATTAATGAGAAGTTGCAGATTGTGTGTTTAGTGGATAACAAGTTTCTTTGTGGTTCCTTTTGCATGCAAGTAGATTATTTACTTTGTTTTCTATTTTGCAAGTTATTAGTTCTTCACCTATTCTGGGTTGTAAATAGTAATAGCCGCTTCCATGGTGAGAATGATGTGTTGGAATGGAACTCGAGAGGAGCCCTTGTACATAGTTTCATTTTTGTATTCTGTAGGAGAATAAACAAAAAAGAGTCTAGAGATCTTACCCTAGGTGCACTTGGTAATAGTCTGGCTAGGGAAGAGAATGAAAGCAATATTCAGAAAACATTGAATAAGTGAGTAGAATGAATCTATGTGTGTAGGTTCAGTAAGGAGATGAAAACAATTTCAATGGGGGACTGAGTCTTGAAGAGGAGGTAAAGTTGAGAGTGAGTTACCTCAGTTTGGGGTTGTGAACAACCTAAGAGGTCTAGCAGAAAGATCACATAACATAGCCAAGTTGGTTCTGTAGTAGCAACAAGACTCCCGGCCACATCAATTAAAGTGACAAAAGCTGATCTAACTAAACTCACTCTATCTTTCTTGTGGTCTTCATGTCTGTGTAACTTTCTTCAATAAATTTCTCAAATCTCTGAAGAAACTGATGCAATTGTAGAGTTAAACATCTATAGCTCTATAGATGCTATGTGTATAATCACACACCTTAGCTCAATATAAAATTATATATACTATTGATTGTTCCTAGCATTCTATCATATTCCCAATTGACTCAACACCTAGTCATTTCATCATTTTATTCATTCAACAACGTCCGTTAAATCGATCTCATACCTCTAGAAGATTAGGTTTCCAAATATGATAACACCTCAATACAAACTTATGATCGAAACTTGGATCAGCCTCATCAAATGATAACAATATCCCCCTTTGGCATTGATGGAAACACTAAGAAAATTTTCTATGTGCATAGCTAATGCATAAATGAAAAATTTATTACATTAGAAAAGCATTAAGATTAATTCCTAGTGGGTCAAAAGATCCCCCTAGGAATATACACCCATAAACTATTAAATTATATTTTTCCTAGACTTAGTGGATACAAACATATATACATCTCTTCCCCTTTGACAAGAATGACAAAGGTAATATATATACATTGGTAACACCACTTTTTCTTTAAAAAAAAATTAAAAAAATGACAAAGGTGTCACAAAAATTTGTGAAAAATTATCATTTGAGAGAGTAGCATAATGCTAGTTACAATCTACTAAAAAAATAATTTAATTTAACCTTCACAATCTATAAATAATTATAACAAGTCTTTAGAAAACTCTCCATGATAGCATTCTTCCCTTTGAGAAAAACTAAAAGTCCTTTAGGTCCATCAACTGTACACACATCAACGAATGCTAGGGATTTATCTTCCTTCTTTACACCATGTTGCAAAGTGTCTAATTTACGAATCAACAAATTTTTCAAATCTTGTAACTTAGCAATCCTTTTGTCTTCCTCATTTCTATATTATTTCAACTTTAAATGTATATTGCTAATCTCAAAACTAAAAGTATTAGAAAACTCATGTACAAGATTGAAATTTTTAACAATCAACTTAAGCTTATATTGAGGTTCACTTTTACTCCTATCTAAATATTTCAAATATAGAGAAAAATCATAAATTTTTTTGAGAATTTTACCTCCTTTCAATGCGTCCATTACTGGATTAACGATCTCAAAAAGTATGTTGTTCTCTAATGCGATTGACTGTGCAAACTTCTTTGACCTTTTCTTTTTATAGTCATTTTCTTCTTTCAAAATTGTTAAATCTTCAAGACTCTTCATCTCTTTATTAGTAACAGTAAACAATTGTGCAAGTTGCTATATCAGTAGAGAAGTCTCATCATATTTTACATTTCTCCGTAATTCATAATGTATGTCTCTTGCAGTAAGAATTACCTAAGTTTCTTTTTTCATTGTTTCCTTTTAGCCTTTGACTTGACTGCCATAGAATAATATATTACCTCATTGGGGATCATAGTACTCAAATCCACTTCCCCTTAAGTAGTATATAATTTTCAACAATACTCTGCTTGGATTGGGAGGAACGTGTAACCTTTTCTTGTTCTCGTTCTTTCCCTGTATCTTTCTTCTCTATAACTTCCTTCTTTATTTATTTATCTTGCTATTTATCAGTTTTAGAACCTTTATCTTTTGTAACATCACTCATAACCTGATTAGTACCTAAGTTCAGTGGTTCTTCTTATTTTTTGTTCCTAGTGTCCATCTTGTACAACTTGTTGCACATCACATTGTTGGCATAACTGATGAAAAGATAAGTTGAGTATGAAGTAATGTTGTAATAATGATTGGTTGATAATTTATGATGTTTTCATTGATGTCAACTTAGTGTTTGTTCATTGATAGTGTCCCTATTATAATAATGTATGTTCAAAAGGTTGAATCCATAGATGTGGTAAAAGCTAGAGTATGTGATCATAATGGAAGGTTAAGTTATGTCTCTAGATTGTATATCTATGACAACTCAGGTTGATTTTATGAATGGTATGATTTATGATGGATTGAACGTTGATAGGTTACATAAAGAAAAAAATGAAGAACCTAACAAAACAATTTGATGATTGTGTCAACTATGTTTAGATTCATATTTTTTGGTCACGATATGTCTATCCTGACTATGTCATACAGTTATGGTTGCTAATGCATCATGTTTTCATGAAGAGGAGACTAAGTTTCAATTAAAATAAGGTCATTATAGAAAAGAGTTGAATCAATTTTTAGGACAGTTAAGAATAGTTAGTTAGATCCTTGACCGATGATGTTAGATCTAGTTGCAATGAGTGAATACATGTTCCATGGATCATGGTGAAGATGAAGATTGGAAAGGATTGATGAGTTGGCATGATTATGATTGTTTATGATCATATTTATTGAAGGTTGTGAAAGAACATTGAAAAGTGTGTTGTGGTTTGGATTTTCTTTGTTAAACAGAGGTGTGATGGATTTGAAGGTTGACATAAGTTAGTTAGAATGTGCTCTAAATTGAACACATTTTAGGGCTTTCTCATTGAGTGGGAAAGATTGTAAAACATTTTTTAAGGTTTTTAATATGATTTGATGTAATTATATTGTATAAATATGTAAAATGATGAAATATACAAGTGTGGATCATAGATGGAGAGGTGCGATTGAGAGAAGGAAGAAAAGATAAGTGTATCTATATGAAAAGAAAAGATTGATCGTGAATTGGATTTGTATTAGAAAAGGAAGTGCTACTCTCTTAGCTTATTTTACTTGTTGATTCCTAATAGATTTATCAAGTTAAATCCCTTAACCTGGTAGATCCTTAGATGTATGAATTGTAAATCCTTTTACCAACTAACTCTTTAATTAGGGTTTGAAATGCTTTAACTAGGTTACTCCTAACTGGGTAAATCTCCTAACAGGGGTAGTGGTAAATCCCTTGATTGGGTGACTCCTAATAGGCTCTTTCTATTAACCAACCATCTTTTTGTGCTTTTAACAGGGCTAAGCTCTTGACCGAGTGTACTTCAGAAGAGTGCAGATTTTAGTGGGTTCCATTCCTACATGTGGTTTTTCCCCAATTGTGTTTTCACTACAAAAAATTTGGTGTTATTATGTTGCATGATTGTGTAGGTTTATTCTTATTGTTTAGTTGTTCATGCGATGATTTTTTATTGATGCAAATGGTTGAATGGTTAATGAAAATTTAGTATTGATAGATTACTAAATAGTTTTCAGCAGAACTAAGGAGAAGCATATAAGGCATATGAAATTTGTTTTCAAGAAATTGCATGATGAAAAGCTAATGATCAACTTGGACAAGTGTGACTTCATGAAGCAGAAGCTTGTATATATTGGTTTTGTTTTGTCACAGGGTAACCTCAAAATGGACCAAGAAAAGGTGGATGCCATTCTAAGTTGGCCTACTCCCAAGGCTGGAACTAAGGTGAGAATTTTCCATGGTTTAGATCAGTATTACAGAAAGTTCATTAGATATTTCAGTGGGATTTGTGCACCTATGTTAGACACCATTAAAGGTGGGATGAAGACAAAGTTTCAATGGACACCACAAGGTGACAAAGGGTTTGAGACACTCAAGGAGAAGATATCAGAGTTTCCTACTCTAGTTCTTCCAAGATTTGATAAGACTTTTATAGTAGAATGTGATGTAAGTAATGTGGCCATTGGGGCTAACATAAGCCAAGAAGGAAGACCAGTAGCTTTCCATCGTGAGAAGCTAAATTATGCAAAGAAGAAGTACTCTTTTTATGACTTAGAGTTGTATGCTTTAGTCCAAGCACTCAAGAAGTGGAGGCACTAATTGCTCCCAAAGGAGTTCATAGTATATATTGATAACCAAGCTCTCAGCTTCCTTAACTCTCAAGACAAACTTAGCAGCAAGCACATGAAGTGGGTGGAGTATCTACAAGCCTACACTTTCAATATCAAGCATAAAAAGGGAGTACAGAATAAGGTCGCTGATGCATTGAGAAGAAGGCTTCTCATAGTCCAAGAAGTCCATCTAAAAATCATAGGTATTGATAGCTTTAAAGACCTATATGCTAAAGATGAAGATTTTGCCCAAATTTACAAGGTATGCAAAGCGTTTAAAAACAACTTTTATGGTGAGTTTTCTGAATATACTTTGTAGAATGATTTATTGTTTAAAGGAGGTCAAATTTGTGTTCCTAAAGGGTCTATGATAGATAATTTAATTCAAGAAAAATATAATGGAGCACTTAGTGGTCATTTTGGAGTCAGTAATGTAAGGAAACTCAGGTGCGGAAACAACTTCCTACACTAATCTCTAAAGGAAAGTATTGAGAAAATTCTCTTAAATCCTTACAATTTCAGATTTGTTAACTACTTTAACAGTGATATTGCAGCCATATACCATGCATACATAAAATAGAGAATGACACAATGATTTACCCTAGGGAAAACCTTTCGGTAAAAAACCTCAGCACTCCAAAACATGCACAATGTATTATCTTCAACACAATGGTTACAACACAATTGCAATGCAAGTTCTTTCAGGAGACAATCGACACTCAAAGAAAAATCCTATAGCACAAGATCATACCAACAATACACTCTTTTCCTATCCCAGTCTGTAACCCTAAAAAATGCTTATATCATGCACTTTCCTTTTTAGGGAAACTTCCAAAGATAGTCGTATTAGGGTTTTACCATTCTCTGAGAAGACTGTTTAGTACTCAACTTTATCAGTTTCCACATGTCTTTCATGTCTTCACCCATCATTGAATCTTCTAGAAATAGCTCTTATGTGTCATAGGAATCTGTCATAACCATTTCTGCCATGATCCCCTTACACACAATATAAGATGCTGACACATCAAGTGGAGTGACACATCAACATGCCAACTAGGCATGTACACTCACAGTTAACTACATTATTTGCAAGAAATACATTTTACAAAACAAATAATAAGAATATAAATTATCCAAGGATGAGACACCTTATTCCTAACATTCTCCCACTTTTCAAACACCTTGTATGAGCAATAGGAACATAACAAGAACTAACTGCTATAGGGAAAAAGGCCCATAGACTCTGAAAACCATCTAAACTTCACAATGCCCACTGGTTTCATTAATGCATATGAAAAATTCTTCACAGTATCTACCTTCTCCAAATTTACCTTTCCATCTTCCACCGTATCTCTCAAAAAGTGAAAATGCACATCAATGTGCTTCGTTCTGGCATGGAAAGTTGGATTCTTCACAAGGAAAATAGCACTCTGACTATCACACCAAATAGTAATATATTCTGCATCAACACCAACATTAGAACACAATATCTTAAGTCAAATGGCTTCCTTACAAGCATGAGTAGCAGCCATGTACTCAGCTTCTATAGTGGACAAAGCTGCCACAGGTTGTCTCTTACTCATACAACTGATGGCACCACCAAACATAGTGAACACATAAGCACTGATGGATCTCATGATATTAGTATCGCCTACCCAATCTAAATCCTCAAACCCATGAATACAAACTAAATGCGGAAATCCAGAAGAGTTACCATGGTAACATATGGAGTAATCTAATGTACCCCTCAAATATCTGAATACTCGCTTAACTGCATCCCAATATACCTGTCTAGGGTTAGACATAAACTTAATCAGGACTCCCACTGCTTGGGAAATGTCTGGTCTAGTACAAACCATAGCATACATAAGACTTCCAAATACACTAGCATAAGGTACTCTACTCATGTCCTCCACCTCACTAGGAGTTTTTGCACAATCATTTATAGATAACTTTGTTCCCACTGAAACAGGAACACATAGTGGTCTATAATCTGTCATGCTAAACTTGTCCAACATAGACTTCACATACTTACTCTGACTCAACCAAATTTTTCTGTTACACCTGTCTCTACTGATTTCCATACCCAAGATGTACATTGCTGCCCCAAGATATTTCATCTTAAACAGTGCTGACAACTGAGATTTAAAATCAGAAATCATACCCTTACCCTTCCCAAACAACAACATATCATCAACATATAATGCAACAATAAGAAGGCAATCATTTTCAACTCTGAAATAAACACAATGATCTGATTTCAACCTTAAAAACCCAATTGAAAACACAAAGGCATCAAACTTAAGGTACCACATCCTAGGAGATTTCTTCAAACCATATAGAAATTTCTTTAATCTGCAAACTAAGGATTCTTTACCTTTAACAATGTAGTGCTCAGGCTGTGACATATAAATCTCTTCCTCCAAATCACCATGAAGGAAAGCTATCCTCACATCCATTTGTTCTATCTCTAAATCATATGATGCAGTAAGAGATAACAAAAATCTAATGGATGTCAACTTTGAAACAAGAGAGAATATTTCACCATAATCTATTCCCTCTACCTATGAATACCCCTTTGCAACCAACCTAGCTTTGTACCTTTCAACACTGCCATCTGCACAAAATTTCTTCTTGAACACCCATTTATAGCCAACAATTCTTCTCCCTTTAGGAAAAGGTACAAGGTCCCAAGTTTTGTTTTTCCCTAATGAAGCCATCTCATCATCCATAGCCTCAATCTAGGAACCTGCATCTTTCGTGCCCAATTCCTCTTTCACAGATCTAGGCTTATCAGTGTTAGTAATCAAATCAAAAGCACAACTAGAATCTAACATAGAATAACCAAACCTTTCTGGTTGCTTTCTTTCTCTCATGGATCTCCTCAAGGGATGAGGTTGAGGTTTTTCTTCCTCTTCTTCTAAACTGTCAGAGCTGCTAGAGCTCTCCTCATCATTAGACCCAACATGGTCTCTCTGTTTGGTCTTCTCAGGGGTAGGAGGAAACTGAACAACATCTTTTTCCTTTTCTTTTTCATCTAGTTGTAGCACAATAGGAGAAGATGTTAGATCTCTGAAAATAACATTTCTACTATGCAACACCTTACTAGTCATAGGATCCCAAAGCTTGTATCCTTTCACACCAACACTGTATCCAATGAAAATACATTTGAAAACTTTGTTTTCCAACTTAGATCTTTTCTCCTTTGGAATATGTGCATAAGCTTCACAACCAAAAAAATGAATATGTCTAATTGAAGTCTTCTTACTAGACCACACCTCCATGGGTGGCTTACCAACAAGAGCTAATGTAGGAGATCTGTTAACTAGATAGCAAGCAATGACCACAACTTTGGCCCAAAAACTTTGTTCTAAACCAGCTCCACTAAGCATACTCCTAGCCTTCTCCATCAGTGTCCTGTTCATTCTCTCTGCAACTCCATTTTGTTGCGGGGTGTAAGGAGTTGTATTATGTCTCTCGATTCCTTGTTCTTTATAGAACTGTTCAAACTCTATGGAATAAAAATACCATGATTATCAGTTCTCACACACTTGATTCTTTTACCAGTCTGATTCTCCATGAGAGCCTTAAATTCCTTGAACCGACTAAAAACCTGTCTTACATTTCAGGAAATATATCCAAGTCCTCCTACTGTAATCATCTATAAAAGATACAAAATATACATAAATAGAGATAGAAGGAACTTTTATAGGACCAAATACATCAGAATGAATAAGATCCAAAAGTCCAAAACACTTGTGAGAACTAGAGTAGAACTGAACACAATTTTGCTTACCATAAACACAGTGTTCACAAAAATCAAATTCGAGATTACAATCATTTAGCCCCTCAATGAGATTTTTAGTTTTCAAGGTCCTAAGACCCTTATCACCAATGTGGCCAAATGTCATATGCCACAACATTGTCTTTTCTATAGGAAGCTTTCCTTCCAAACTGTTTGCACCCTTACGTACACTTACTGCACTACCATTAGAACCCATTGCCACAGTCTTCTATACTGCTCATTCAGATGCTGGGGATGAAGTGATAGCCACTCTCTTCTTTGAAATAGAAGAACTATTACACTGAGAAATGCATGCATCAATCTAAAACAAAGTACCTCTCCTAGTACCTTTAGCGAGAACCATAGAACCTCTCATCATGTTGCATCCATCTTTCAAAAAGACAACTTGCACACCTACATCATTTAGCATACTTACAGATAACAGGTTTTGTACAAAACTTGGAATGTGCATAACTTTGTTGATTCCCTTTATATATCTATCAGGAAATCTGATAGTGACCCTTGTGCATCCAACTATCTTTAGGTGAGAATCATCACCCAAGTACACCTTTCCACCATCAAACTCTTCATATTTTGAGTACCAGTTTTGATGAGAGGTCATGTGAAAAGAAGCACCCGAGTCTACCAACCACACATAATTAGATGCATGGGTTTCCAAAGCTACAATAAAAGCATCTCCATCTTCTTAAGATTTTTTAGAAGCTAAATCTGAGCCTTTCTTCTTCTTTGGTTCTTTGTAGTCCCTCTGAAAGTGCCCAGATTTATCATAGTTCCAACATTTTGCCTTGGACTTTCCAGGAGTCTTAGAACTCCCATGGGATTTGGATCTTCCCTTCTTTGACTTATTGTCATTCTTCTTTCCTTTTTCGTTGGATCTCCCATGAACATCAAGGGCTTCCTTAGATGAATCTGAAGTCTTTCTCCACATCTCCTTAGATAGAAACAAAGACACCACATCATCCATACAGAATGTGATTATAGTACTTCTGAGAGACATCACAAGATGGTCCCATGAATCTGGTAAGGAAGAAAGTAGGGTCATACATCGATCCTCCTCGATCTTGGCACCGGATGATACCAATTGTGCAATCAATAAATTGAATGTGTTGATATGATCAGTTACGGATCCACCTTCCTCCATTCTTAAAGAATACAACTTCTTTCTTAGGAACAACTTATTCACAAGAGATTTATCTTGATAGACAGACCCCAGCCATTTCCACAAAGAATTTGTAGTAGTCTCATCAAGAAAATTTAGAAGAACAACATCTGCTAGACAGAGTCTGATGAGACCCTTAGCCTTCCGATCCTTGATCTCCCAATCCGCTTGATATATCGCTGTAGGTCTCACATCAAGTGAAGTAGCCTCCCATAGATCACAGTCTTCAAGCATGTCTTCCATCTTGAGTATCCACAACTCAAAATTAGTGCCATTAAATTTCTCCACCTCCATTCTACTGTATGAGGAACTTGCCATCTCAATCTGCAAATAAGATTCAAAATGATCTACACAAAAAACTCCCACTCAACTTGAGATTAGCTCAAAAAACCCTACCCAACAACTAGGATCAAAATTTTATGAATCTCTGATACCACTTGTAAGGAAACTTAGGTGCGGAAACAACTTCCTACACTAATCTCTAAAGGAAAGTATTGAGCAAATTATTTTAAATCCTTACAATTTCAGATTCATTAACAAATTTAACAATGATATTGCAGCCATATACCATGCATACAGAAAATAGAGAATGACACAATGATTTATCCTGGGGAAAACCTTTCGGTAAAAAACCCCAGCACTCCAAAACCTACACAATGTATTATCTTCAACACAACTGTTACAACACACTTGAAATGCAAGTTCTTTCAGGAGACAATCGACACTCAAAGACAAATCCAGTAGCACAAGATCATACCAACAATACACTCTTTTCCCATCCTAGCCTGTAACCCTAAAAAATGCTTATATGATGCACTTTCCTTTTTAGGACAACTTCCAAAGATAGCCATATTAGGGTTTTACCATTCTCTGAAAAAAATAGGAAGAGTGTATAGTACTCAACTTTATCAGTTGCCACATGTCTTGCATGTCTTCACCCGTCATTGAATCTTCTAGAAATAGCTCTTAGGTGTCATAGAAATCTATCATAACCGTTTCAACCATGATCTCCTTACACACAATTCAAGATGCTGACACATCAAGTGGAGTGACACATCAACATGTCAACTCGACATATACAGTCATAATTAACTACATTATTTGCAAGAAATACATTTTACAAAACAAATGATAAGAATAGGAATTATCCAAGGATGAGACACCATATTCCTAACAAGTAAGATTCAAGAGCTAGTCACTAGGTTCTATTTTTGGCCTAGAATGAATAGAGATGTTAGATAGTATGTTGAGAGTTGTGTAGTGTGTCAAAAAGAAAAAGGCACTACTTCTAATGTAGGTCATTACCAGCCACTTCCAATCCAAGCTAGACCATGGGAATACATGAGCATGGATTTTGTAGTTGGTTTACCGAGAATAAGGCAGGGATATGACTGTATTTATGTTGTTGTGGATAGATTTAGTAAGATGGTGCATTTCATACCTTGTAAAACTATTCATGATGCTTGTAACATTTCTCAATTTTTTTATAGTGGAGTGGTGAGGATCCATGGATTCCCACTTAGTATTGTTTCAGACAGGGACACCAAATTCATGAGCCATTTTTGGAAGATCATATGGAAAAACCTTGGCACTAACTTATCTTTTGGATCTTCCTACAATCCACAGACAGATGGCCAAACATAGATAGTCAATAGAAGTCTTGGTAACTTGCTGAGATACCTCACAAAGGAGTATGGTCAAGCATGGGACCAACTCATTGGACAAGCTGAATATGCATATAATGATACAGTGAACAGATCAACTGGTAAGAGTCCTTTTGAAATTGTTTATGGATTTCAGCCAAGAGGAATTTTTGAACTTAAAGAATTGAAGGAAGGAATGCATCGTAATGGATATGCTGAGGAATTTTCTCATTCAATGAGAGAAGTCCATGAAAATGTGAGAAAGAACTTGATTGAAAATGCTGAAAAGGTAAAGAAAAAAGTGGATGCAACTAAGAGGGATGTTTAGTTTCAGATTGGAGACTTTGTGACGGTACACTTGAAAAAACATAGGCTACAAAAAGGTGTTCATCACCAGATACATATGAAGAGGCTAGGTCCATGTAAGATACTTGCAAAGTATGGAAATAATGCATACAAGGTGGAGCTTCCTAAACACATTCAGTTGTCACCAGTTTTCAACATTACAGATTTGATAGCATAGAAAGGACCAATTCAAGATGATCACCAGAATCTTCAAGAGGTAATAGAAGAGGTAAAAGATATGAAATTAACCCCTACTCCATCTATGACAGTTGAAAAGATACTAGACTCAAGGGTCTACCAGAAGACAAGGAACAAAGACTATATGGAGCACCTTGTCAAATGGCATGGAAAAGAAGATGTTGATGCTACGTGGATCAAAGAAACAGACTTCAAGAGGTTGGGAATTCATCCAAACATCGTCAATCCAAGGATGGATTAACCTTTCTTTTGTCTAGGGGAGTATGGTGCAGGAGCACACCTAACTAAAACCCTAAGCTCCTTATTTCTAGCATGTACTGACTCTAGCTAGGTCAGGAGAGTTTGTGTAGACCTTAGAAGGTCATTTATTTTATTTTTGTAAGATGGATATGACTAGGTCAATCCATGTCTAGATAGGTTTCTTAGTTGGTTTCCTTTAGTTGTGTGTGTGTGTGAGGTAGTTGGTCAGCCTCTTGAAATCCAACCAAGGCATCAGGAACCTTGGATAGGCTTCTTAGTATCACTAGCACTCGGTCTACACTGGTGCCTAGTAGAGTGGCCTATATTAGCTAGAAACTTGGTCTACACTGCTTAGTAGCCTAGCCTACCTTGCCTAGCTACTCGGCCTACACTACCTAGCAGCTCAGCCTACATTGCCTAGCAACTCGGCCTACACTTCCTAGTAGCTCGGCCTACACTTCCTAGCAGCTTAGCCTACACTGCCTAGTAGCTCAACCTACACTACCTAGAAGCTCATCCTACATTTGTGCCTAGCAGCTCGACCTACATTGGTACCTAGTAGCTTGGTCAACACTGGAGCTCAGTTTTCTTTATTGTTAATTTCTTTGTAATATTCAATCGTAACAGCTTGTGAAAAGAGGATCTTATCTTTTATGTATAGTATGGTTAGTGTAACGGTTCCTGAAGATATTATTGTGAATGAGTGGAATGTTAGGGTTTTTTCCTATGAGAGGATGGTTATTAATAACATCCCAAACCCTCATTTTAGAGATCTAGAGAGTAGAGATTGAAGAAGAGTAGAAACTACATGAAAATTAGAGATTTACAAATTATCGTATTGTTTTGTTTTGTTTCTAGTAATGAGAAGTTGTAGATTATGTGTTTAGTGGATATCAAGTTTCTTTGTGGTTCATTTTGCATGCAAGTAGATTATTTACTTTGTTTTCTATTTTTCAAGTTATTAGTTCTTCACCCATTCTGGGTTGTAAATAGTAACGGCCCCTCGAGATTCCTAAATCCATGGTGAGAATCATGTGTTGGGATGGAACTCGAGAGGAGCCCTTGTACATAGTTTCATTTTTGTATTCTGTAGGAGAATAAACAAAATATAGTCTGGAGATCTTACCCTAGGTGAGCTTGGTAATAGTTCAGCTAGGGAAGAGAATGAAAGCAATATTCAGAAAACATTGAATAAGTGAGTAGAATGAATCTATTGGTGTAGGTTTAGCAAGAAGGAGATGAAAATCATTTCAATGGGGGACTGAGTCTTGAAGAGGAGGTAAAGTTGAGAGTGAGTTACCTAAGTTTGGGGTTGTGAACACCCTAAGAGATCTAGCAGAAAGATCACATAATAGAGCCAAATTGGTTCTGTAGTAGCAACAAGACTCCCATCAACATGAATTAAAGTGACACAACCTGATCTAACTAAACTCACTCTATCTTTCTTATGGTCTTCATGTCTGTGTAACTTTCTTCAATAAGTTTCTCAAATATCAGAAGTAACTGATGCAATTGTAGAGTTAAATATCTATAGCTCTGTAGATGTTATATGTATAATCACACACCTTAGCTCAATATAAAATTCTATATACTATTGATTGTTCCTAGCATTCTATCATCTTCCCAGGTTACTCAACACTTAGTCATTTCATCATTTTATTCTTTCAACGACATCTGTTAAATTGATCTCACACCTCTAGAAGATGAGGTTTCCAAAAATGATAACACCTCAATACAAAATTATGATCAAAACTCAGATCATCATCATCAAATGATAACAATATCCCCCTTTGGCATTGATGGAAACACTATAAAATTTTCTATGTGCATAGCTAATGCATAAATAAAAAATTTATTACATTAGAAAAAGCATTAAGATTAATTCCTAGTGGGTCAAAAGATCCCCCTAGGAATATACTCCCATAAACTATTAAATTATATTTTTCCTAGACTTAGTGAATACAAACATATATACATCTCTTCCCCTTTGACAACAATGACAAAGGTAATATATATACATTGGTAACACCACTTTTGCTTTAAAATAAAAATTAAAAAAATGACAAAGGTGCCACAAAAATTTGTGAAAAATCATCATTTGAGAGAGTAGCATAATCCTAGTTACAATCTACTGAAAAAATAATTTAATTTAACCTTCACAATCTATAAATAATTATACCAACTCTTTAGTAAACTCTCCATGATAGCATTCTTCCATTTGAGAAAAACTAAAAGTCCTTTATGTCCATCAACTGTACACACATCAATCAATGCTAGGGATTTTTCTTCCTTCTTTACACCATTTTGCAAAGTGTCTAATTTAGGAATCAACAATTTTTTCAAATCTTGTAACTTAGCAATCCGTTTGTCTTCCTCATTCCTATATTATTTCAAATTTAAATGTATATTGCTGATCTCAAAACTAAAAGTATTAGAAAACTCATGTACAAGATTGAAATTTTTAACAATCAACTTAAGCTTATGTTAAGGTTCACTTTTACTCCTATCTAAATCTTTCAATTATTGAGAAAAATTAGAAACAAATTTGAGAATTTTACCTCCTTTCAATGCATCCATTACCAAATTAACAGTCTTAGAAAGTATGTTGTTCTCTGATGCGATTGACTGTGCAAAATTCTTTGACCTTTTCTTTTTATAGTCATTTTCTTCTTTCAAAATTGCTAAATCTTCAAGACTCTTCATCTCTTTATTAGTAGCAGTAAACAATTGTGCAAGTTTCTATATCAGTAGAGGAGTCTCATCATATTTTACATTTCTATGGAATTCATAATGTATGTCTCTTGCAATAAGAATTACCTAAGTTTCTTTCTTCATTGTTTCCTTTTTGGCCTTTGACTTGACTACCATAGAATAATATATTACCTCCTTGGGGATCATAGTACTCAAATCCACCTATCCCTTAAGTAGTATATAATCTTCAACAATACTCTTTTTGGATTGGGAGGAACGTGTAACCTTTTCTTGTTCTTGTTCTTTCCCTGTATCTTTCTTCTCTATAACTTCCTTCTCTATTTATTTCTCTTGCTATTGATCAGTTTTAGAACCTTTATCTTTTGTAACATCACTCATAACCTGACCAGTACCTAAGTTCAGTGGTTCTTCTTATTTTTTGTTCCTAGTGTCCATCTTGTACAACTTGTTGCACATCACATTGTTGGCATAACTGATGAAAATATAAGTTGAGTATGAATTAATGTTTTACTAATGATTGGTTGATAATTTATGATGTTTTCATTGATGTCAACTTAGTGTTTGTTCATTGATAGTGTCCCTGTTATAATAATGTATGTTCAAAAGGTTGAATCTAGAGATGTGGTAAAAACTAGAGTGTGTGATCATAATGGAAGGTTAAGTTATATCTCTAGATTGTATATCTATGACAACTCAGGTCGATTTTATGAATGGTATGATCTATAATGGATTGAAGGTTGATAGGTTACACAAAAAAAAAAATGAAGAACCTGACAAAACAATTTGATGATTGTGTCAACTATGTTTTGAATCATATTTTTTGGTCATGATATGTCTATCCTAACTATGTAATAAAGTTATGGTTGCTAATGCATCATGTTTTGATGAAGAGGAGACTAAGTTTCAATTAAAATAAGGTCATTATAGAAAAGAGTTGAATCAATTTTTAGGACAGTCAAGAATAGTCAGTTAGATCCTGGATTGATGATGTTAGATCTAGTTGCAATGAGTGAATACATTTTCCATGGATCATGGTGAAGATGAATATTGGAAAGGATTGATGAGTTGGCATGATTATGATTGTTTATGATCATATTTATTGAAGGTTGTGAAAGAACATTGCAAAGTGTGTTGTGGTTTGACTTTTCTTTGTTAAAAAGAGGTGTGATGGATTTGAAGGTTGACATGAGTTAGTTAGAATGTGCTCTAAATTGAACACATTTTAGGGCTTTCTCATTGAGTGGGAAAGATTTTAAAACATTTTTTAAGGTTGTTAATATGATTTGATGTAATTGTATTGTATAAATATGTAAAATGATGAAATATACAAGTGTAGATAATAGATGTAGAGGTGCGATCGAGAGAAGGAAGAAAAGATAAGTGTATCTATATGAAAATAAAAGATTGAGCTTGAATTGAATCTGTATTAGAAAATGAAGTGCTGCTCTCTCAGATTATTTTACTTGTTGATTCCTAATAGCTTTATCAAGCTAAATCCCTCAACCTGGTAGATCCTTACATGTATGAATTGTAATTCCTTTAACCAACTAACTCTTTAATTAGGGTTTGAAATCCTTTAACTAGGTTAATCCTAACTGGGTAAAGCTCCTAACAGGGGTAGTGGTAAATCCCTTGATCGGGTGACTCCTAATAGGGTCTTTCTATTAACCAACCATCTTTTTGTGCTTTTAACAGGGCTAAGCTCTTAACCGAGCGTACTTTAGAAGAATGCATATTTTAGTGAGTTCCATTCCTACATGTGGTTTTTCCCCAATTGTGTTTTCATGACAAAAAATTTGTTGTTATTATGTTGCATGATTGTGTAGGTTTATTCTTATTGTTTAGTTGTTCATGTAATGATTTTTTATTGATGCAAATGGTTGAATGGTTAATGAAAAGTTATAATTGATAGATTACTAATTCACCCCCCACTCTCAGTAATCTGGGATCACATTATATTAAAAATTGGAATTAGAGCCTATGTCCTTTTACGGGTAAGCCTAATAGCTTGAAGAAATGATCCAATGATGAGCAAGGAGCCTCCCAAGTTCTCTAAGCACAACTAACTTGTATGGAGTGATATAATAAAGTTATACCTTAAAGGTATGGTTCCTTAATATATCTTTCATGTCACAAACATGTATAATACTCATGTTGGAACTCTCACTATAGATGAATTTAAGGAACAGTATGAGCACACTCAAGAGAAAGAAGCCATTGTAAGTAATTTTTGTATATTGAATATGTTTATGTTCATGGCCTTGATACTACCTATGATGTATTGAAAAATTTCAAACTAATCTATGCTGGAGACATTCATATGCAAAAAGGAATAGAAGAAATTTTCAGAGTAAAGTATGATGACATGAAGATGGTAGAAGGAGAGAAAATAACACAATATGGCCTAATAATAAAAGAAGTTGTTAGTGCTATTACAGGTGCTAGTGGAACTATTGAAAAAGATAATGTGGTAAGTAAAATGTTGAGAAATTTATTGTACATTTGAGTTAAATAAATTTAACAATAGAACTCCTAGAGTGGAAGCAAATTTAAAGGCATTGGTGTCTAATGTATCATTAAGGAAAGGTAAGGAAAAAATTCATGATAGTAATTACATGTCAAGTTATGCCAGGGAACTTGAAGCCATTTTTGAAGTAGAAAGGAAACAGGGAGAGCTTGAATCTCTACTAGAAAAGAGATTTCCTAGAGGGATAAAGTAAGTACAAAGATAAACATTCACTGAAATTTTTCTCTTGTAATAACATTAGACCTATTTCTGCTAGATGTCCCAAAGGTGAAAAAAAGGATAAGTTCAAAAAGTTTAAAGAAAAAGAGAAGAAACAATGCTTTGTTTCAATGGATGAAGGTGTTACCGATGAAGAATCAAGAGATAATGAAGAAGAGGAGTTTGTCTTTGTTGCAATCAAAGAAGATCCATCACAAAGAGAAAAGAAAATGGTTTCTAACTTAAAATACAATCATTAATTAATTATAGATAGCGGATGATCACATCACAGGACCGGTGGTAAGAGTAAGTTCATTGACCTTGATGAGTTTGATGGCGGTGTGGTAAGATTTGGTAATACTACACCTTGTTTGGTTAAAGGTAAAGACACTATTTCTTTGAATGGAAAGACAAATTATGATGATGTTTATTATGTGAATTGTCTAACACATAATATGTTGAGTGTGGATTTGTTGAATGACAATGTTAAATAGATTAGAATTCAAAGGAGGGGTATGTAGAATTATTATAAGCTCAAGTGATGAGTTTTCTACCAAAAGGAACAATAGAGGCAATTTATTCCCACTAAATACTACTATTAAAAAAAATTGGTTTTAAAGGTTGAAGATAGTTGGATATGGCACAAAAGGCTCTGTCATGTAAACTTTTATAGTATGGTCAATGGTGTAGGAGCACTTAGGATAAATCCTATCCCTATGTTTTTTTTGTGGCTTTTACTGACCCTAGATAAGTTAGTTTTTTTAATTTATTTTTACCTTAGAAGGTCTTGCAAATTTTTACATAGTTGGATTAGACTAGGATCAATCCAACTAGATGTTTAATGTTTTGAGTGTGTTTGGTGTAATTTATCCTAAAATAGGAATTTGGGGTCAAGAAGCCTAGAAGGATTAAAATGGCTTAGATATGTTCCTAAGAAGGCCTATATGATGTTTTTACATCATTTCATAATTATTAGAGGTCATTAAACTAAGTTTTAGGAAAAGATGTAAAAGTTGCTAAAATGTTGCTTGACAACATTTTGCAACTTTGCAATGTTGCTCGACAACATTGTCAAGTTTGATTCCATTCGATGAGTGGAAATGTTAGTTAGTGTAAGTGGAATAAAAATATGGAAAAGGAATATTAAACCATGAGAAGGCCCATTTCTGGAGGCTAGGTGGTATGAAGAAGAATTGAATTTGTCTGATTTTTCTCTGCAACTCTATGTTCAGTATAAAATGAATGTTTTTTGCTTTCATTTACTAGTTAATGTATTAAACCATCAAGTTTTGTGTTGGATTATTGTATTTAGGATAGGTTTAGTACATTTTTCTTTTGTGTGAACTTTCTAGGTGTTCATTTGCTTAGGTTTGAAAAATATTTTGTTAGTGTATAGTCTGTTGGTGTTGTTCAGATAGTTTTGAGGAACATGGCTCCCTCATTTATATCCACCATGAATTTAATCATGGAATGGATGAATATGGAAGGGGAGCCCTTGTATAGTGTATATATATAAGGAGAGGATAAGGAAAGTTGTTTAGCTAATTTTCATGGCAAGTCCTAGGCGAGATTGGAGTACATGGCTAGGAGATTGCTAGTGTTTAATGGTCTTTGATTGTAGGGATACTATTGGGAGAAATAAAAAAAGAAAGGTTTTGTGAACTTAGAGGTCATAAAGACCCCTCATAGGAAGGAGAAGGCTCTACCAATCCATCTAGATGCATTTCCAAGCATCAATCATCTGACTGCACTTATTTAGCCCTAGTTGTCCTTAATTCTAGGAATCTATTATATAGACACCCTAGGACCCTAAGACCTACAAAATTATTTGGGTCTTGGAAAAGGGTATTAGAATCCCCACTTTTTTTTGGGTTGTTTGGGGTTATTTTGCAAGAATTGGGAAAAACCTGTCAGATAGGGCTAGTACAGGCATTAGGCCTAAAATCCAAGATTGAAGATGAATTGGGAGATCATTTGGAAAAGCTATGTTACCTAGTCACCAATGGGATCATATGGAGCCTAAGAAGATGTTGATCATGAGAAATATCCTTGTAGACACTTGTAGAGTTGAGAAGTGGAAAATTTACTTGGAACCATCCGAGAAGAAGTGAAAGAGTGTAGTACAAACTAGTGATAGTTATCTCCTTGTGAAGCACAATAGTTATCTACTCTAAGATTGGTATTGGATAAGTCCTAGGATAGGGAAGTAAGGACTAAAGAGACCCTAAGAGGAAGCATAGGGTCTTTAGAAGGCTAGGAATAGTGGAGGTCCTTGTAGGCTTGTTCAAGAAAACTTGGTAGCATCTATCTCATTGGTATTAGAGCCAATAAGATTTGGCTTGTGGTGAATGTTTCAACCAATAGAGTCAGTGGGAGAGTCTACAGTGGTGAAAAATTTAGATTCAGAAAATAAATTGGATGATAAAGAAGAAGAGAATAAATTTCTCAGAGAAAGATTGGCACAATTGGAACACAAAGTGGATCAAGTAGAATAAAATACTGAGGAAGTGAAAGATAAAGTTGAAGGAAATAGTAAAGAGATTTCCTTAGATGATGAGGTCCTTGAAGCTGACCTTGTCATCACCAAAGTAACACTCTTTAAATAACCAAAGGATTTGAGTGGTAAGGCATTGGAAGCAATCCCTATCTTCACTAGAAAGATGGAACCAGAGATATTCCTAGATTGGATTGAAGGACTAGAAAATCACTTTGAATGTGATGGTATAACTGAGGCACAAAAAGTGAAAGTGGAAAAGGTTAGACTAAGAGGGTCTGTAGTCACTTGGTGGAAATTTATCCAAGATGAGAGAGAAGGAAGGAAAGAAACCCATCGCCACTTGGAAATCTACGGTAACCCAAATTAGAGAAGCACATGTACCTGAAGATTATGAGATTCAGTTGCTTAAAAGGAGACAAAGTACTAGGCAAAATGACTTGGATGTTAACTCTTATATTTAAGAGTTTCAAAGGCTATGTATGAGATCAAGGATTGAAGAAGAGGAAAGTGTGAAGGTAGCTAGATACCTTAATGGTCTAAAGTGGACTATACAAGATGAACTAAGTTTTCTTACTCCTACCATTGTAAAGAGATGCCACCAACTTACCATAAATGTGGAAGAGAAGTTGAGAAAGAAGAAAGACTCAAGAAATACTAGAGGCAGAGGTAGAGGAAGAGATAATAGAGGACAAAGAAGTTGATAGGGTGGTAGAATCTTAGATTCTAAGAACCAAGGAGAGACCAAATTAACTGAACAACAAGAAGGGAGTCAAAGAAGAGGAAAGTCCAATAGAGGAAGAGGCTCTAATAACAAGTGGAGAGTAAGGAACAATAGTCAAGGGAGAGGTTCCTAATTTACAAACATGAAGTTCTATCACTGAAATGAAATGGGAAACCCTACATATTGGTGTCTAGAGAAAGATTCTACTTCCCAAGGAAATGACAAGAAAGTCAACATGGTTCAAGAGGAGATTAGTGGTGGAAGAAAACACCTTCAGGTAACCTTAGAGTAAGAAGAGGGAGAGAAATTAATGATGAAAAGGACACTGATTAAAGAACCAGTGAAGGAGGAACCAAGTCAAAGGAGGTCACTATTTAGAGTGAAATGTAAGATTATGGGAAAGGTGTGTAGATTCATCATAGAATTAGGGTCTACTGACAACATAGTGTCAGAGGAGGTAGTTAGAAAGTTAAAGATGAAGAGGATTCCACATAGTAACCCATACAAGGTTACTTTGCTGAACAAAGGGAAACATGTCCTTGTGAATGAACAACTATGGGCGAACTTCTCTATTGGAAGATACAAAGGTAAGGTGTTGTGTGAGGTCCTACCTATGGATTCATATCACCTTCCACTTGGTATACCATGGAAATTTGATAGACATTCCATGCATGTTGGACCAAAGAATGCATATTCTTTCAAGAAGGATGGTGTGACTTTAAAAAACATGGTCAATATTAGAGGAAGGAGAAATGAAGCCCTCAGGCCCCAATGTCCTTATGGTCAATGAAATGGAGTTCATAGAAGCCTTAGAGGAAGGAGATGGTGTGGGTTTAGGACTAGTTTTGAAACCTAAAGAAAAATACATAGACAAAATAGTGAATCAGACCGAGGTACCAAAGGAAGTGCAAGAGTTGCTACAAGAATACAAGAACATAGTAGGTGATGGAAAACCATCTACCCTACCCCCTACAAGAGTTATTAGTTATCAAATTGACTTTATCTTGGGAGATACCCATACAAATAAAGAAGCATGTAAGATGACCCCTCAAAAAAATGAGGAAATTGCCAAACAAATCCAAGAGCTCCTAAACCAAGGTCTTATTAGGAAAATAATTTTCCCTTGTGTAGTCCTGTTAGTAATAACTGAGATGGGGGCAAGGAGGTGAATCAGTGGCCTCAAAATATCCCAATTAATAAACCCAAAAACTTAGTAGGTACAATATTAAGCCTCTAGTTATCTTCAGTCATATAAGATGAATGCCTTCAAATATACTTGTCAAATTACTACTTCTCAAAATGCTTTGTTAAAACTTATTTTATATGTTAACTGAATATCAGTCTGTTAATCTACCAAAAATTAGTAAATTACTTATAGTATATCGATCAATCTAGATTAGCTATGTGTAATGCAAAACACTAAAGTAATGATTCATAAACACATTGACACATGGATTTTTAACGTGGAAACCCTGTTAAGGAAAAAACCACTTGGGACCGGTAACCCAAAATTTTCACTCTTCTGAAGTAAGCTCGGTGAAGAGCCAAACCTGTTAAAGGTTACAAAGACACTGTTAGGAGTGACCTTGTTAGAGGATTTAAATGATTAGTTTATCAATTTATATCAAGTGTTTCTATGCTACCTTCCTTGTCCAAACTCTTATGGTTTGTCAAATGGTATCTGGCATCTCATGCTATCTTCATGATCAAAATTTTTGATACTCCTTGGGATGTATATCATTATAGAAAGGATCTTTAAATCCTGCTCAGTTAAGAGAATTTCAGAATCAATGGTTGAACTTAAACTGTATGATCTGTTCACATATAAAACTTATATGTGCAGATTTTCAGATCTATTGTAAGCTCATAAAACTAATATGATCAATATATCTCTTTTAATAATTTTTCTCTATTTTACTTCTACTCGGTGATGCTATGTTCTGCTGCTTGGTGTCTGCAGAAAAAATTAGCTCTTTCCTCAGCTTGATTGATTAGGACTATATGAAGTTGCTCTTCATCAGTTTCTCTTTAGCATCGTCTTTCTCATTCAATCCCATTTTTTGTAACGAACTAAGTTGTCTCTTTATAGACATGATATCCCCATTGTTAGGTTCTTGATTTTCTTGGTCTTTGAGTGATCCGCAATCTTAGCCAATCAGATTTAAAGAAAAACTCATGTTCTATCTCACATAGATCTTCTTTCCAATTGGAAAAAACAAATATAAATCCTTTACTTATCTCTAGCTTTATCTTGTCGATGAAAACAATGATAACTACTAGTTAAATCCATATTTAGCTCTACAAGCTAGATATTTTTCATTTCTGAACTCAAGTTAATTTCAGTTTTTTAACTCTTTGATATCTTTGGTCATCACTCCAGTTCTCCTCAGGCTTCTCCATCAGTTTACACTATGATTCTGGCCATCGATTATGCTTGTGATTCTTCTCATCGGTAATGCTCATTGGTGTTCTTTCTTGGCCATCATTGTGACTTGACATTTGGTGATCTCTGTCTGTTGGGTTTCACTAGCCATCAGTGTTTGAAGTCACATAGAAAATGCTTGTCTTTTATGCATTACTGAAAGCATAATCTATATCTCTTTGATTCTATGAAGTCATTAACACTTTGATTATAACTGATTAGATTATATCAAGTTGACATCAATGAAAATACAATCCATTAACTAATTAAATGTCTTGCATTATCTTTCTGTATTTCGGTGATCAACTCAACATCTTCAAACATTCAATTAGCTGCATGTCATCAAGCCCCCACTATCTTAGCACCAAAAAAAGGGAGGAACTTGGAGGCTCTGCACTGATTTAAGGGAAATAAATCAAATTACCATTAGATATAGGTTCCCTATCCCTAGGATAGAAGACATAATGGATTGTTTAGGAGAAGCAAAGTAATTTTTAAATATGGACCTAAAGAGTGGGTATCATCAAATTAGGGTCAATGAAGGGGATGAATGGAAGACAAACTTCAAAACTACAAAAGTTTTATATGAATGGATTGTGATGCCATTTGTGATATCTAATGCCCCACCTAAATTAATGAGACCGATGAATGAAGTGCTAAATGAATACATTGGAAAATTTGTGGTAGTGTATCTAGATGATATACTAATATATAGAAATACTAAAGAGGAGCATCTCAAACACATGCATATTGTTTCCAAGAAGTTGCATGAGGAAGAGTTGATGAGAAATTTGGAGAAGTGTGAATTCATGAAATAGGAGCTGGTGTACCTTGGGTTTGTATTGTCCTAAGTCAATCTCAAAATGGATCCAAGTAAGGTAGAAGCCATTCTTAATTGGCCTACTCTAAGGATTGCCAGAGAGGTGAGAAGTTTTCATGGTTTAGCTCAATACTATAGGAAATTCATTAAGCAATTCAATGCTATTTGTGCCCCTATGTTAGATACTATTAAACGAGGGATGAAAATAAATTTTTTTTTGAATGAGAAAGCTAACCATGGATTTGAATTTCTCAAGAAGAAGATTTCCACTCAACCAATTCTAACACTACCAAGTTTTGAGTAGTTATTCATAGTTGAGTGTGATGCTAGTAATGTTGCCATTGGAGCTGTTTTGAGCCAAGAAGGAAGACCAGTGGATTTTCACAATGAGAATCTTAGTCATTCTAAGAAGAAGTACTCTTATTATGAATTAGAGATATATGCTCTATTCCAAGCACTAAGGAATGTAAGACTAGAAAAAGGAAGAATAAGCATATCTAGGTAACTACAAAACCCTAAACAATATGCAAACCTATCTAATCTAACATTAGAGCCATTGAAATGGGAATTCAAAAATTATATGCAATAAAAACATAAAAAAAACCCCTTCAAGTGATGCTCAAATTCTCTCCTTTCTTCTCCATATATTAGATTACGTTTCTATTTATAAATGACAAAAATGCACAAGTGTTGAAAAGAGAAATTTGAAAGCTAGAATACTAGGAGATAGTGGTTCTAACTTGAATGAGAGGATTGCATGTTAATTTATAGAAAATGAGAGACAATTTGGTGAATTAGAATGCATAAAATCAATGCATAATGGAGAGAAAATGATGAAGCAAATTAGTAGGAAATTGGAAGCATAAATAGGGGAGAGTTGAATAAGGAAATATGGAAGAAATCATGAAGCACCTTAGTAGGGATATGAAACACAATTAAGGGATATAAAAAATTAGATGGGATTAGAAGGAATTAAATCAATTAATAAATCAATTTTCCTCCTAAAACAATAATTAGCATTTATGAAATTATAAGATCCCATAAACTAGAATTAGCCAATTAATTAATTGTGAAGACTTAGGATAAGAATGAATAAATATAATTTATTCATAAAGAATAGGGACACATCTTAGGTCATTCATCCCAAGAGGATAAATTAGTGAATTCTTGATCAAGTTGATGGTATTAATGTACAATTGAATTTATTTTGATGATATTGATAAGGATTACAATCAATTCTGATGATTCTGGAATAGTTTAGGAAATTACGAGGCATCGATGAACTTTGACAATGCTCTTGCGATAATGATTGGAAATGATATAATGGCATCAATGAACTTGGATGATGCTAGATGATAAATAAAGATAAGGAGACATCGATGAACTTGAACAATGCTCCTAAAATGTGAAAATGACAGTGAGGCATCGATGAAATTTGACATTGCCCTCGAAATGATGATTGATGATGAAATAACATCGATGAAATTTGACAATGCTATTGGAGGAATTAAATGATGATGAGGCATTGATGAACTTGAAAATTTTTCTCAAATGATGATTTAGGAGAAGGAATTAATAAAACTGATAGAAGATCATACCCTAGTGGATTGAAAAAAATGGAGGTAGTGTGCTTCTGTTAGTACTCTCAAAATTTTGAAGAAATTTGGAGTTACTAAGTAAAAATTTCCTTGAAAGGTTCTGGAGAAGGATTACTTTGAATGCATGAAAAAAGAGACCTGATGTTTTTCATGAAATACCACTTGGGGAGTGGGTTCAACACATTTCACTAAGCAAGTATAGTGGGAGCACATCTAGTCACTTTTTTAATCACATCTCCAAAAATACAAACTGGGTCAAGCTGAAATTTTAATATGTTTGAGGCGACCATACATGCACTCTACAAATTTTTTTTAGAATAACCCAAATAAAAAATCAAAATTTATGGTACTTTGAGTATTTTCATTTTTGGACTATAAATGAGCTTGTCGCGCACTCACACAAGCATCTTGTTGCTCAGTCACAGACCAGAAGTGAGCTCATCATGCAGTCACACATGATTTCCAAGGTAATGCAAAAGGCATGAAAGTTGGTGATTCAGCTCATCGCACACTCATGCAAGCAGATTGTCGCTTAGTCACGGACCAGAAGTGAGGTTTTTGTGTAGTCGCACATGATTTCCAAGGTAATGGAAAAGGCATGCGAGTTGGCGATTCAGCTCATCGTGCACTTGGGCAAGTAGCTCGTTGTTCAGTCATAGACTAGAAGAGAGCTTGTCGTGCAGTCACGCATGATTTCCAAGGTAATGCAAAAGGCATGCGAGTTGGAAATTCAGCTCATCGTGCACTCACACAAGTAGCTTGTGGCTTAGTTGTGGACTAGGAGTGAGCTCATTGTGTAGTCGCGCATGATTTCTAAGGTAATGTAAAAGGCATGTGAGTTGCTGATTAAGCTCATCACACACTCACGCAAGTATCTCATCACTCAATCATAGACCAGAAGTGAGCTCATCGCATAGTTGTGCATGATTTTCAAGGTAATGAAGAAGGCATGCGAGTTGGTGATTCAGCTTGTTGCTCAGTTGCGGACGAGAAGAGAGCTCGTCGCGCAGTCATAAAGGCTATGCAGAGATGAATTTTTAGAACCAACCAGGAGGTGCCACTTGTCCAATTCTGGTACACTGTGAGAAAAAGGGATTAAAATATACATATTTTAAAATGTAATTTCAATTCAATAGTTTGACTACTGAAAAGATTTCAAATATTTCAAATTTTTTTAGGAAATGTGCACGGGAAGGCAGGGTTTTCTTAGTGATTCAGGGAGCATTTTTTATTAGAAATATTAAGTGTTATATACCATTGGAAATGTCTTGAGATGCAGATTTGGATTTGGAATCCTTTTGGGTGCAGATCAGATCATATTTTTGTAGTTGCAGAAGAGATTAGTTTTATTAGGGATTTTTATTGTATGAATCACAGTGCTTGAAATGACTACTTGAACACTATGCCTTCTAATACTGTTTTAGAGACAAGAAATGCCTAATTGCTAAGGATTGGATAAGATCCTTCTTCATTTTTGAGCTCCACATATGCTCAGGCAGGTTTTACCTCTTTATGATTACTGTTTACATAGTATGTATTAATGTGGACACTGATTTGCTATGTATCTTTGTTAAACCAACTTATAAAACACCTTACAAATGACCAAGCATAACCAAATGCAAGATTTAACCATACAAACCATGATTGTAAATATAGCACTGATAAGTGATACAAGGACTTTCATCCTTCTTCCTTTTATTATAGGAGGGATAACCTAATGATCCACTCTTCAAGGGATCACCAAAATGAACACCTTCCTACTGACAAGAGTCCTTAATGAGTTCAGCTCATTTGGTCTTACTAACAAAAGTATGTTTGATTAAAATAATCTGGGAAGTTTTAGAAGTTTGGATGATGATGGATTATTAGACCGAAACCTAGATCAGTGCCTATATTGGGTAATAGAGTCAATAAGCTTGAGTTCCACAAAAACAAAATACTATAAGCTGCCTTACAACCTATATGCAATTTGGATAAACTGCCTTACAATTTATCTAGTTACCTCTAAAATATTGTATCAAATCTTTAAATGCTGCTATGCTCCTTGAAATTAACCACAAAACTTAGTTCTTTGCATGAAAGAAACTTGTGAACAATTAAATAGTTACCTTGTAACCAAAATGCTTTAGACTACCTTGCCAACTTAAGCATAATAAAGCATACACATGAAGTAAAGATACAACAACAGAGAAGAGTAAAATTGCACCGTATTTTATTAATATGATCCCACTTTCATACATGAAAAGACCTTTGAAGCTTGTAAACACAGACACAAATTTAGAAATTCTAATCTTACATTATATTTCATCCTCTCCCAAGGATACAACTCTCTTCTATATATATAGGTTCTTTACCATCTCAGAATCCTTATCTAAAGGATGCTACAGAAGAAACAAAAAGAGAGAGAGAAGAAGCAGTGGAACGACCAAGTCAAAAGATAAAATCAGATATTCTTTGTTCTTCTCCCTATCTGGCGACTTCATTCTGTTAGTACACATGGCATCTGGTAGCATTGATGTCAAGTTCGGATGACCATGATTACTAATTCATCTACACTTCCCTTTAGTAATAACTAACTTCTTTATATTTAAAATTGAAGCACCAAGTGTTCACCTTTACACTTCATCCAAGGTTTCTTCTTCAACTACTGGCTTCTTCTTCTTGGGCCTAGTGATTAAATCCCATGTTGCCACTTCATCATCTGATGGCCATTTCAAGTCTTGGGTACTCTGTATTTTTACCTTTTGCCTGTCCCATCTAACATCATTGATGTTCTTAACATCTACTAGAAACTTGTTGATATCAGTTTCTTCTTTGAAAGCTTCATCCAATATCTTATTGAATCCCTCTATATCAACATCTGTTCCCATAATGAATGCCTCATCACTAGGAATTTTTCTATCAAATTCATTTCTCCAAGCATCTAAAGATTTCACTTGATCATCTTCTCCCCTTAAAGAAGGAACAAATCTATTAAATTCATTAGAAAAGAGGCTCAATTTAACTTCTATCTGATTCAATTTGCCTTTAAAGAATGAGAGAGAAATATTGACCCTTTTGATCTCATCTTCAACTTCTGTCACTATCTCTAGCAAATCTGACCTGTGGGCTTGCAAAGATGCTATCTTTTCAAAAAATTGTACCCTAGTAGACCACTTAGTAAAATAAGGGTTCAATATAGCAATATACCCCATCACCTCTGTATGCAAGGCTGGCAACTTATTATAGGCATTGAGTACAACATTAGTCTTATCTTTCAAGACTTCAATTGTATGTTGTAAAATACCTCTTAATGCTCTCAAATAAATTTCATTTCCATTCTCTCCATCATATTTTCCTTCAACCACCTCCTCTGATTTGGATTTATCCTCAATCTACAATGGTTGCGGTGGTGCAGGCACATACATCACCTCAGGTTTCTCTTCCAATTCCTTCATCAAACTCTCAATCACCTGATCTTTCTGGTGCATTTGTATATGGCACATCTCTTGATCTTTAGCCAATGCACTTGTCTCTTCTAACAATGTGCTACACTTATCAGACAACTTCTTAGTTTTGTCCTCATTTAACTGAGCCCAATGTGTCATAATTTGGGATATTTCCAAATCCCTTGTATTTTGCATTGTCCATACCATCTGATTACCAACCATGTTCTCCTGGATATTCACTAGTTGAGGCTTTTGATCCTTTGGGCATAGGCTCCACATTGAAAAATCTTGAGACTTTGGGCTATACACAAATCCTTTAATTACATCTCCCATCTGAACCTCACTGACCATTTTGAGATCTAGCTGCTTTCTTATCTGGTCAATTATCAAGGCAGATGCTAAATCCCATCCCTCAGCCAATAATATACCACTGCCTAACACCATTTTCCTGGCCTCCTCAGGTGAAATGTCCTCACTTTAAGGATTTTAAGACTGCAGGGCCACTAAAGCCTCATTTGTTATGGTCTCCTTGCCATTAATTTTCAATTGAGCTCTTATCTTCTCCTTCTTGTACAATCTGAGGAAGTCTTTAAATTCATCAATCTTGACAAAGTTATCATCACTCAAAAATTGTTTTTGATGGATCAATCTTTCATCAACATAGGATTTCAAAGGCAATTACACTTTTTCCTCTAAATCAGGTTGTTGCTTCTTGCCTTCCCTACTTAATTTCCTTAGGTTATGATCATATAACCTACTTCCGGGCACTAGGGCTCTAGCCTTATCCTTTTTCTTATATTTTTCCTCAACTGAAGGCTGACCTATTTCCATTTTCTGCCTCTTAGCAACAGGCTCTTCCATGTCATCAGGTTGTGTCACCACTATCAAATCAACAATGTGACCCTCTGTTCCCTATAGATGTGGTACTTCAACAATATCTTGTTGTGGTAGAGCATATCTTGTAGGACATGCATAATCACTGTCACTACTACTATCATATTCAGATTTTGAATGATGCAGCTCCTGGGCACCTTTCTTATCAAGGACAGTTTCAAGTTGTTCAATAAGCACATAATAATTGTCTATCATAGCTTTAATCTTGTCAAAATATGGGAGATCAGGGTAAAAACCCCCAAAAGATAACCCATTTTGCTTAATCTATCTCTCAAGATTTAGCAGCTATTGAATCCTTGCCCTTCTCATCTTGATGTCATCTTCATCAAGGATGTTTCTTGTTGCATCTTCCTCTATGCACTCACAGTGAACATTGGTATTGGGGATTGTAGGCGTATACAATTTTCTCACCCCTGCCATGAAGCCCTCTAGATCAATATACCTATAAGGAGCTGCCCCCATTCTACATCCTTCCAACCACTGACTTACTGCATCAATAACACCTTTACCAATTGTAAAATGGGAAATCCTGAACTGTCTAGGGGTTAAAGTCCCCTTTTTGTGTGGTGTGAAATGCTCATTGTCTATTAACAATAGCTGCCATATGAACTCCTATGCAACCACTCTTGTTGGTACATAATAAGGTAAGAGATGAGGTGGATGAATACACCCATATACCCTGATGATATTATAATTTTATTCCAAGAAGAAATCATCCCAATTATGCTTTCCTTCCCACTTATCCATGTACTCATTTGGACTCAATAGTTGCATGACCTTAAAGGGAATCCTTGTCCTGCTGATACCCAGACTTTGCACAATTGGATACACAATCCAATTCTGAAAGGAACAATAATCACAATTCTTTGAGGTATAATTCCAAAGCCTCAACCAAAATTGGATAGGATTAGGTCCATCCTGATAAAACCTCTGGGGAGCCAAATTATCCACATCCATGATCACAAAATTAAAGTATAACAACAAATGCATGAGAATGGAATAATGGAAAAACTTCGGCTCCTTTTCCTTAGGATCTTTCAACTTCTTCTATGTTGCAATGAATCCTTCATGCATTTGATCTATGATGTGCTGTATGTAATCATAACTTGTGCTGGAATGCACTTCCTGCAAGTCCAGCACCATCATCTATATGCTAGCATTGATTTTCTCTACTTCCCCATCTATGCCTAGCACTTTACATAGGGCATAGGTAATATACTTTATGTAGAAGTGTAAATCCTTATAGTAGTATGGGCTTGTCCCAGACATAGGATCCAAATAATTCCTTACCTCTTTGAGCATATGCTTCTGCAACTGTCCTTTGGCTATACCAGGCTTTAAAATATATCTTTGTTCCTGTTTTGTCACGTCAATCTTGGTAGACATAGTGCTATATAAGACAAATGCTTGCATGAATGAATTGCTATTAAGGATGAGCAGGGTAGTGCCGTCATTCTTTTTAATTGTTTTGGACAAAATTTCATAATGGTTGGCAAGATCTAGGAACAAGTCTACATCTATATAGACATCACGAACAATTAATCTAGCCAGGCCACATGTACAAGGGTTTGAGACTGGGATGGTTTTATCAGAATTCTTATAGAAGTAGGTAAAGAGTGAAAAACCTATTGTCCCCTGAGTATCAGCATCCCTTACACCAGAATAATCATCTGTGAGCACATTTTCATTTTCTCTTTTGTTCTGAGTCAAACCAGGAAGCAACCTAAGGAAATCATCACAATAGTATGGCTTTCCCTTTGCCTCCTCTTCTACCTTCTCACTCAAATCTATCTCCAAAACTCACTTACTACCCTGTGCACAATTCTCAGAAATTCACTACTTTGAATCAATGGAAAACTCTGCAACTCTCTGATTTCTTGTCTCTTTCAGAATACTTAGCTCTTCTTGTTCTGAAATTATGAAATAAAGATGAATGAAAATGAATACATAGTTAGCTCTTTATGGTTACCATTCCAAGTACATGGCTCATCATTTGAAAAACATCAATTTTATCTTTAATTCAACATACTACGAAATTGATTGAAAACCTAGCCATAGTTCCATGAGCGTGATAGGAAATCAAATTCATAAAACTGAATCCTCTGAAAAACCTTATAAAATTCAAATGGGATTACATGTCTTCATGTGATTGGCTCTCTGTCATACATCTCAGCTACCTCTTTTTGCATAGTAATCAATATATAAGTGTGTTATTAGACAACAAACAATTCATATTGCCATATCAGATTCTACTGCCATTTCTTAACATTTGATATTAGGCGACCCTGCGACTGCATACAATCTCTCTGTCGCTGACCCAAGTCTTTAACCCATGATTCTCCTGGAGACACAATGACTATACAACTTTCCTTAACTTTTTTAACCAAATTTATCATCTGGCGATCACGTGACAGTGAAGAAATCAAAGTCGCAAATGGTTAGCACTAACTCACATCCTTTTCTGAGACTACGCGACTAACTGCCACTTATAACTTTTAGGGTTATCTCCCAGTCGCTGAATGTTTTCTTTCCTTTGCAAGACCCCATGACTAACCTTAGTTTCCCAATCACATAACACAAATGCTAATTTTTAAAACCCTTAGAGACAATGTGACAAGTACTTTTCCCTTTACTTCATCTGACGACTTCATGACATACCCTTAGCTCCAAGTCGCGAGAACTTTTCCTTTTGGACTCTTTTATTCTTAGACTTTGCGACTGTAGTAGGATATTTTAATCACTTCATCTAATGGCTCCCATTTAATCACCAAATAATCTATCATACCCTTCAAATCTTCAAAGACTATGCGACAAACAGAAACCCTTAACTTAGTCTCCTAATTGCTGAATCAATTCTTATCATTTGGCGACTACGCGATAATTCTTTCAAATCCATCTACCTTTTGACACGTGTCTAGTTGTTTACTTGTTTCCTTATCACAGAATGAAAAAACTGACTCATCACATCAATCTAGTGACAACCTGACTGTGCTTTAGCTCAAACCGCATATGGTTAGTCACGAAGTCTCATAATCTTTTACTTAACTGCCATCCTTTCTGGAGACCATGTGACTAAAGCTTTGCACTACTCACTTAATTGCGGATCAACCTAGTGACTATGTGACATGAAGAGATCGTGAATTCTAGTGATGAAGCCTTGACTATCAATATTTTCATGCGAGATCATGACTTATCTGTGGGTCCCCTGATACACTGCTGACTTGTTTAATGATTCTGCAACTATGCGATACAAAGAAATCACGAAGTCGGGAAAAGTGAAAGGAATATTATGATGTTATGAGAGACTACGCGACATAAGCTAATCACTCAGTTGGGAAGAAAAAGGGAATATGCCATTCAAGTTATGCGACTAAGCAATCAAAATTATAACACATGTCTTAAGTGAACCAAAAAGGTAACAACAAAACATAAGCGCAAAATACCTTAGGGTTTCTTTTCAATTCGGAACACCAAACAAGACTTAGGGTTTCAAGTTTTTTTGTAGATTCTCATAGATTTAGTCTTGGAAACCTGAAAACTTTGAGAGGAAAAAGGCACAAGAACAAAGGGACCTCTACTTCTAAGCACGAAACCAAAGTGAAGATCATAAAACTCAGGAACAAGACCAAAACTGAAAATACAACAAACAGTGGCTCTAATGAGGATTGACTAAACATAGTTTATGACAAAGAACCACAGAATCTCTGGTTGCAGACCTCACCACAAAATGGAGAAAAACCTCAAACAGAAAGGGAAACACCTACAAAACTTAAAACAGGGAAAGATATTAACAAAATAATACAGGTTACTTGTGCATTGCCTTGATTTTACTTAAAGAAAGGCTTCAAGAATCGCCCATGCATAGGCAACTCAAAATTTTCTCCTTCCATATTCTTCAAAAAATATGAGTCTTTACCGAAATTCTCTAAAACAATGGAAGGTCCTAGGCATAAAGACTCAAATTTCTTGTGTTTTCCTTTGTCCTCCACCCTTGCATTCCATTGTAGAACCAAGTCACCTGTTTGGAATTTTCTCTCAGTAGCCCTTTTATCAAACAGATATTTCATCTTTTGTTGTAGCTTCATATTTTCTTTCTGACTATTTCTCCTTGTCTCATCCAGTTCAATCAACTGCATCATTCTATTTTGCATATTGTCAAAGACATCTAGATGTTCTTCTTGTATGAATTGGAAAATAGGTAATAGATTGTTAATTGGAAACCTTGCTTGCAAACCATATACCAACTCAAAAGGAGACTTACCAGTTTCCTTTTTAAGTGTCACCCTATCATCCCAAAGAGCTAATTTCAATTCTGTGTGCCATGTTCTCTTATTCTGTTCCAGAGTTCTCTTCAATATTTTCAATATTGACTTATTGCTAGACTCAGCTTTGTTGGAATAATGATACATTTGGCATCAGTGAATGCACTTAGTGAAAACACTTATTCGGTTTTGAATGCTTACCGAGCTTATCACTCAGCCCACAGCCTATACCGAGCATTCAGTAAAGCTCACCGATCAAACAGTTCAAACCAAGCAGTAAGGCCGTCACCGAGCATATGAGAAGAACAGCAGTTACTGAGCAGACGGTAGTCACCAAGTCATCAGTCGATGACAACCGAGAAGTTAGTTTCTACCGAGTCACCAGTGGTTACCGAGTGACAATGTATTTACCGAGTCACTACAGCTACCGAGTTCCAAGCTACACTAT
>MU223675.1:1266732-1305633 GCA_018584345.1 Thuja plicata | reverse complement strand
AGCTTCTTCACATAGTCTGTGTTCAGTATCTTCTGAATAATGTCGTGCACTCTTATTTAGCCTTCTCTTCTTATTTCCCATCACAAGTTGTAGAATTGTCTTCTTTTTCCAAATCGTGAAGTATTTTCTAACTTTCGAGATAACAAGATGACAAAAACATATATTTATTTATATGTAATCATTTTGTACCCGAAACGACACCAAAGAGGCCGACATAGGTTTCTATCGAAATTCATCTTTGACTTTCGATAGAAACTGTTTACTTTCTATCGAAAGTGCTTTAGTAGATGTTACTAAACTGCCAAATCATGGAAATACTTTCGATGGAAAGTAGTTTCGATCGAAACTAAATAGTTTCGATCAAAACTAATTTCTATCGAAAGTAGTTTCTATCGAAACCCCTGAAAATGATGTCATCTGCAAATGTCCACAACAATCTACAGTTTTCATGGCTTCGGGGCTCAAGCGCAGGGCTCAAATCAAAGAATAGGGACACCTCCTTTTGCATTGCACAAGTACTCTAAACGATCTTTCTAATGAATATAGATTTGACAAATTTTGAATTAATTAGGTCTATTTTTTTTGACGTACATCAAATGTAGGTTTTTTATCAAATATAAACTTCCAGGTTTGACGTTCAATGAAAAATAGTAGAAAATAGAAAAAAAAATCTGAAAAATAACAGTGCCCTCCAATTTCGAGTCTTCTTTCTATCAAAAAAAATAAAATTGAATTTTGATAAATACACAAGTTATCAATTACGCAGTCAAGGTATGTCAAAATTATAGTTGACTCTACTTCAAACGTTCATAAAATATGCAATAATCATGATAATGTCATCAAACCAATTGCATGCCCTCCATATGGTTGTTACAAAACCAAATTCAAAAGAAGCACATCAATATCTATCTTAGAAAAAAATTTATGTTGTACGAAGTCATTGTACCTTTTTGAAAAAGACGTTTTCAGAAACATAGCAGTTTTAGTGGGAGAAAAAAAAACCATTAAAATCAATTCAAAAAAAAAAAATATATATATTTAGAATCTAGACAGAAAATCCTAGAAGACTCTAGTTTACTTCGTCTTCCGATTTCAAACAGTTTAACGACAATATGCATCCGAATGTGAAAGTTTTTCTCAAAATGTAGAGTTCAATGTCCGTTTAGGAAAAAAAGTGTAACCCACTATTGTGGTATCACCCCATTACTATCTTACTAGGCACACAAAACCTGGTTATAATATTAAGCATGATAAATTTTGTGACCACTTTACTTTTTTCTTTCCTTGTAGGGATAGCCTCAATCCATTTAGTAAAATATTCTATGGCAACTAATATCCAACTATGTCCTGCACTAGACTTGTCCTTAAATTCGCCAATAAAGTCAATCCCCCACATAGAAAACAGAGCTTCAACACTCATTGGGTTTAGGAACAGTGCACCTACAAATTTAAATTTATTGGAAAATCGCTGACATGGTTCACACCTTCTAACATGAATATAGGTATCTTTGAATAAAGTAGGCCAATAATATGCTACCCTCAAAATCTTATGGGCGGTAGTCTTAACAGAAAAATGGCCTCCACATTCTCCTTCATGCATCTCAATCATAACCTTCTTAGCTTGGTATAACTCAAGGCACAACAACAGCACATCATTCTTGTCTTTCCAAAAAAAATCACCTTGGATCAAAGTGTACCTTTGAGCTTGCAACTTTAGACTTCTTTTTTGATTTTCAACTAAATGATCAGGACATTTATCATTTTTGAGAAAGAAGACAATATCAGTATAGTATGGTTGCCTCTCTATACTTGTAACAACCTGGTCATGTAGTTCTGTCTGATTTATCTGTACTAGATCCAGGTTCTCTTTTATCATAAGCTTTGCCAAACCTTGTCCTCTTATTAACTTGGTAATATTGATTTTGAGATTGAATTATTGAATTCTTGTAATCCACTTGCACCTCTTACCAGTTACCTCTGACTGTGTAAGGATATCTTTTATTGCTGAATGGGGAACAAAAGCTTGCACCCTAGCACAAACCAAGTAGGGCCTAAAATACTTTATAGCCTTTACCAAAGCATAAGCCTGCTTCTCCATTATTTCATAATTGAGCTCTGCTACCTACAAGGATCTACTATAAAAAGCTATAAGATGTTCAAATCCTTGGTCATCTTTCTGAAGCAATATGGCAACAATTGTGTGAAATGATGCAAATGAAAACAATGAAAAAGGCTTAGTATAATCAGGAGATTTCAACATCGGAGCCTCTTGCACTGCCTCTTTTATTCTTTCAAATGTCTGCTGAGCCTCTTCATTCCAAACAAACTGGGTATCTTTCTTTAGCAATTTTACAATGGGTTTAACAATTTCTACAAAATTGACTATAAATCTTCTGACAAAATTTATCTTTCCTTAAAAAGACTGCACAGGCTTTAAGTACTTTGGAGAAATCACCTTTTGAATTGCTTCTACTCTCTTAGGGTCTATTCTTATCCCCTCTTTAGATACTATATGTCCTAGCAACTTCCCCTCTTTAACTGCAAAATGACATTTATTTGGATTGAGTGAGACACCATACTCCAATGCTTTGTTAAAAATCTTAGTGAAGTGATCACAATGATCAATAGCCTTCTTGGAATATGCAATTAAATCATCTTGGTAAATAACCATGAATATATCAATAAATTCTTTGAAAGCAACATCCATGGCCCTCTGAAAGGTTGCTCCTACGTTCATTAATCTGAAAGGCATCCTGATATACACATATGTTCCCCATGGGGTAGTAAATGAAGTCTTATACTGCTCTGTCTCTTTGACCAACACCTGGTTATAACCTGAAAAACCATCCATCATTGATAACAACTCACAACCAGTGACCTTATGCAACATTTCTTCCATATTAGGTAATGAATAATTATCCTTCAAAGAAGCAATATTTAGATTTCTAAAATCTACACATTGTCTAATGTCACCATTTTTCTTTCTAATGGGCACTAAATTTGATACCCAAGTTGAATGTCTGATGGGTTGAATTATCCCAGCATCTTTGAGTTTCATCAATTCTTGCTGCATCTTGGGGGCCAACAAGGTATTAATAGGCCTTTTCTTTTGCCTGAATGGCTTCACATCTGATTTCAAAGGAATTTCATGCTGAAAAACGTCATCTCTATATGCCTTCAAGTCATCATAGGACCAAGAAAAAACATGTTTGTATTTTCTCAGTAACTTAATCAGATTTATTCTTACATGAGAGTCCAAACCCTTTCCAATATAAACTATTTGAGGAGTATTCTTAGACCCTAAGTTTATCTCTTCCAAATTTTCTACCTTGGCATTGCTTAATTTTGATACATTATTCTGCTGGCTAACAAACAATGCTTCAAGTTCAACCAAACCCCTAGGAATCTGATTAGAACTTAACTGGACAACTTTATTTCCAAAAATGTAATCCTTTCCATCAACATGTTCTAGCAAGGAACTACAATCTATAATTTGATTCTCATAATGATCTAAACTTTGTATGAACCTCAAAATATCTTGATCATCCTGGAACACCTGCCAATTGTATATGTTGTCTGGAACAACTGGTATTGTTTTAACTTCTAGTATTGACACTCCTTGTAAGGTCAGATCATCATTTTTTAAAGCAATATTTGCTAAAAAATCAGCCGTAATGTTTTTTGACCTTTCTAACCATTTTATATCAAAAGCATCAAACATCTCAAGTTGATTCCAAATAGCATATTTGTACATTTTCAATCTATCATTCTTTACAGCATATTTGGATCTGACTTGTGCTACCACCAATTCAGAATCACCATAAACCTTTAAACATTTGATACCATGCTTGATAGCAATTTCAAGTCCTAAGAATAAAGCCTCATACTCTGCAGTATTGTTTGTACATTGGAAAGCTAACATAAATGAGTACTTAAAATTTGTACCTAATGGGGATATCAACAATACTCCTGCCCCTGATCCTTCCTTAGAGAAAGCACCATCAAAGTACATATTCCATAATGCATCTTCCTGCAAACTTAATTCTTTGTTCAAAGGATCAGATTCTTGATCTTGACCAGAAGGTTCATGTTTTTGCATTTTGAAGTTTTCCATGTCTACGTCAATGCAACAGTTTATATTAGTGTCTTCAAAGTTTTCTATCATATGAGGAGTTCTGCTTTCCCTTAAAACCTTAACATCTTCACCAACAATGTTGAATGTAGCATAAGACAAATCATTTTGTATACTACCTCCCATTGAAGCGCTCCATTTTCTTGATAACAACATACCATAATGAGGTGGCATATCAACCACAAGAACATTCATAGTCAACACTACATCAGGGCACATAGCAAGCCTATAACGTAAAGCCTCAAATGGTACCAATTACAGGGACTTCTCTAGAATCCATAGCTCTACATCTCCCATAAGGTGAATCAACTTGTAATCCCATGGCCTTCATGATTTCAACTGGCATAACCATATTAGAAGCTCCTGAATCAATCATACAATTTTTGAGCATCTTATCATTAATTATTAATGATAGAAAAAATGGGTCAACAACCTTTGGGGAAGAAGTTGCATTCAAGAATATTTGAGGAATTTCAGATGTTAAGACCTCAGCTTCATTTTCTTTGGGAATTAACTTCTTGCTAACATTTTCTAAATTTTGAACCTTTATTGTGGGCACACTGTTTAACAATGACATTACCTTTTCCTTATGTTCTTTAATTCTCATCATTTCCAAAAATGGAACCTTAACTGTCATCTGGGACAAACATTGACCCATATCAGCTGGAGTATATTTTATATCTAAAAAATTTGATCTATCAATAATGACATCATTTTCCTGATTGTGTTCTTTTAGAGCTGAATCCTTTAACCTTTTATTTCCATTTTTTGAAATAGAACAGTCTTTTCTTATCTTTTTATCTCTTCCTCATGTGCAATATTTGGCTCTATAGATTTTGTAATAATTTTGACCTTATTCTTATTTAGATTTTCACTAGTTCCATCATTTTTTTGCACATACTTTGTGTCTTCTTTATTTTCCTTTATAAAGACACCTGAAGGCTGACTACCAACACCACCTACCACTCTGTTTCTCAAGTGGTAACTGCTTCTAGCTTTATTCATTAACTCTGTAGTGATTCTAGCTTTCTCTTCATCTGAAGCTTTCCTTATGAATGGAACATCTTGACCATCTTGAGCATAACATCTTATACTGTCATCGATCTCTTCAATGTCACTATCAAATAAGATCTGTTGATGGTGATTCTCAATTCTCCTTTGTGAAACATATGAATCATGATTTTCCTCTTCACTGTTTGAATAAGTATCATGGCATGAATAAGTATTTGTCATACTATGATCACACTGCTCACCTTCATCAATTTTTTGTTCCTCACTTGGATTTAAATCCATAGAAACTACACAAAAGTCAGGGTTATGAGGGGCCTCACAAGCTTCACACCAAGTATCATTATTGCAAAAGTGGACAGAATTCCTATGAAGGGGGTCTGGGGTTTTATTGTCTATTTTTTCTTTCTTAGGTGTAATAACTGGCTTCCCATCTTTGAACTGAGTTCCATAAGGATGATTTTGCATTCTACTCTGAGAATTGTAAGTAGTATTATAAGAAGGTCTATTATTTTGAGGAGCTCTATATTCTTTGTATTCAAGTTCCTTGAGATTTCTTTTACTAAACCTTGAGTCGTCCCTTCTATTTAACTTACCAGATACTCTTCTATTCATTTCAATATTGACTGCTATTTTATAAGCATCAGTAAGAGTTCTAGGGTTTTTGTCTCTCAGAGAATATCCCATTTTGGAATCAAAAGCATTTAAATAAGTTGCTAAACAGACCTCTTCATCCAGCTTTATCTTCTGAAATAATTTGTGCATAGATTTTTGGAACCTTGTGTTAAACTTAGTAACCTCTTCACTGTAATTTTTCTTGATATTATTAAACTCATTCAACAAAAATCCTCTATTTGTCTTATCTCCATACTGATCTTTAAACAATTCAATCAACTCGTCCATGGAAAGAACAAATCCATTAGCAAGACTTCTAAACCATTCTCTTGCATCCTCAACTAAGGACTCAACAAATAACTTCATCAAGACATCCTCATGGGTGATATTCAAGTCATCAAAAAAATCAATAAATTTCCTTAAATGTGTTTCACAAGAAATAACATTGTTGCCTGCAAATTTTGGGAGTTTTTCTCCTATATCACCCACATCCTTAGGAAAAGCATTAGGATACCTAGGAATACCAACAAAATCAAATTGTTTGTACCTTTCAGTATGCAGTGGCTTCCTTTGAAAACTATCATCCTCCTTAGAAGTAGTAGCTTTTGTTTTGGGAGCAGTAGTATTCTCTGGCCCAGTATAAGAATATTTGGAAGATTGCAAAAAATCTATCTTTTTCTTCATTTCAATTGTTGCAGCTTCCATCTATGCCTTTTCTAGCATCTTCTCCATGGTTTCTTTTTCAATTCGTAATTTTTCTAAATCAATTTCTAACTTAGACATTTGTTCAACCAAAGGCTTCTGAAATTTAGGTTCATGATCTCTATGTTCACTCATCCTTTGTTTACCCTTATTTACTTGTAAAGTAGAAACTTTATGAGTGAATGGTATTTCTTGTTTATTCTGAGATCTCTCTTTATCCTTCATAGTTAGATGTTTTGAATATTTTTTCCTATTTTTATCAAGGTCCTTATGATCATTCCTTTTCTTCCTTATTTCTCTCTCCCTTTTCATTTGTTGAACTAGGGCGAGCTGTTTCAAAATAAACTTTTCTTCATTTGCTAGCATATCAGAAGGAGCATCCTTCAAATCTGAGCTAGATGTACTAGCTTCCTCTCTCTCTCATGTGATGTAGAAGTGACTGTGGGTGTTTCTAATACTCTCTTAGTAGCTTCTTCATATTCTAAAGTATTTCCATCATAAGAATGCTGACTGGTATTCATATCTCCCCCAATATTAACCTCTCTACCTTTCAGAGGGGTTTCATCCATACTAACTTGATTTATTTTCTTCCTCTAAGACATCCCTATTATTGAAGATGATGGGAGTCCCTCTTGTAATACCCTTTCAGGATTAGTCCTCACCCTTGACCTAGTATTCATTCTGAAAAATAATTTTTTGTCTTTGTACTAATCTCAGAGATTTTCTTTTAGAGTCACCACCCAAAACCTAGGGATGAATACCTAACAAGGATAATATAATAATAACCATAGGTATGATTTTTAAACAAGTTAATTGCTTAAGTGCCAAAGATTCCTGACTCAGACCAGAGATATTCTGAAAAATACTTCAACAAGACTTTAGAATCTCTTTTTTCCCTAGTAGAGTCGCCAATTTGTTAGGGATTTTTCTTGTATGAATCATAGTGCTTGAAATGACTACTTGAACACTATGCCTTCTAATACTGATTCAGAGACAAGAAATGCCTAGTTTCTAAGGATTGGATAAGATCCTTCTTCATTTTTGAGCTCCACATATGCTCAGGCAGGTTTTACCTCTTTATGATTGCTGTTTACACAATATGTATTAATGTGGACACTGATTTACTATATATCTTTGTTAAACCAACTTATAAAACAACTTACAAATGACCAAGCATAACCAAATGCAAGATTTAACCATACAAACCATGATTGTAAATATAGCACTAATCAGTGATACAAGGACTTTCATCCTTCTTCCTTTTATTATAGGAGGGATAACCTAATGATCCACTCTTCAAGGGATCACCAAAATGAAAACTGTCCTACTGACAAGAGTCCTTAATGAGTTCAACTCATTTGGTCTTACTAACAAAAGTATTTTTGATTAAAATAATCTGGGAAGTTTTAGAAGTTTGGATGATGATGGATTATTAGACCAAAACCTAGATCAGTGCCTATCTATTGGGTAACAGAGTCAATAAGCTCGAGTTCCACAAAAACAAAATACTATAAGCTTCCTTACAACCTATATGCAATTCAGATAAACTGCCTTACAATTTATCTAGTTACCTCTAAAATATTGTATCAAATCTTTAAATATTTCTATGCTCCCTAAAATTACCCACAAAACTTAGTTCTTTGCATGAAAGAAACTTGTGAACAATTAAATAGTTACCTGTAACCAAAATGCTTCAGACTGCCTTGCAAAATTAAGCATAAAAAAACATACATAGGAAGTAAAGAGACAACAATAGAGAAGAGTAAAATTGCACCGTATTGTATTAATATGATCCTGCTTTCATACATGAAAATAGCTTTGAAGCTTGAAAACACAGACACAAATTTAGAAAGTCTAATCTTACATTATATTTCATCCTCTCCCAAAAAGACAACTCTCTTCTATATATGTAGGCTCTTTACCATCTTGGAATCCTTATCTAAAGGATGCTACAAGCTTCAGATGGTGTCAGAAAACCTAACCCTAAAAATACAGAAGAGAGAAAAGGAGAGAGAGAAGAAGCAGTGGAACGACCAAGTCAAAAGATAAAATCAGATATTCTTTGTTCTTCTCCTGATTTGGAAACTTCATTCTGTTAGTACACATGGTAGCTGGTAACATCGATGTCAATTTTGGATGACCATGCTTACTAATTCACCTACACTTCCCTTCAGTAATAACTGACTTCTTTATCTTTAAAATTGAAGCGCCAAGTGTTCACCTTTACTCTTTGTCCAAGGTTTCTTCTTCAACTGTTGGCTTCTTCTTCTTGGGCCTAGTGATTAATTCCCATGTTTCCACTTCATCATCTAATGACCATTTGAAGTCTTGGGTACTCTCTATTTGTACCTTTTGCCTATCCCATCTAACATCAGTGATGTTCTTAACATCTACTAGAAACTTGTTGATGTCATTTTCTTCTTTGAAAGATTCATCCAATATCTTATTGAATCCCTCTATATCGACATCTGTTCCCATAACAAATGCCTCATAACTAGGCATTTTGCTATCAAATTCATTTCTCTAGGCATCTAAAGCTTTCACTTGATCATCTTCTCCCCTTAAAGAAGGAACAAATCTATTAAATTCATCAGAAAAGAGGCTCAATTTAACTTCTATCTGATTCAATTTTCCTTTAAAGAATGAGAGAGAAAAATTGACCCTTTTGATCTCATCTTCAACTTCTGTCACTATCTCTGGCAAATCTGACCTGTGGGCTTGCAAAGATGCTATCTTTTCAAACAATTGTACCCTAGTAGACCACTTAGTAAAATAGGGGTTCAATATAGAAATATACCCCATCACCTCCGTATGCAAGGCTGGCAACTTATTATAGGCATTGAGTACAACATCAGTCTTATCTTTCAAGACTTCAATTCTATGTTGTAAAATACCTCTTAATGCTCTCAAAGAAATTTCATTTCCTTTCTCTCCATCATCTTTTCCTTCAACCACCTCCTTTGATTTGGCTTTATCCTCAATCTACAATAGTTGTGGTGGTGTAGGCACATACATCACCTCAGGTTTCTCTTCCAATTTGTTCATCAACCTCTCAATCACCTGTTCTTTCTGGTACATTTGTTTATGGCACATCTCTCAATTTTTAGCCAATGCACTTGTCTCTTCTAACAATGTGCTACACTTTTCAGACAACTGCTGAGTTTTGTCCTCATTTAACTGAGCCCAATGTCTCATGATTTGGGATATTTCCAAATCCCCTATATTTTGCATTGTCCATACCATTTGATTACCAACCATGTTCTCCTGGATATTCACCAGTTGAGGCTTTTGATCCTTTGGGAATAGGCTCTACATTGCAAAAGCTTGAGACTTTGGGCTATACCCAAATCTTTTAATTACATCTCCCATCTGAACCTTACTGGCCATTTTGAGATCTGGCTCTTTCTTATCTAGGCAATTATGAAGGAAGATGCTAAATCCCATCCCTCAGCCAATAATATACCACTGCCTAACACCATTTTCTTGGCCTCCTCAGGTGAAATGTCCTCACTTTGAGGATCATAAGACTGTAGGGCCACTAAAGCCTCATTTGTTATGGTCTCCTTGCCATCAATTGTCAATTGAGCTCTTATCTTCTCCTTCTTGTACCATCTAAGGAAGTCTTTAAATTCCTCAGTCTTGACAAAGTTGTCATCACTCAAAAATTGTTGTTGATGGATCAATCTTTCATCAACACAGGCTTTCAAATGCAATTCAAATTTTTCCTCTAAATCAAGTTGTTTCTTCTTGCCTTCCCTAATCAATTTCCTTAGGTTATGATCATATAACCTACTTCCAGGCACTAGGGTTCTAGCCTTATCCTTTTTCTTATCTTGTCCCTCATTTGAACGCTGACCTATTTACATTTTTTGCCTCTTAGCAGAAGGCTCTTCCATGTCATCAGGTTGTGTCACCACTGTCAAATCAACAATGTGACCCTCTTTCCCTGTAGCTGTGGTACTTCTACAATATCTTTTTTTTGTAGAGCATATCTTGTAGGATGTGCATAATCACTGTCACTAATACTATCATATTCAGATTCTGAATGATCCGGCTCCTGGGCACCTTTCTTATCAAGGAAAGTTTCAAGTTGTTCAATAAGCACATAATAATTGTCTATCATGGCTTTAATCTTGTCAAAATATGGGAGATCAGGGTAAAAACCCCCAAAAGATAACCCATTTCTCTTAATCTATCTCTCAAGATTTAGCAGCTCTTGAATCCTTGTCCTTCTCATCTTGATGTCATCTTCATCAAGGATGTTTCTTGTTGCATCTTCCTCTATGCACTCACAGTGGACATTGGTATTGGGGATTGTAGGAGTATACAATTTTCTCACCCCTGCCATGAAGCCCTCTAGATCAATATACCTATAAGGAGCTGCCCCCATTCTGCATCCTTCCAACCATTGACTTACTACATCAATAGCACCTTTACCAATTGTAAAATGGGAAATCCTAAACTATCTAGGGGTCAAAGTCCCCTTTTTGTGCGGTGCGAAATGCTCATTGTCTGTTAAGAATAGCTGCCATATGAACTCCATTGCAGCCACTCTTTCTGGTACATAATAAGGTAAGAGATGAGGTGGATGAATACACCCATATACCCTGATGATAGTATAATTTTATTCCAAGAATAAATCATCCCAATTATGCTTTCCTTCCCACTTATCCGGGTACTCATTTGGCATCAATAGTTGCATAACCTTAAGGGGAATCCTTGTCCTACTGATACCTAGACTTTGCAACATTCGATACACGATCCAATTCTTAGTGGCACAATAATCACAATCCTTTGAGGAATAATTCCAAACCCTACACCAAAATTGGATAGGATTAGGTCCATCTTGATAAAACCTCTGGGGAGCCAAATTATTCACATCCATGATCGCAAAATTAAAGTATAATAACAAATGCATGAGAATGGAATAATGTAAAAGCTTGGGCTCCTTTTCCTTAGGATCTTTCAACTTCTTCTGAGTTACAATGAATCCTTCATGCATTTGATCTATGATGTGCTGTATGTAATCATAACTTGTGCTGGAATGCACTTCCTGCAATTCCAGCACCATCATCAATATGCCATCATTGGTTTTCTCTACTTCCCCATCTATCCCTAGCACTTTACATAGGGCATAGGCAATATACTTTATGTAGAAGTGTAAATCCTTATATTAGTATGGGCTTATCCCAGACATAGAATCCAAATACTTCCTTACCTCTTTGAGAATATACTTCTGCAACTATCCTCTGGCTATACCAAGCTTTAACATATATCTCTGTTCCTGTTTTGTCATATCAATCTTGGTAGACATAGTGCTATATAAGCCAAATGCTTGCATGAATGAATTTATGTTAAGGATGAGCATGGTAGTGTCGTCATTCCTTTTAATTGTTTTGGACAAAACATCATAATGGTTGGCAAGATCTAGGAACAAGTCTACATCTATATAGACATCATGAACAATTAATCTAGCCAGGCCACAAGTCCAAGGGTTTGAGACTAGGATGGATTTATTAGAATTCTTATAGAAGTAGGTAAAGAATGAAAAATGTGTTTTTCCCTGAGTATCAGCATCCCTTACACCAAAATAATCATATATGAACACATTTTCATTTTCTCTTTTGTTCTGAGTCGAATTAGGAAGAAACCTAAGGAAATCATCAGAATAGTTTGGTTTTCTCTTTGCCTCCTCTTCTGCCTTCTCACTCCTACCACTGGTTGAAGCTACACTAACTGCTCTGCTCATGTTTACTATGCTGAATCACTCTTTCTTTACCGATATTGAGACAAATCTATCTCCAAAACTCACTTACTTCCCTATGCACAATTCTCAGGAATTCACTGCTTTGAATCAATGGAAAACTCTGCAACTCTCTGATTTCTTGTCTCTTTCAGAATACTTTTTGAAAGCAAGATGAATGAAAATGAATACACAATCAGCTCTTTATGGTTACCATTCCAAGTACACCACTCATCATTTGAAAACATCAATTCTTTCTTTAATCCAACATACTGCAAAATTGATTGAAAACCTATCCGTAGTTCCATGAGCGTGACAAGAAATCAAATTCATAAAACTGAATCCTCAGAAAAACCTTATAGAATTCAAATGGGATGACATGTCTTCATGCGATTCACTCTCTATCATACATCTCAGCTACCCCTTTTTGCACAATAATCAATATCTAAGTGTGTTATTGGACATCAAACAATTCATATTGCCATATCAGATACTGCTGCCTTTTATTAACGTTTGATATCAGGAGACCCCGTGACTGCATACAATCTCTCTATCACTGACCCAAGTCTTTAACCCATGATTCTCTTGGAGACACAATGACTATACAAATTTCCTTACCTTTGTTAACCAAAGTTATCATCTGGTGATCACATGACAGTGAAGAAATCAAAGTCACAAATGGTTAGCACTAACTCACATCCTTTTCTGAGACTACGCGACTAACCGTCACTTATAGCTTTTACGGTTATCTCCTAGTCGCTGAATGTTTTCTTTCCTTTGAAAGACCCCATGAATACCCTTAGTCTTCCAATCACAGAACACAAATGCTAAGTGTTAAAACCATTAGAGACAACACGACAAGTAATTTTCCCTTTACTTCATCTGACAACTTCACGACATACCCTTAGCTCCAAGTCGCGAGCACTTTTCCTTTTGGACTCTTTTATTCTCAGAATTTGCGACTGCCAGAGGATATTTTAATCAGTTCATTTAATGGCTTCCGTTTAATCACCAAATAATCTATCATACCCTTCAAATCTTCAAAGACTATGTGACAAACAGAAACCCTTAGCTTAGTCTCATAATTGCTGAATCAATTCTTATCATTTGGCGACTATGCGATAATTCTTTCAAATCCATCTACCTTTTGACACGTGTCTAGTTGTTTACTTGTTTCCTTATCACATAATGAAAAAGCTGACTCATCACATCAATCTGGTGACAACCCAACTATGCTTTAGCTCAAATTGCATACGGTTAGTCATGAAGTCTCATAATCTTTTACTTAACTACCATCCTTTCTGGAGACCACGCGACTAAAGCTTTGCACTACTCACTTAACTGCGGATCAACCTAGCGACAATGTGACATGAAGAGATCACAAAGTCTCGTGATGAACCCTTGACTGCCAATCTTTTCATGTGACATCACGACTTATCTATGGGTCCCCTGATACACTGCTAACTTGTTTAATGATTCCATGACTACGTGATATAAAGAGATCATGAAGTCGGGAAAAGCCAAAGGAATATTCTGATGTTATGAGAGACTACGCGACATAAGCTAATCACTCAGTTGGGAAGAAAAAGGGAATATGCAATTCAAGTTATGCGACTAAGTGATCATAATTATAACACATGTCTTAAGTGAACCAAAAAGGTAACAGCCTAACATAAGCACAAAATGCCTTAGAGTTTCTTTTCAATTCGAAACACCAAACAAGACTTAGGGTTTCAAGGTTTTTTGCACATTCTCATAGATTTAGTCTTGAAAACCTAAAAAATTTGATAGGAAAAAGGCACAAGAACAAAGGGACCTCTGCTTCTAAGCATGAAACCAGAGTGAAGATCATAAAACTTAGGAACCAGACCAAAACTGGAAATACAACCAACAAGTTTCATATATTTTGGGAGGAATTGAGAGGTGTCAGTGAAAAATTTGGTTTTCTCAAATTCCTCTATATCTCTTGTCTTCTCATTTGTACAAAGATGGTGAAATCAATACTACTGGGAAGGTTTCTAATTTTTTGTGTCTTGTTTTAGTGTGTCTTTGTTGTGTAAATGTATTGAATCAGGTAGCAAGTTAATGAAAAACATTGGAATCCCTTTTTAACATTTGTCTGATGTCTTTATGTCTAGTTTTGAAATCTTGTGTATTAATCTGTAAGGTATGTTAATGCACTAGTTATAAGATAGCTATGAATTCATGTTTGAGTTTCTTTTAAGGAGAGTGTCAATCTTGATTACAAAATCTAAAGATTCAAGGCTTGCATATGAATTTGATGTCCAGGTGTTGGAGTGAAAAGAATAAAATGTAAGGCATTTCATTCGGGTTTTGTTGTTTGGAGTTAGAGGGATTTTTGAGGATGTATGCTTATATGACTCTATTTCCTAATAGGTAAGGCACTAGTCTTTTATTTTTATGCAATTTTCATCATCAATTCATAAAATCATTTTCCCTTTCTGTTTAAAGAGTTGTAAATGATTGTCATATAAAGTGTGATGGGTAGGAATCCATCGCATGATTCACTGAAAGAGTGAATCCAATAGGTACACCCGCCTGAGCCTTTGAACTTGAAGTGTAGGAGGAATTTTTTATCCTCATTGATTATCCTTTTCTTTGACAAGGTTAGGGAAAAATGCTAACATGCCGCCTCAAAAAATTGGGTGAAAATCAACATGAGGACAATTTTTCAAAAAGAAAGTGATTGATTGAAGAAATGTTAGGAGAAAGAAGAAATTAGACAAAGAAAGGTTAGTAAGATAGAAATATTTTGGTTTTCATAAGTGAAATTATGTTATAAGAGATTATTTTGGTATTGCAAAACCAGACGTAGTGTATCATGGCACAAAAATCTAGAGCGAGAAAGCCATCCTTTTGTGTAAACAAACACGATGCAGACAAAGGATGATTTTCTCCCTCCTAAAGCATATAGTAGAGATGCCCCAGAATTTCATGAGATCATCAAATAGGGAGAAGAGAAAGCAAAAAATGATCATGAACCATCCTGGCTACTCTCATAAGTTCAGATAATATAATCAAGTAGCATAGGAACATGACCAAAAAAAAGAAAAAATCAATGAAAGATTAAAAAAAAACACACACACACTGAAACAAATGTGCTCAACAACCATTCTAATCTTTTTGTTACTTGAATTAAGTGTTATTTTTTTTTAATAGCTTAATTTTTATTAATTGATTGGATGATTGATTGATAGGTTGGATATATCGATTGATAGTTGAGACTAAAAGATCAGACAAGTCCAAACAGATTGAGTGTTAAATCACAATATTTTATCTCATGTTCATGAGAACATGATTTAATTAAGCACATAATGATGAATGTGCCATGGATATCTACAAACATGATGATAGTTATGCAAAAGAAAGACGAGTATGTACAAATTATTGCAGTTTTTTGAAGAAACTTTTGCAATTTTTAGGATTTTTGAGATATTTTAATTTTCTCATGATGATATTTTTTTAGGACTTCTTATGATTTTTAGGAAATTTTTCATCACTTTTTACACTGTTCAAGGATTTTTTACAGGACTTTTTATGCTTCTTAGGATTTATTCAGCATCATATGTGATTTTTTAAGGTCTTTTTTTCAGGATCGTATTTGATTTTTAGAATTTTTTTTAGGACATTATGCAATTTTTTAGCATTTGTCCAGGACACTATGTAATCATTTTGAATTTTTTTCAGGGCATTATGCAATTTTTTTGAATTTTTTGAAATTGCCCCCAATGTGTAGCAAGGGAAGGACATTTGGGAAGGAAAAATGGATCGATAGATGGGTGAAGGACAAGGGTTGCCTGCATTAGATCTGTGTAGGATTCAAAGGACTATCCAAGAAAGAGGATAATATTTTCTTACCAATCCGGGGGATAGGACATGAAAATGATAAGGTAATGAGGTAGTGCAGTGGATGGAATGTGAGAAATTGACATATAAAGAGGTTTTTATTTGAAAACATGTTTTGCATTGAACGTCCTTATTTTCACCAAGCCCAAGAAAGGGATTTGGATAGGAAAATAATAGGATATGGATAAGAAAGGGGAAGTAGATAAGAAAGATCAAGAATGGACAAGGGGGGAGGGATATGGAATATGGATGAAAGGTTGCAATAGGATAGGCAATATAGACCAAAGGGATGTGGACAATGTAAAGTAGATAGGAAATGTGATACTTCAAGGGAGATTTGTAACTATTGCAAGATCAAAGTTGGGGAAAAGGGGATAGGATATTGGATATGACAGGAATAGGATAATGGAGGACATGTTGGGGATAATGGAGGATAATTATAGGAGTAATGGACGACAACTTGAATGAAATCTACCCTCAAGTATAGACTGCAAGAAGTTCACATAATTACACATGACACATGTTTTCTAGGTTTTCATCATGGTACTTGCCCAAAGAGCTGTTAGGATTAGGTAATATTGAGAGGGGGTGAATCAGTATTACAACACTTATTAAATTTTTTTAACCAATTAAACATTAACCATATGCTTGCAGAAATGAAAAGAACATAAGAAAATAACATAGTACACATAACACCATAATTTGTTGTCACGAAAACCCTAGCCAAGTAAAAAAAATAGTGGGGATGGTACCCACAAGCATGCACTAAAGTATAGTGTCCCTGTTAGGAGACCTAGCCCTATTAGAAGCTGAATATTACATAGTACAATGCCTTTTTAGAGGAATAACAACTATGTTAAAGGTATACAACACCCTATTGGGGGCCAACTAAGCTTACAGCTCTTACAAAGTAATTCTGTTATAAAATGTTCTCAGTAATGAACAAAACAAGCATCTCTCATGCTTAAATAGTTCATGTCATATCTCATCAATGATCTTTGTCATCCTCTACTCTGTAATTTGTATATCATCCATCCAGTCATCTCACATACATGCATAACTTTGCTCGACAAAAAATCTCCATATATATATATATATATATATATATATATATATCTTAACCAAGTCGACTCTCTTAACCAAATATTACATAGTCAGCTCTTAGTACAAAATATATTTAATAAAATAAATATCAAATGCAAAGTTGGCACTCTTACATAATCAAATTGTAGGTTATCAACAACCATAATCCAACTTTGATTTCCTGGAGTCCATATCATACTCTCTGAATCATCGCTTATGTCCAACTACTCTGTATCACTGTTCTGCTGTTGTCTATCTGTCTTCAAATCTCTCTAACTTTCTGTAAAATTTACAAAAAAAAATTTGATCTTAGGTGGAGGTCACATATACCTCATATTATCTTCCTCTAATATTTCTTTCCATAATTCATTGATCTCAATCTTTGATACCCAAAATATCTCTATAACTCTGCTTCTGTACTTGGTCAATTTTAGAGTCATCAAAACTCAACTTCATAGGAATTGATCTATAACCCAGATATGTTGTCATAAATGACAACCAAAAAGTGGATCTCATCATGTAAAATAGATCACTTGCCAAAAATCTCCCCCTTTGGTATTGATGGCAACACTTAACAAAAAAATGACAAAGTGTTCCAACAATATTTTCTCTCTTTCACTATTTTTTTTTCTCTTTTCTTCTCTTATACATTTTCTGCTTCTCCTTTTTCATTTTAATATTCTTTCTTCTCACATTCATTTTTCTTCTGTTATCTCCCTTTGACAACAATGACAAAGATGCATACAAAGTAATAAAATTAGTGTGTGCTCACGAGTTGTAGAACATCTTGAAAGGAATCTTCCAAGATCTTCACTTCAATGCAAGTGATGTAGTCTCTACTTATATCAACGTTGTAGGCATAGAGTTAGTCAATGCATCTATTGTCTTCTCCAAGTATGATAGGTGTGCTTCAATTATGGATAGCTTAGGAGTGATTAAAATCTTCAGAAAATTGAATCTAGTCAGTACTCTCCCTTTCTCATTATCCAGTATATCCAGTTTTGCCAATATTCTTGTTACTTCCTTGTCCAATTCTATTACAAATTGTGAAGAGGTTTCACAAATGTCCATCATATTATTCAAAGTTTCCCTTTCCTTGGAAATGATGTCTTTAATGTTCTTAACATGCCTAATAGGATTCATGCAGTAACTGAATAGCTTTCTTCCATGTCCAATGCAACTCTTAGCATTTATAGTAGTGGTTTTGAAAATGCTCAAGTCCCAAGAAATGGAATTGAAAACTTCGGATAGCTTCTTCTTAGAGTAGTCCTTTTCTACCTTCTCCTCTGTAATCTTTATCAAATTCTCATAATAGCCATCTGTATGTACCCTAAAATGGTCGCCTAGACTATGGGCCCCCATTCTTCAATTTATCAAATCACAAAATCAATTTATAAATGTATCAAATTCCTGAATCAATGCTTTGCAACATTTTCAATTCAAATCAATTTCCTTGATCAAATCGTAATTAATTCAATTATTTCAATATTTCCTAAGGTTTCATCATTTCATTAATTATCTTATTTTATTAAAGGAAAATAGTTCCTTTTTATTAAATAAAATTATCTTATTTAATTAAAGTTCTTTTTTAATTAAATAATCTTATCTTATTTAATTAAAATCTCTCTTAATTAAATAATATTATCTCATTTAATTAAAATATCCCTTTTAATTAAATTAAATAATCTTATTTAATTAAATGAAAATCCCTCTTTTAATTAAATAAAACCCCCACTTAAATCCCTCTTTGTTGAAAAAGGAAATAAATTAAATAAAAATAATTAAAATTCCTTTTCCTCACACATCTTCCTAAGTGGTGGGTTTTTTGCCTCTTAATCATAGCCTTTTATTTTTCCTTTTGAAGATATGAGCACATGGATCAACCAAGATTTAATCTCCACCATTGCTCATTTCTTTTTGCCTCTTAATCTCTACCATCCACTGCTCTTTAAAAGGAAACCTCTCCTTCTGATAATCAATAATTAATAATCAATAATCAAGAAATCAAAAAATGATCTTTTTCATGCTATTGTTATGCTGCAGGTTTGGAGAGCAATTTTAGAGTAGATTTTGAACACTTGACCTTGGATATTGCAACTTCTCTCTTCTTGTCTTCTTCTTTCATGCCCCATGGAAATCCATTTAGATTAATTTTGCACTTGCATGTTAGATTAGATTCATGTTTCCTTTCATAGATTAATCTTGCATTTGTATTTCATTTCATATAATAATCATGCATTTTTATCATATATAATATCTTTCATTTGCATGCATACTTGATGATCGTGGAGACTAGCACTATTGCTTTTCCTCTTTGAATCTCTCATTTTATGGTGTACTTGCATGGGAACAAACTAGGTCAATCTGAGGGCCTCCATTACAAACCCTTGCACTCCATGAATAGAGAGCTATGAGTCACCATTTGAGTTCTCATTCTTGAGCAATCTTGTATAGAATGATTCATAGTGTGTGTGTGATTTTTGTACCTGTTAAGAGACACAACACTTCAATAATTTTTTGCATTAGTGAAAACAAGGGGTTAGCAAACATAGCAATCACTAAAATCGATCTATTGCTTCCTATCTAAGAGGAGTATGAAAAATGACATAATAGCCCTCAGATTATGCATATTCCAATGACAAATACAACCTAAGAACGAAAGATTCAAGTGAAAAGTAATCTAAATGATTCAAAAACATGCATTCTAGCTACAAAAATGGAGATAATAACAAAATAACTAAGAAGCAAGATAGAAAGCACTATGAAAATCCCTAAAACATGAGCAACATAATATTGCTTCTTCAATTCTCCTAATATGGGCAGCATAAGGATACTATTAACTCTTCAAAATTAGGAGCATTACAACAATATATTTCATAAAATCAAAGGCCATTTGAGCTCAAAATTCATCCTATTTATAGGAGAAATGAAGGAAGGGGAGAATACTCTAGAAGGGCTGCCATTAATGAGGGTGTAAGACTCATTAATGAGGTATGGGTGGAAGGAATATGTAAGAGCCATTAATGCTTCATTTATGAAAGCATTAATGAGGTATGGGTGAGGGTTTAAGAAGCATGGGTGAGGGTTTAGAGTCAAGCCTAACAAAGTGGACATGAGGAAAGGAATCTTGAGATTCCTTGACTTTCTCAAGTGGGTGGATTTGTTAATCATTCCTTAATGGAATGTGACAAGCTTAAGGGTAGCCTAGGATTAGGTTTAGGATTTAAGGCATGTGATCAAGAATATAGAGATGGGAGGAGAGAGAATGAGTGGAGGGGGGATTAGCTAATTAGGGTTAATTAGCTAATTAAGAAGAATTAACATGTGGGAAGGGGTTGGGATGAGTTTGAACTCTTGGTTGGATAGTTGAGATTGGTTAGGTTTGAAGGAATATTAATAAAATGAATTGTTGTAATAACATATTCACTCAATAATAGGGATTTTAATTAATCATTTAAGCCTTTGATTTACTTTGTAATTATTAATTAGGACTATAGCCAAATTGAATCAATTTAGTCTAGGGGATTGATTCAGCAAGTGATGAGGTATAAAAAGGATTTTATTAATTCTCTTTTAAATTAATTACCTTAGCCAGGTATGATTTGAATTGATTTGATTGGCTAAAGAAATTAATGTAAATTAGTTATTAGATCACTTAGGAGATTAAATTTGATTTGAAGGAATTATGCCAAGCAGTAACAGGGTCGTTTGAACATAATTGGGGGTATGATCACACTTAGGGAAAATAGGGTCTATGGTAAGAGAAGACAAAATCCATGTGGTTATATTTTCCCCTCTTTGAATTGATATGCGAGAAGTGCATTGATTCAAATAAATTTTTTGATGCTGACTTCAGAAAGATTGAGAATTTAGCTCACGATCAAACAAAATGCCTATTGAGATCAGTCTGACACTTGATTGAACTAAACTGATAGTATTGATTTTGAACTTGGTTGTCATCCAAAGATCAATATAAGATCTTAAAGATACCAATTATGAACTTGGTTCTTATCCAAAGATTGATAATACTTATTCCGAACTTGGTTGTCATCCAAAAGTCAGTATGAAGCTGCCAGGAGCTTAGTAAGAATCTTTTAAAATGAGGAAACAAAAGATATTTGGCTTATAAGAACCAAAGATTTCTATCCAATAGTTCTGACTTAGTCAAGGAAACTGTCATGCCCCTAGTTTGTTTGATAACAAAATCATTTCTTATGTTGTTTCAAGAAAAAAATTGATTGATAATAGTGTGATCATGCCCCCTCGGGAACGAAATCAAAGGAAAAATAATAAAATCCCTATATTGAAATGATGTATCACTTTCATGGAATGGGTAGATTAAGTAAGAATAGATTAGAAGTGAAGAAATGGGGGTGTGTTAAGAGCAAACACTTGAGTACCAAGTTAATCACATTGAAAATATGAGTTCGATTTTGTTCCCGATAGATCAGAGATTTCGGGAAGCATGGGTATGTAAATATATTGTATTTTTGGATGAATTAAAAATAGAAAGGAGTTTGAGCTCAAATCTCTATGTTGTTCTTCTAAAAAAATGTATCATGCAATCTCTAAATGCAGCTACATGCAGACTCTAAGGACTTTGTCACTGATTTGTAGTTATTGTAGTATCTTATCATCATTGGGCACTTTTGGATACCACCGAGATAGTACAAAAATCACTAATACCCACTGAAAGTATGAATACTATGTTTATTGAAATGTCGGAAATAGACTTAGGCATCAAGACATAGAAGCCATGATAAAAAAATAGTCACCTTCCTTTTATTATATCAGAATCTGTCTAAGGAAAGATATTGGACCTGCAATGACCTTGAAAATTCATATCCTTGGGTACATTATGCTTCATATACTTTAGCGAGAATCTGACTTAGAAAATAGACAAAGAAATTGTTTCAACCTCACCGTAGTTTACACATAACAAATATCAAGATATATGCGGCTATCCACCCATAGTGGTAGCTCTTACCATAAACATCCAAGTTAGGTGAAATTTATAGGATCATTTGAAACAATCACCATACGCAGAAAATTAAGAAAATGTTATGCCCCCTATCCTTGCGACTCTTTGTCTTTGTAAAAACGTCATGGAGTAACTCAGAAGACATAACAACTATCAATTGTGAATCAATCAAATAAAATTCATAACTTCTTAGATGCCCCCAGTGAAAATATTATGGGTACATAAAAGAGTTATAATCAAACCAAGATCAAATTGTGTTTAGGTAGTATTGAGAAATACTATTGATTCATTTTTCAAGCACAGTAGATATTCATCAATCAAAAAGATAGAATTCAAGAAAATAGGTGTTCCATGTCTGAGTACATCATTATTTCTATTTACAATCCAATGTAGGGTCCTCGGAACATTGTTCATGTTAGTGCAATGTTTGTGTCATCCTTGTTTTGTGAAAGTGATAGTTTGGTGCTAGTATCGAGATGCCCCCAGTGCAGAATGACTTGATCCTAAGACAAAAATGCAGACAAATACAAAGAGAGGATAAGATAGTTGTAAGGAGACAAATTCAGTGTTTTAGCAAAGGTGTAATCATGAAGGCTTAGTATCAACAACGATTGATAGATGGAGTACAGAACACAAGTGACGCCTTATTGCCAGGTTTTCACCACTTGGCAAGATCTTTTCTTTCTTTTTTCTACTAGGATGCCTATTTTACCAGGTTTGTCATCAAGGCACTTTTCTCTTTTTCAATTTTTTGCTATTTTTTCTTTTTTGAATGTTTTTGTAGTACCAAGGCGCTTGTTTTCCCAGGTTTTCACTACCTTTTTTTAGGACTTTTTCCACTATTTTTGGATTTCTTCAGGATCAATTTTCTGAATGTTTTTGATATTTTCTAAAAACTATTTCACTGTACAGGCTTTGCTAGCTGAAAATCAAGCGTAGAATCACTTCAAATGTAGAGTATTTATAGGATCTAGAAGAACATCTCCTTCAAGTGTATCTAGTTGATAAGCTCTAGTCCCAAAAATAGCAGTGATAACATAAGGTCCTAGCCAGTTAGGTTCAAATTTTCCTTTCTGCTCTTTGTTAGGCTAGTTCTTAGGATTCTCTTTTAAGACAAGATCTCCCACTTCAAATTTTCATGGTTTGACCATCTTGTTGTAGCCTTTGGACATACGTGCTTGGTACACTTTGAGGTGATCAAACGCTTGTTGTCTACACTCATCAAGTAGGTCTAAAGAATTTACCCTATCTATGCGGTACTACTCATCAGTAACAAGACCTTGTAAAGATATCCCCAAAGATGGGATTTCAGCCTTAATAGGTAGCACTGTCTTAGCGCCATAGGCTAGAGAAAATGGTGTGGCTCTATTTGGTGTTCTGATGCTTGTTCTGTAGGCCTATAGTGCCGAATTTAGTTCTAGATGCCAGTCTCTACCAGACTTACTCACAGTTCTCTATAGAATCTTAAGAATACTCTTATTAGATGCCTCAGCTTGTCCATTACCTTGAGGATAATAGATTGAGGAGAAATGTTGAGTAATATGGAACTGTTCATAAAGGTCATCAATGTCTTTATTTTTAAATTGGCCCCCATTGTTTGTTACAATTGAAGAGGGTATCCCATATCTACAGATAATGTAGTTTAGAATGAACATAGCCACTTGTTTTCTAGTGGCTTTGATTAGTGGCAAAACCATGATCCACTTCGTAAAATACTCAGTGGCCATAATGATGAACTTGTGTCAATTTCAAGAGTTGGGATATATTTGTCCAACCAAGTCAAAGGCCCATTGCTGAAATGGCTAATGTGTAATGAAAGGTATAAGTTCTCTGGCAGGAGCATGGATGAGATTTCCATGTGTCTGACATTTATGACATATTTTTAAGAATTGAATAGCATCTTTTTCCATGGTAGGCCAGTAATAGTCTACTCTAAGTAGTTTCTTAGCTAATGAAAAGCCATTCGAGTGTGATCCACATACACCTTCATGGACTTCGTTTAATGTGAGATCAGACTCTTCGAGTTCTAAACACCTAAGAAGTGTACCATCAAGACCTTGTTGATATAAGTTATTAGTTATGAGGACATAACATGATGATGTCCTAATTAGGGCTCTCTTCTCATTTCTCGATAGATTAGCAGGAATGGTTTGGTCAGTGAGATAGGTAATGATATTGGCATATCGAGATTGGTCTGGGGTGTTCAAAGCAAAGATTACTTGATATTCAAGGGTATCAAAGGCAGGATAGGAGATTTATTCCACCAAGAATTCATAGTGGAATTGATGTTATTCTAGTTGTAACATGGATGCCAATGTAGCCATAGCATTTGCAGCTTTATTTTCTATTTTGGGTATCTGCTGGAATGTGATAATGACAAAATATTTATTTAAATCATCAACTAGTTGTTTGTTAGGTGTCAATTTTTCATCTTCTGTCTGGTAGTCTCCATTAACTTGATTGATAATGATTTGGGAGTCACCATAAACATGTAACTCTACAATATTCCACTCCATAGCTAGCTTAAGTCCATTTACCAATGCTTCATATTCTAAAATATTGTTGGTGCATGGAAACATCAATTTGTAAGATTTGGGAATCTTGTAACCTTGACAAGTTATGAATAGGACTCCTTCTCCAGAGCCTTGTTGCATGTAAGAACCATCAAAGTACATCTTCCATGGATATTCAGTTAGATGCATGATTTTTTCATCAAGGAATTCAATTTTCAAAGGTTCATCATCTTGAAGCAGTGAATCAGCTAGTTGATCTACAAGGACCTGTCCTTTAATAGCTCTCCTTTTGACATACTCAATTTCAAAATCACTCAGAATGAGGACCCATTTTACCAGACATCCTGTTAATGCTGTTTTGCTCAAAAATTATTTTAGAGGATCAATCTTAGCAATAAGCCTTACAGTATGAGAAAGCATGTAGTGTCTCAATTTTTGTGATGTGAAAATGACTACTAAGAATGCTTTCTCAAGACTGTTGTAATTGAGCTCATAGGAGACTAGCATTCTACTGATGTAGTAGATAGCTGTTTCTTTCTTTGTTTCATCTTCATGTGCGAGAAATACTCCTAATGATGTAGCTGTAGCTGAGATATACAAGAGTAATGGCTTTCCATGAATGGGTTCTATAAGAATAGGAGGAGTAGCTAGGTATCCTTTTAGTTCTCTGAAGTTGGCTTCATAATGTTCATCCCATTTTAAGGTGACCCCTTTGTGTAGTAATTTGGTAAAGGGTTGTGCCCTGTCGGTAAGTTGTGACATGAATCTCGTGCTTGATTGAAATCTCCCTTGTAGTGTCCTCATTTGACTGATGTTGCATGGAGGAGTAATCTCTAGAATATCTTTAACTTTTGTAGGATCTACCTCAATTTCTTTGGCTGAAACTATAAAACCTAAGAGTTTTTCTGATTGGACTCCAAAGAAACATTTCTTTGGATTGAGCCTAAGTTGAAATTCCTCCATTCGATCCAATATCTTTCTTAAGTCATCAATATGAGTTCTCCTTTCTTTGGATTTAGCCAATGTGTCATCCATGTAGTCCTCCATGTTCTTGTGCATCATGTCATGGAATATAGTTGTCATGGCTCTTTGATATGTTACACCGGCATTTTTTAACCCATATGGCATGATGTTCCAGCAAAATGTGCCCCATTCACATGGAAATGGAGTCTTATCTTGATCCTCGGGGGCAATTTTGATTTGATTATAGCCTAAGAATCCATCCATTAATGAATACATTTGGTAGCCTGCTGTGAGGTTTATGATCATGTCAATGTTAGGTAGTGGGAATTCATCTTTCAGACATGATTTTTTTAAGTCTCTAAAGTCCATATAGATCCTGATTGATTTATCAGACTTAGACACAGGGACCACATTAGAGATCCATCCTGCATAGGCTATGACTCTGATAAATCAAGCTTTCAACAATTTCTCTAGCTCTGCTTTTACTAATAATACAACATGAGGATGCATCTTTCTAAGTTTTTGTTTCACAGGCTTGATCCCGGGAACTATAGATAAGTGGTGCATGATTAGATTAGGATCTATTCTAGGCATATCTATATAAGACCATGCAAAGTTGATCTTCTTTTCCCTCAGGAACTCTGTGAACTGTGTCTTCTCTTCTTTTGACAAAGATTTGCAAGGTGGACTATTTGAGGATCTTCAATGGTGCCCAAGTTTACTGGCTATGTTGGTTCTATTAGAATTGTAGACCTTTCCTGAAAGTGTTCGGGAAGGATATCGAGAATCTCATCCTTCGGCACTTCTGAGAGGTTTTCACCATTGGATATGTCTTTTGTTTTTAGTCTTTTGGGATCTGATACTGCCACAAAATGGTTTTCACCATTAGTCCTCTTTTTCTTTTTTCTTTTTTTTTTAATTTTCAACTAAGAAACTTGATATCCTCCTGTGACATGTTCTCACTCCTTGCATTGGTGGAAGAAGGGTAAGGTTCACAAGTATTTAGATAGTAAGCTAGGGTATGGTCATTAGGAAAGTCGAGGATAGGGGTCAGATCTGTTTTATTCCAATCAATTAGGTCTGGAAGTATCAAATACAAGGAATCAGACTCTAGGAAGGACAACATCACATTAGCATCAAGACCATTAACCAAGATGACATGTCCTGTATAGTTAATTTCTTCAATGTTTAGATCAATAAGAGTGATATCATCATTAAAATGGTCATTGTTAGTTATATGTAGACCAAACTCTAGTGACTCGTCAGTAGAAATCTCATCATCATCTCTCCATAAAAGGAGGCTTCTTCCTTGTATCCTCTAAAATTCTTCTAGACTTATGTAATTACCAGTTTCTTCATCAATTATTGGGGGAAGGAACTCTTCTTCTACTTCAGGATTATCAGTGTCATTGGGTGTTGTGTTAGACTATTCACGAGGAGTTGAGGGAGCAGCAACCATGTGAATTGTATCTATTCCAATATCTTCAGTGGCCATAGCTAGCTCATCCTGTTCATAATAATGAGAGTCAGTGACCTCACCATCAGATCTATTTAAGTATTCAACAATGGTTATTAGATGTACCCAATTAGCTACCTATGGATCAAAGTGTGGTCGATCAAGGACATGTGAAACCATGATCAATTTCCCCAAATTAGGATGTAATTCCTATCATTGGGGTGTACTTGTCATAGTTATTGTTATCAAGGCTATCTCTGAATTATCTGTTATTGCATCTCCTACCTCTTGAATGGGAGGTTGTGCTAAGAAAGGGGTGTGAAGATCTTGTGGTACCTCAAAGATGGGTACATAGCATTCTCCTTGATAGTTGGGATCATCTATGCCAACATGTAATAACCTTTCATATGACCACTACTCTAACTCATCTGTTTCATCACTCCCTTTGTCTGAGGTTGGACTATCTTTTGAAGCAGGTTTATCAGTTTTAGTATTAAAACCTAGTCCTATTTTGTCTCTAGTATTTTGGAATTCTATGGGTATAGGCTCAATAAGTCCTCTTCCTGTGTCATTTAGAGGTCCCTTTCCTTTGTATCCCATCTATTTGAGGAAATCATATCCATTTCCATACTATTCTAGGGATATCTCTACATGTTTGACCTCAGCTTCCACTAGTTGCCCTTTGTAAAGCCAGTCCAAGACTGCATATTCTTCTGTGTTATCTAAAGAAGATGTGGATGCCTTTACCATGCTAGTTTCTTTGTGTATTTTGGGCTCCTTGGATACAGTACGTATGAATGGTTAGGAAGGTTTTCCATAGGATCTTGGTGACATGGTTAATTCTATTAGTGAAGGATTTAGGTCCAGCTTGTATTCTCCCATACCTATTTCTTCAAGTTTTAATGTTTTTCAAAAACTCTTCATAACCATGTCCTTGGTAGTTTCAGGAGCAATCGCATCCATAGCCTCTTTGTTATGCGGGATCATACTGCCTGCTTTAATATTATTACAAGTATATTTAGCATCTGTAGGAACTATCACTTCCACCCCATTATGTGGGAACTTTATGCACTGGTGGTAAGTGGATGGCACAGCTTGCATTTCATGAATCCATAGTCTTCCCAATAGGATATTTTAAGCCAAGGTTAGATCCAGAACTTGAGAAATGACATTCCTCTAATTGGTCCAACCCAGATAGGTAGAATAATAAGACCTTTGGAGGACCTTTCTTCCTTGTTATAAGCTTTGATAGTTATTTTGCTTCTAGAGTCAATTGTCTATTCTGAGAGACCCAGTTTCTTGATTAAATCAAGGGTACAAATATTCAATCCTACACCTTAATCTATCAACATGTGTCTTACATCAGATTTATGAATAAGGACTTTGATATGGAGGAGTTGATTATGTGGATGTGTCAATGACTCATCATCCTCTTAAGAAATGGAGAGATAATGTGGCGCTGATATGTGATTGACCATCGCTTGGAATTTGTTTATATCAATATCCTTTGGGATTTTAGCAGCATGTAGATCTTCTTCTAGGATTTCCCTATGCACTATGGATATTTTGAGTAACTCAAAAATGGAAATTTTGGCAGAGGTTCATTGCAATTGATCTACCAAGTCATACTTTGCTCCAGGAATAGTAACCATGTGTTTTGCTATTGGTTTGGGAATAGCAATGATAGGAACTTTGGACGTTGATGCTAGTTTTGGGGGTCCTTTGATCATGAACTGCACTTGGCTCCATGTTATGACATTTGAATGGAATGAAACACCTTTGATCGTGACCACATTGATTGATTTTGTTTTAACATCTAGCATATTGATCACATTATCATTGTTGGAATAGGTGTAGTTGACTTCGTTACCTTTCTCTTTGGATGTTTCTCCTTTGTTGTAGTTCAAGAATGGTTTATTGAATGCAGTATGATCCATGTTGGTAGTGTGACCATCTACTTTGATCTTACCACCTTCAATGAGGTCTTGAATGACATGTTTAAAATTAAGGCAATTGTTAGTCTTGTGTCCCTTGTTTTTGTGAAAGACACAGTAGGAATTATCATCCCACCACCTTGTTTGACCATTGGTTCCCACGGTTTGGAATATGAGATAGTAAGAATTTTTTTATCTAATAGTGTTTTCAAAATAGTCTCGAGAGGTTCTCCCAAAGGAGTGAACATTCTATGAGGTTTGGAGGTCCATGATCATCCCTTTTTATTATCATTGTTTTCTTTAGGTATGGGAGTTGTTACCTTGGCATCCTTGATTTCTTGCATACTATTGGTTAGAATGAATACTTTAGGTTTAGGACCAACATTGGATGCATCTACTACACCATCATTGACAACATTCTTGTTCTGATTCCACCATTTAGTCTTGGAGTTGGAGTTTTCTGATTTTTTTTCACCTTGAAGAGTGATCTACCCTCTTTTGACCATGACTTCCTCAATATGAAGGGCATTCTTAATCATTTTGTCAAATCTTGGTGAGGCTTGCATTTGTAATGTGTATTTCAATTCTGGTACCAATTTATTTACAAAGATTTCCATCTTCTCAGATGCAGGGATAACTCTTGAATATCGGGAAAAGATCTTCCTCCATCTTTGTAGGAAGTGTGTAAATGATTCACCAGTCTTCTATTTGGTATTACATAGATCCATCATGGTCACATCATGCTATATGTTATAGGAGTAATGTTTGATAAATCATTGGATTAACTCCTTAAAAGTTTTGACCTTAGGGTTCAGTTTTGAGAACCACTCCATGGCATTACCTCCTAGAATTCCCGGAAAGATTCAGATGAGGTAAGTAGGTTCATGCATGTATTTGATGCTAAGAGAACAAAATTCTAGAACATGGTCATGTGGATCAGTCTCTCATGTATACTTGTCATATCTTGGTTGTGCTACGTTGGGAGGAAACGAGACCATAGTGATACTTTTGTCAAAAGGGAATGGACAAATGGAGTCCAAAGAGTATTGACAAAGATTTCCATCTTCTCAGATTTAGGGATAGCTCTTGAAAATCCGACAAAGATCTTCCTCCATCTTTGTAGGAAGTGTGTAAATGATTCACCAGTCTTCTATTTGGTATTACATAGATCCATCATGGTCACATCATGCTATATGCTATAGGAGTAATGTTGGATAAATCGTTGGATTAACTCCTCAAAAGTTTTGACCTTAGGGTTCAGTTTTGAGAACCACTCCATGGAATTACCTCCTAGACTTCCTGGAAAGATTCACATGAGGTAAGTAGGTTCATGCATGTGTTCGATGCTAAGAGAACAAAATTATTGAACATGGTCATGTCAATCAGTCTCTCCCATATACTTGTCCTATCTTGGTCGTGCTACATTGGGAAGAAAAGAGACCATAGTGATACTTTTGTTAAAAGGGAATGGACAAATGGAGTCCAAAGAGTATGGTGATTTTGGTTTCTCTTTCTCCTGTTTGAGGTTTGAAAGATTTTTTTTGCATCAATGTTAGTTTTTTGGAAAGAATAAATATAGGATTTGATACCTCCTTTTCTTTGAGTTGTTCCACATCATAATCCTTAGGTAATTTGACACTTGTGGATGCTAAATGGAGGAAGTATTTCTCTTTATCGTCATCAATTATCCTTTCTAATATCTTGTGGAACCTCTTACTCTGTTTGAGTTTATCATACTCATTTTCAGGGATCTCCCCCTAACTGTCCGATCCAAATGGATCATATTCAAATATGGTTTCTTCATTCTCATCCAAATCTTCATGCTTTTGGCTTTTTCTATTTTCATATTCTTCAAAAGCTGCAATCCATTCACGAGTGTTTCTGTCCATTTGTGGAGATTCTAGATCAAGTAAGGAAATACGAGATGTTTCTCCTAGAAATTTTTTTGATTTAAGAGGGAATATCAATCCTTTAGACATTTACTTGTTGCATCTTATGTTAACCATGTGGTTATGTCTTAAGTTTCGTCAATGTTTCCCAAGAGTGTCAAGTAGAGTCTCAAATTATTCAAGTGAGTGTGTCTAGGTGGAAGTATCATTTGAGTTTGGTGGAAGTAAATGATTCCTACGTCAGAGGTTTAGAATGCCCTGCTAGTGAGCTGGGAAAGAAGTTTGTTGTAAAATGTGGGTAGACCACATGTATTGAGACAAATTGTAAGAGTTTGACGGGACATGCAAGGTAGACGTCTAATTTTTTTTTTGATATAGCCATAGTGAGACCAAAAGAAGCAATAAGGACAAATTTAAAGAGTTGAAATGGGATCTAAAATAAACTATCTTCCTCTGAGAGGCAATGATGCAAGTTCCCACTGTTCAAACTTTTTCAGTTTCATTTTGGAAGTGCGTGAAGTTTGAAGATCATGTTTTGAGTCTTTTTTCAATGATTGATAAACACATGTAGACCAAGGTTTGAATTTTGTTTCCTGTTTGAAGATGTTATCTTTTTAATGATTTTCAGTCACATCAAGAATTGTTGCATTGTTAAGAGGGTGAAACAGACACACATCTTTTCCCTATTTTCTAGGTGGAGGATGAAAATCCTTTCTTGTTTACTTAGGTACACACTTAAATGCTAATATGAATACATCCATCACCAAGCATGCAATGGCTCCAATCATGATGTTGTATTAGCCAACTCCAAATGCAAGTGAGGGAACAATATGATGAGTGTCTTGGGGCAATTACTTTTTTCCTGCACAAATATTATCATCCTTTTGGGGATGAATCGGGAATTCTTTCAGTTGAAATTGTCATGGATTATTGGGCAATCCATTCGAAACCATCTCCCATAGAATTGTACAAGGAAAAATTGAGGTGTATATCCCTATGAGTACCTAAATATGTGGTCTCACAAGAAAGATTCAAATGGCTCCACTCTACACATACCCAAGCATGTTCAAGGAATGATGTTGAAATTCCATGAACAAAACTGGCTCCATCTTCTGAGGCTTTAGCCTACGAGGAAGCAATTATTTATAGTGAGTTGGAAGGGTTTGCATAAAACCTATCCTCACTTGGGTCATTCCTGGGAGATTTTCTCCTCAACCAGTAGGCCCTCTATTGTTAAATAAACATAGAAAGGATTCACAAGCTTAGGATGTCTAGATTTCTGATTCTTCGAAAGAAGAAGAACATACTATCCTAATCCATGCCGTTTTCTCCCAAAACACGTTAATCAATATTCATTTCTTCAAGCTATGTTGAGCTTGATTTAGATTGTTCCTATTTAAGAAAAATAGGATGCTTGAAGGTAAATTTTTTCTTGTTTAATTAACCATATTTTTTAGTGCTTTTCTTGTCCAATTACTGATCCAAATTGAATTAAACGATCAAACTTGTTCATTTATCCCACAAATTTAGTTTTTTGATTGTTCAATTTCTGATTCCAAATGAATTAAACGATTGAAATTATTCTTTGAACCACAAGATTTAGTGATTTGTGATGTTCATTTATTGATCCTAGAATTAGACAATGAGGTTTTCTTTGTTCAATTACTCCAAATTATTTTCAAATCATAAATTGACTTGTGAGTTTCTGATTTTCCTTAAAAAGGAAAAGAGCATATTCCTCTAGTTAATTTAGTATAAGATTGGAAAATGTTGTTAGTTTCGAAAGCATAAGAAAAGAACATAAGTCAAGATAAAAGATCAACAATATGTAAAACCACAAGTTAGTATCTTCTTTTCACTCTCTTAGCTCTGACAACAATCTGCAAACATAATTTAGGATAAAAATAGGATCACAATCATGGAAACAACCAACTTAGCAAGTTAGAAATCAAATTTGCAACTGTTAGAACCTTGTATTTCTGCCCCTAGGATGACAACCAATATTTCAAAGACCCAAAATGATAAACTCTACAAACGATAAAACATTGACCCCAAATGATAAAACATACCAAGGATGATATTCCTTTTATGCGAAACGATAATACATAAAAAAAAACAAAAATAATTACCAGAAATGATTTTAATGCCAAATTTTACCTACCAGAAGTGCAACGATAGACGATATTAAAACTCCTGAAAATGATAAAAGATGTACTGTAAATGATAAAAGAATGACCGAGAATGATAAGTTGCTCCCAGAAATGATAAACTGCTTGCAAATTTTGAAAATGTTAAGGGTAGAGAGAAAAATTTGGTGAAAATTCAAGTAATCTTGCCCCACAGTGGGCACCAGAGATGTGTGTGTGATTTTTGTACCTGTTAAGAGACACAACACTTCAATAAATCATTGCATTAGTGAAAAAAAGGGGTTACCAAACATAGAAATCACTAAAATTGATCTATTGCTTCCTATCTAGGAGTGTGAAAAATGACAAAATAGCCCTCAAATTATGCATATTATACTGACAAATAGAACCTAAGAATAGAAGATTCAAATGAAAAGTAATCTAAATGATTCAAAAACATGCATTCTAGCTACAAAAATGGAGATAATAACAAAATAACTAAGAAGCAAGATAGAAAGCACTGTGAAAATCCCTAAAACATGAGCAACGTAAGATTGCTTCTTCAATTCTCCAAATATGGGCAGCATAAGGATGCTATTAACTCTTCAAAATTAGGAGCATTAAAAAAATATATTTCATAAAATCAAGGGCCATTTAAGCTTAAAATCCATCGTATTTATAGGAGAAATGGAGGAAGGGGAGAAGACTCTAGAAGGGCTGCCATTAATGAGGGTGTAAGACTCATTAATGAGGTATGGGTGAGGGTTTAAGAAGAATGGGTGAGGGTTTAGAGTCAAGCTTGACAAAGTGGACTTGAGGAAAGGAATCTTGAGATTCCTTAACTTTCTCAAGTGGGTGGATTTGGTAATCATTCCTTAATGGAATGTGACAAGCTTAAGGGTAGCTTAGGATTAGGTTTAGGATTTAAGGCATGTGATCAAGAAGGTAGAGATGGGAGGAGAGAGAATGAGTGGAGGGGGGAGTAGCTAATTAGGATTAATTAGCTAATTAAGAAGAATTAGCATGTGAGAAGGGGTTGGGATGAATTTGAACTCATGGTTGGATAGTTGAGATTGGTTAGGTTTGAAGGAATATTAATAAAATGAATTGTTGTAATAACATATTCACTCAATAATAGGGATTTTAATTAATCATTTAAGCCTTTGATTTTCTTTGTAATAATTAATTAGGACAATAGCCAAATTGAATCAATTTAGGTTAGGGGATTGATTCAGCAAGTGATTCAAGGTATAAATAGGATTTCATTAATTCCCTTTCAAATTAATTACCTTAGTCAGGTATGATTTGAATTGATTGAATTTGGATTAAATTGATTTGATTGGCTAAAGAAATTAATGTAAATTAGTGATTAGATCACTTAGGAGATTAAATTTGATTTGAAGGAATTATGCCTAGTAGTAACATGTTCATTTGAACATAATTGGGGGTATGATCACACTTAGGGAAACTAGGGTCTATAGTCAGAGCACACCAGATCCAGGTGATTACGCATAGAAGTGTGACACAATTTTAGCACACATTTTTTGGCGCCCACCGTGGGGCAACCCACCTTTACATGCTGGTTTTTGCTATTTTGGAGCTAACCCCCTTGTCTAGATTTGCTTGGAGATGAAAACCCTAGATTTTCAAAGATTTGATTATATCTCTCAAATGACTTGGAGTTGCAGTCTGAATATTGTTTTGTAGGTTGGTGACATATCCGAAAAGCTTTAGTTAAAAATTTAGAATTTTTTGAGGTATTTTGCATTTTTTATAATTTATTCCTTTTTTTGATAAAAAATTGATTTTTGGCATAAATCAACATATTTTTCAGACATTTTTACATTTTCAAAAATTTCTTTAAATTATACAGGGGTCCACTCTTTGTGTTTTAAATTTGGATGCAATATTATAGCTCATTTGGTCGATTTATGAAAACTAGTCTATTTTGGGAAAATGGCTCCCTGGGAAACAAATGAAAAGAACTTTTTAAAATTCTTACATTTTTGGAAATCTCTATGTTTTTCAATAGGGGTCTCTTTTCTGCATTTAGGGTTTGGGATTTGAATTCATGTCATATAGGTCCAATCTTGTTGACTAGGTCAAAAATCAAAATTAAAAAAGGGAATTTAATAATTAGCTTGCACTTATTTTTCACATCGTTCAATGCATGATGTGAGTTGTCATTTAGATTATTTGTTGGTTATTATTTCTCCTTATAATTGATTTTCAGATCTAACCCTAGGTTTTCCATAAGTTTAATATACATTTCATATCTTGTTTGCTTGTTTTTCTTGTTGGAGAGTTTGTGGCTTGCTTTCTTGGAAAAGCTCAACAAAAGAAACAATAAGGTAAAATATACTAAGTGCATTGCTTTTGACTTTAGGTATTTTTTTTCATCTCTAACATTTGGATTTTGGAAATAAAAATGAACCTGTCATGTGTTTAGCTTGAGTTTTTCTTTCTTTCATAGATCACATTTCCAATTTTTTCTCTAAAGGAATGAACCTAGATTTGCTTTCTTGAATATATGTTTCACATAGTAATTAGGCCCTATGAACACAATTTGTGGCAATCTTGAGAGAGTGGGTTTAATTCGCTTGTCTTACATGCAAAGCTCTTCTTTACCATAGATCCCCTTGTAGGAAGAGAAGGATTTGTTATTATCTCACTTGTTCTGGTCTTCAACTTTTGACGGTACTTTCTCTCTTGAGATTGGTAGTCATTGATGTTAATATGTAAACCTTGGGTGAGGTGATTTCAAATTAGTGGGTCAATTAATATTTTTTTCTATGTCTAGGTGAGGTGAAGAGGCTAGAGGATTATGCTCTTTTCCCTTTTGGTGGAATCAAAAACTTGAAACCCTTGAATCCGAACTAAGTCCCCATGTGGTCCATATTGTGAGTCTTCCTTGTTAGAGAGGGTTAACCGTAGTGGAAACTCACTTTATTGGGTAAACCATGTGGACAGAACCTCAAGTGGTAATATCCTTTTCTACCATAGTAGCAACAACTGCTATATAAATGTCCTTGTGGAAGAAATCTCCACAGGTGTGGTCTCTTATTGTGTTGTCAAATCTCCTCACCAGCTCCTTATTAATTATATTCTCAGATAGTGTCAAAACCTCGATGCAACGGGATTGGATTTCACCCACTTGAGATTAAAAAAGTTGTAGAGTTAACCATTATTATGAACCATAGTGCAACCAAATTTTTCTTTTCTAGGACTATGTGCGTGATTGAAAAACATTTTGAGAACATATAAAAGTAGAATCTTTAGGGAGTAGAAATACTAAGACACTATTCTTGTTCATGTGCAAGGTTACTTTGTCCCTTACTCATTGTTTAAAGCCATTTGTTTTCTTGGACTCCCTGATTGCTGTCTTGCATGCCTGATTCATGAGAAAAATCTATTAATGCATCTAGTTGGTCAATTAAAATCAACAAAAACTAAGTTCCCGAGTCAAAAAACCAACTTTTTACAACTTGCTCAATTTTCTATCCTTTCATTTCCAGTCTTCCTTGGTCAATTTGGGTCAGATTAGGTCATTTAGCCCGCTATTAGAAGCTTTTTTACACTTTGGGTTCTTGTGTTTTGACCTCTTGAATTAGTAACCTTTGATTTCCCTAGTGACTTTTCTTGGAGTTGGTAAGCTAGAAAATTTCCTTGTTGAAAAGATAAACCTTTAGATTCTTTGATAACACACTTGTAGAGTTTTGGTAGTCTCTTGTCCATTCACTTTCATACAAATTCAATTTCAATCAATATAACTTGGGTAAATCATCCTCTTGATCCATATGTGTTAGGGTATTCACCCATTTATTGGGCACCTCTATGGCAGTATTGATTTATACCTCTTGAAAATTCTATCTTACCATCTCTCTTTTGGACAAGTTAATGCCTTTACTATCCTAATTTGGTACCAAAATTTCTTGGGATCATCCTATCAGCTAGTACCTTTTCTTTCATGCCAGTTACAACAAGATATCAAGTAAATCAAGGAAAACAACCTCAAGTGGTGTTCAACCAATTACCCTTAGGTCAAACTTGCCAAAAATGTAAGGGAAAAGAACCCATATTTGATCAATTACCAAGGAACAACTCAGAAGTTTGGTTTGATTCCAAGAGTCACCTTAGTGAGTTGGGTACCCCCTTAGCATCTTCTCACTCAGATATGGATATGAGTTACACAATGACTCGGAGAGAGAGGGAAGACATGGATAAACATCTTGATGACATATTTGCAAAACATAGAGATACTATTTCACTTGGTGGTTCCTCTCATAACAGTTGATGAACTTCACCCCTTATCTCAACTAGATATATGGATGCACACCAAAGAGCTGAGAGAGGTAAGAGGCAAGATTATCAGGATGAGTTATCACAACATGAGAACCAAGGAGATAAACTTTATGACACTCATGTCAATGAAACCTATACCAACAACTTGTTTAGAAATTCAAGACCAAGTTCACCACTCAAAACATCTTCAATATACATGAGTGAAAGACTTAAGAGGATTGAGCGTGAAAAGAAAGCCTTCCTAGATGAACAAGCTGAAAATGAAGAGAAATCTAGACTCCTAGAATTGGAGAGACAGAATTTGGTGGAAATGGAAAAGAAAGCCTTCCAAGAGGACAAAGATAGGCTCTTGGCTCAAAAACTTATTGATCAATTTAACAACATGCGTGTTAGTGGTGGAAACAAATCTCCTCCATCCAATCCTCCTAAGACTCCACAACGTGGAAGAAATTCAAGAACACCATCATAATCTCCTAGCCCTAGAGGAAGAAGGGATTCTAGACATGATAATTATAGGAGACAAAAACCTCTTAGGAACTCAAGACAACCTTCACAACGTGCTCATCATGGTTCATAATATGGGGTAGTAGCTTGAGTTTTGACCTCAACTCCCAACACTTCATGAAAATGCAACAAGAGCCACTTTTCCAATAGTATGTGCAGAAATATTTAGAGAAAAACAAAGAGAAGTTCTTAGAGATATTAATCAATAGGGGTGCTAGAGTCCCCTACAACTCTGATGTGGACAAAAAGATTAAGAAGCAAGGTCCATCTCTAGAAGAGGAGATCAAACAACTTAAGAGCATGATGGAAAAGATGTTAGCACCCAAGAATTCATTCTCTCTTGACTCAATTTTTCCTAATCATTTTGAAAAAAGTGTTAACATGAAAGAAATCCCTATAAAGGTTGAAATCCCTCAATATGACAAATATGATGGGAATGGAGATCCACGTGATCATGTGCACTAGTTTTATACCACAAGTTTTGAGTTCCATCAAGATGACTCATATCTCATGAGATTGTTCCCAAGGAGTCTTAAGGGTCAAGTAATGGAATGGTTCACAAACATAACTCCTCCTGTTAAGACTTTCAAAGAGCTTGTCCATAGATTTGTTCAACACTTTGCATACAATCTTTCAAGATCTATCACCATGTTGGACTTATGTAACTTAAATAAAAATCAAGGGGAATCCTTTGTCACTTTTTTGAAAAGGTGGAGGCGACAATGCTCTCGGGTAAATGCAACATAATCTGTCACCCCTTGGGACATTTCGGGGGTGAGATTATTGGCATACTCGGCCGAGTTTTACTCGGCCGAGTATAAGTGGCTGCCACGCAGCGCCACGCGGCGCTGAGTGGCGCCTGTGTGGCGGCCCACTCTCGGCCGAGAGGGACTCGGCTGAGTATAACTCGGCCGAGTTTTGTCTTTATTTTAAAAGACAAAAAACAAGCCGCTAGCCCCTCATTTGCACTTTGAGGGGCTAGAAGCTTGGCATGGGGGGGAATAGTGATTACTCGGCCGAGTACTAGGCAGGCCCTCCTATTTTTTTTTTTCATTTTTTTTTTGGTTTGTTTTAATGTTTTAT
>MU223675.1:1229618-1246214 GCA_018584345.1 Thuja plicata | reverse complement strand
GATATCTTATCTATCTATTCATTTCAATTTACATACATATTTACTAAACATTCTTTCAATTAATCAAAGTATTTCAGTTTACATTTTATGATATATTGCTTACAATTTGATTTATTCAAGCCTACTTACCATCTTGAGAGATCGATTGAATTCTGTACACAAGTTATCTACAATAAAATGCCTTAAACCAGTAGATAGTGGTTAAGGTAAAGGTTCACCCACCTTGGTCTTGCAGAGCTAAAAGTGCAGGGGAAGAGGATCATAATCGATCATTTCCATTAGTTGGCCAAAAACAATTGGTTTTCCAAACATTGGATTGGAAAGTCCATAGGAAATCCAATTCAGCATTTTTGGGCACCAACAAGTGCCATAGACTAGAGAAAATGGCATGGCTCTAGTTGGTGTCTTGATGCTGGTTCTGTAGGCCCATAGTGCCAGATTTAGTTGTAACTGCCAGTCTCTGCCAGACTTGCTCATAGTTCTGTGTAGGATTTTGAGAATATTTTTGTTTGATGCCTCAGTCTGTCCATTACCTTGAGGATTATAGATTGAGGAGCAATGTTGAGTAATATGGAATTGTTCACAAAGATCATCCATGTATTGATTTCTGAATTGCCCCCCATTGTCAGTCACAATTGATGAGGGTATCCCATATCTACAAATAATGTAGTTTAGAATGAACATAGCCACCTATTTTCCCATGGCTTTGATTAGTGGCATGGCTTTGACCCACTTTGTTAAATACTCAATGGATGTTATAATAAACTTATGTCCATTCAAAGAGTTGGGAAATATTTGGCCAACCAAGTCAAAGCCCCATTGCTAAAATGGCCAATGTGTTATGAAGGGAATAAGTTCTCTAGTAGGAGCATGAATACGATTCCCATGTGTCTGACATTTAAGACATGTTTTTGAGAATTGAATAGCATCCTTCTCCATGGTAGGCCAATAATAGCCTACTCTAAGTAGTTTTTTAGCTAACAAAAAGTCGTTCGAGTGTGACTCACATACACCTTCATGGACATCTTTTAATGTGAGATCAAACTCTTCGAGTTCTAAACATTGAAGAAGCATACCATCAAGACCGTGTCGATATAAGTTGTTAGTTATGAGGATGTAACATGATGTTGTCCTAATCAAGGATTGTTTCTGATTTCTAGATAGATTGGTGAGAAGAGTTTGGTCTGAAAGGTAAGCAATGATACTGGCATATCGAGATTGATTTGGCATATTTAAGGCACAGATTACCTAGTATTCAGGGTTAGCATAGGCAAGATGGGATATTTCTTCCACAAAGAATTCATAGCATAATTGATGTTCATCTAGTTGTAACATGGATGCTAAGGTAGCCATAGCATCTACAACCTTATTTTCTAATCCTGGTATCTGTTGAAATGTGATGAAGACAAAGTACTTCTTTAGATCATCAACTAGTTGCTTTTAGGGCATCAACTTTTCATCTTTTGTTTGATACTCCCCATTGACCTTATTGATAACTAGTTGGGAGTCACCATACACGTGTAACTCAATGACCTTCCATTCCATAGTGAGCTTGAGGCCATTCACCAGTGCTTCATACTCTGAGATATTTTTTGTGCATGGAAACATCAATTTATAAGATTTGGGGATCTTATATCCTTGTGGAGTTATGAAGAGAGCCCCTGCTCCAGACCCTTGTTGAGTGAATGAGCCATCAAAGTACATCTTCCATGGATGTTCAATGAGATGCATGATTGTTTCATCAGGGAATTCAATTAGTAGAGGTTCATTATCTTGGAGTGGTGAATCCACCAATCGGTCTGCAAGTGTCTATCCTTTGATGGATCTTCGTTCTACATAATCAATGTTGAACTCACTTAGAATCAGGACCCATTTGGCCAAATGCCCCGTTAATATTGTCCTGCTCAAAAGATATTTCAGAGGGTCAATTTTAAAAATGAGCTTCACTATGTGAGAGAGCATGTAGTGTCTTAATTTTTGTGATGTGAAGACAACTACTAAGCATGCTTTTTCAATAATGCTATAATTGAGCTCATAAGCGACTAATGTTCTACTAATGTAGTATATTTCTCTTTCTTTCTTTGTTTTATCTTCTTGCACCAATAATACTCCTAGGGATGTAGCTGTAGCTAAAATGTATAGGAGCAAAGGTTTTCCATGAATAGGTGAGATAAGAATAGGTGGAGCAGCTAGGTACCCCTTCAATTCTCTAAAGTTTGTTTCACAGTGTTTATCCTAGTTGAATGGAACCCCTTTATGTAGAAATTTAGTAAAGGGTTGTTCCTTATCTGCAAGTTGGGACATAAATCTCTGAATAGACTGGAGTCTCCCTTGTAGTGTCCTCATTTGACTGATATTACATGGGCGAGCCATCTCTAGAATAGCTTTGACTTTAGCAGGATCAACCTCAATTCCCTTTGCTGATACAATGAATCCTAGGAGCTTCCCTGATTGGACCCCAAAAGCACATTTCTTTGGGTTGAGCCTGAGTTGGAACTGCTCCATTTGGTCCAATATTTGTCAGAGGTTAGAAATGTGAGTACCTCATTCTTTAGATTTAGCCAATGTGTCATCGACATAATCCTCCATGTTCTTGTACATCATGTCATGGAATATCATTGTCATAGCTCTTTGATATGTGGTGCCAATGTTTTTCAACCCAAAAGGCATGACATTCTAGCAAAAGGTGCCCCATGCAAATGTGAATGCAGTTTTCTCTTCATCCTCAGGGGTGATCTTGATTTGGTTATAGCCAGAGAATCCATCCATTAATGAATACATCTGAAAGCCAGCTATAAGATCTATGATCATGTCGATGTTTGGTAGAGGGAAGTCATCCTTCAGACATGCTTTGTTTAGGTCTCTAAAGTCTGTACAGATCCTAATAGATTTTTTAGATTTAGAAACAGGGACCACATTGGAGATCCACCATACATAGGCAATGACTCGAATAAATCCTTCTTTTAACAACTTCTCCAGCTCTGCTTTGACCAATAATGCCACATGTGGGTACATTTACCTAAGTTTTTGCTTTACGAGCTTGATTCAAGGAGCTATAAATAAATGGTGCATGATGAGATTAGGATCAAGCCCTGGAATATCAGTGTAAGACCATGCAAATTTGATCTTCTTCTCTTGTAGGAATACTGTGAATTGTATCTTCTCCTCTTCTGATAAAGATTGTGCCAGATGAACTATTTGAGGATTTTCAACCATGCCTAAGTTTACTGGCTGTGTGGGTTCAATCAATACTGAAGATATTTCCTGAAAGTGTTTAGGGAGGATATCAAGAGTCTCTTCATTTGGTGCCTCAGAGAGGTTTTCACCATTGGAAAAATATTTTTTCTTTACTTTTTTGGGATCTGATACTGCCACAGAGTGGTTTTCACCATCAGTCCACTTTTTCTTTTTCTTTTTCATCTTGTGACTAAGAAAATTGATATGCTCCTATGACATGTTCTCACTCTTTGCTGTGGTGGAAGAAGGGTGAGGTTCACAAGCATTAAGATAGCAAGCTAGAGTGTAGTCATTGGAAAAGTTGAGGATAGGAGTAGGATCTATTTCCATCCAATCAATTAAGTATGGATGTATCAATGTCTAGGAGTTAGATTCTAGGAAGGACAGCATCGTGTTAGTACCAAGACTGTTAACTGACATTACACAATCTGTTAAGTTAATTTATTCGATATTTAGATCAATAAGGGTAAGATCATCATTAAAAGGATCGTTGTTAGTTATATATGGATCAAACTCTAGTGACTCATTAGTGTAAATCTCATCATTATCCCTCTATAAAAGGAGGCTTCTTGCTTGTAGCCTATGAAATTCCTCTAGAGTTATGTATTCGCTAGTGTCTCCATCAATAATCGGGGGAAGGAACTCTTCTTCTACTTTAGGAGGATTAGTATCATTGAAAGGAGTGTTAGGTCATCTACTAGGAGCTGAGGGTGCTGTGAACATGTGAACTGTATCTATTCCAATCTCTTCAGAAGTAATAGATAGCCGATCCCATTCATATTCATAAGAGTCTGTGACATCATCATCAGATCTGTTTAAGTATTCAACAATGGTTATTTGAAGGACTTGATTAGCTGTCTCGAAATCAAAGTGAGGTAGATCAAGGAAGTGTGAAATGGTGACCAACTGCCCCCAGTTAGGATGTAAATTCTGGGGTCGGGTACCTCTTGAGTGATCATTGCTATTGTGTCTCCCACCTCTTGAATAGGAGGTTTTTCTAGCAAAGGAGTGTGAAGATCCTGTGGTACCTCAAAGCTAGGTATATAGCGTTCTCCTTGATATACTGGAAGCTCTGTCAGTGAGGGAGTTGGATCCAGCTTGTATTCACCCATACTTGTTTCTTTGAATCTCAAGGTTTTGATAAAACTCTTCATGACCATGTCCTTGGTAGTTTAAGGAGTAATTGCATCCAGATCCTCCTTGTTGTGGGGGATCATGCTACCTACTTTGATGTTGTTGCAAGTGTAGTTAGCATCTGCAAGAATCGTCACTTCCACCCCATTGTGTGGGAACTTTATACATTGGTGGTAAGTGGACAGTACAACTTGCATGTCATGAATCCATGGTCTCCCTAGTAGAATATTGTAGGTCAATGGTAAATCAAGAACCTATCATAGGACATTCCTCTCAATTGGTCTGACCCTGATAGGTAGAACAATAAGCCCTCTGGAGGACCTTTCTTCCTCATCATATGCTTTGATGGTTATTCTATTTCTAGAGTCAATTGCCTATTTGGACAGACCTAGTTTCTTGATTAGATCTAATGTATAGATATTTAGTCCTGCCCCTCCATCTATCAATACATGCCTAACACATGATTTATGGATAAGGACCTCAATATGAAGGGGTTGATTATGTGGATGCATCAATGACTTGTCATCCTCTTCAGAGAAAGTGAGGTAATGCGGTGCTGAGATATGGTTGACCATTGCTTGGAATTTGTCTATATCAATGTCCTTTGGAACATTAGCAGCGTGTAGGGTCTGTTCTAGGATTTCCCTATGCACCGTGGATATCTTGAGTAATTTGAAGATGGAAATTTTGGCAGTAATTCATTGCAATTGGTCTACCAAGTCATATTTTGCACTGGGGATGGTGACCATGTGTTTTGTTGCTAGCTTAGGAATAGTTACAATAGGAACCTTTGATGTTGATGTTGGTTTTGGAGATCCTTTGATCGTAACCTGTGCTTGGCTTCGTGTTACAAAATTTGAATGGGATGATGCACCTTTGTTTGTGATCACATTGACGGATTCGGTTTTAATGTCGAGCATGTTGATCACAATATCATGTTTGGAATAGGTTTAGTTTACCTAATTACCTTTCCCTTCAGACATTTCTCCTTGATTGTAATTAGGAAAGGGTTTATTAAATGTCGCGTGGTCTTCATTAGTGGTATGTCCATCTATCTTGATCCTACCTCCTTCGATGAGGTCTGGGATAACATGTTTAAGTTTAAGACAATTATTAGTCTTGTGTCCTTTGTTTTTGTGAAAGACATAGTAGGAGTTATCATCCCACCACCTGGGTTTGACCATAGGTTCCCATGGTTTGGAGTTGCGAATTGTAAGGACTTTGTTATCCACCAATGTTTTCAAAACAATCTCAAGAGGTTCCCCCAAAGGATTAAATGTTCTATGGGGTTTTTATGTCCATTTCCATCCTTTGTTATCATTGTTCACCTTGGGGACAGGAGGTGTTACCTTGGCATCTTTTCTTTCTTGCATGCCATTGGTTAGATTGAATGCTTCGGTTTTATGACCAATTTTAGAGGCATCAACAACTCCATCATTAACAACATTTTGGTTTTGTTTCCACCATTTGGGCTTGGAGTTGGAGTTATTAGTCTTACTTTCATTTTGAAGGGTGATCTCTCCCATTTTAACCATAACTTCCTCAATACGAAGGGCATTTTTGATCATCCGATCAAAGCTAGGAGAGTCTTGCATTTGTAGAGCATATTTTAATTCTGGTATTAGGTTGTTAACATAGATTTCCATCTTTTCCATTTCGGGAATGACCCATGAATACCATGCAAAGATCTTTCTCCATCTTTGGAGGAAGTGTGTGAATGATTCTCCCATTTTCTATTTGGTATTACATAGGCCCATCATAGTTATATCATGTTGGATGTTGTAGGAGTAATGTTTATTGAATCGTTGGATCAACTCCTCAAATGTCTTGACCTTGGGATTTAGTTTTGAGAACCATTCCATGACATTACCTCCTAGACTTTTGGGAAATAGTCACATGAGCTATGTAGGTTCATGCATGTACTCAATGCTTAGAGCACAGAATTCCCTTACATGGTCATGTGGATCAGTTTCTCCCATGTATTTGTCATACTTTGGCCATGCCACATTGGGAGGAAATGGGACCATAGTGATACATTTGTCAAAAGGAAATGGACAAATGGTGTCCAAAGAGTATTTTGATTTAGGTTTATCTTTTTCTTGTTTGAGATGTGTGAGCTTAGTTTGCATTAGATTGAGCTGTTTAGTGAGGATAGATATTGGGTTTGGTACTTCCTTCTTCTTGAGTTTCTCCACATCATAGTCTTTAGGTAGTTTGACGTCGGTGGATGCTAAATGGAGGAAGTATTTTTTTTTATCATCACTGATTATCTGTTCCAATAGCTTGTGGATCCTTTTACTTTGTTTCAGTTTATCGTATTCATCTTCAGGAATTTCATCTTCACTATCTGAGCCAAATGGATTATGTTCATACCTGGGTCTTTTCTCCTCTTTTGCGGCTTTAGATTTTTCATGTTTGCCATCATTATAATCTTCAAAAGCCTTACTCCATTCATGAGTGTTGCTATCCATTTGAGGAGAATCTAGATCAAAAAGGGAACTACAAGAAGTTTCTCCTTGGAAGTGTGGAGTTTTAGGAGGTCCCTTCGACTCTTTAGTTGTGTACTTGTTGCGTCTCATGTTAACCATGAAGTTTGTTTCTCAACTTTGTTAATGTTTCCTAATAGTGCAAGTAAGGTTTTCAGATCATTCAAGTGGGCATGTCTAGGTAAAAGTAACTGTTTTTTGGTTGATGTAAATGATTCCAACGTTAGAGGGTTAGAATGCCCTGATAGTGAGCTGGGAACCAAGTTGTTGATAGAAAAATGGGTAGACCACACATATTGAACTGATCGTAAAAGACTGACTAAGCATGCAAGGTGGACATTTCAAATTTTTTTAAAAATAATAGTAGGGAGACTAGAAGAGACAATAGGGACCAGCTAAAGAGAAAAAAGGGTACCTAAATCAACTGAGACTTCCTAAGAAAAAATGCTAGAAATGCCCACTGTCCTGAATGCAAACTCCCAGATACGAGCCTCTGATGGTACCAAATGCGATCCTAAAATTTGGATACGACTTTATGCTGACCAAATATGATCCAGTGATACTAAATGCAATCCTAGACCCAAAATGCAATTCAGGAAAAACATGATGCGATCTTATGATGGTCTTGTCAGTTTTGGTCAATTCTGAAAAATTTGTTTTTGAAGTGGTGAAGTTGATTGCTTCCAGATTGCGTCAAGAGGTGTCATGAGATGTGAAAAACACTTGTACTCCAGGGTTTGAAATTTTTTGATTGTTTTTGAGGAGCTTTATTTCTCTAATGACCTTTTGAACATGTCAAACAGTTTTGCATTGTTAAGGGGGTGGAACAAACACTCATCTTTCCTAATTTCTAGGTGGAGGACAAAAAGTTTTGCTCGTTGACTTAGGCACACACTCAAATGCTAATCAAAATACAGCCATCACCAAGCACGCAATGGCTCCAGTCATGATGTTGTATTAGCCAATTCCAAATGCAAGTGAGGGCACAATATGATGAGTGTCTTGGGGAAATTACTTTTTTCCTTGCACAAAGATTATCACCCTTTTGGGGATGAATCAGGAGTTCTTTTAGTTCAAGTTGTTGTAGATTATTGGGCAATCCATTTGTAACTATCCCTCATAGAATTGCACAAGGAAAAATTGAGGCGTATAGCCCTATCAACACCTGAATATATGTAGTCTCACAAGAAAGATTCAAGCAGCTCCGGTCTACATATACCCAGATATGTTCAAGGAATGATGTCATAATTTCAAGAACAAAACCAGTTCCATCTTTCGAGGCTTTGGCATATGAGGAAGCAACTATTTATAGTGAGTTGGAAGGGTTGGTGTAAGACCTATCCTCACTTGGGTCATTCCTGGGAGATTTTTTCCTCAACCAGCAGGACCTCTACTATTTAAAGATCGGTAACCAGGATTGGCGAGCTTTGGATGTCTGGATTTCTGATTCTTCCAAAGAAGAAGAGCATACTCTCCTAATCTAATCCATTTTCTCCCCAAACACTTAAAAGAAAATCCTTTACCTCAAGCTATGTTGAGCTTGATTTAATCGTTCCTATTTTAAAGAAAACAGAAAGGGAAAGTTTGTCTTGTTCAATTTAACCAAAAAATTTAGTGAGTTTGTGTTGTTCAATTTCTGATCCAAACACAATTATATGATTTTGTTCATTGACCCACATGATTTAGTGATTTGTTTTTGTTCAATTTCTATCCCAAAAATGAATTAAATAGTGTGTTTTTTGTTCATGTAATCCCTATTTCATCACAAATGATAAGACAACATCCGAATTTCTGATTTTCCTCAAGAGGAAAAGAGCATAATATCTAGTTGTATTAGCAAGTAGATAAATGGTTTTATGTTTTGGAAAGCTAGGAAATAAAAGTCAAGATGGGGTTGGCAACCTAAAAAACCATGTTACTATTTATCTAGTTTGATTCCATGAAAACCTCCAAATATGCCCTGCAAACACTTATCAAGCTGCAAAATACCACAAACACCACTTTGTTAAAATGTTAGGATTAGCCAAATGAAATATATAAGCTTTCAAACCATATGCGATCCTAAAATCCTACTGAATATGATGTGGTATCCGGTATACGAGCTCCCTTACCAAATATGATCCAATGCTCACCAGATGTGAGCCAAAACCAAAAATGATCCAGGAAATCCCGGATGCAATCCGAAATTTCCGTGGTGTGAGGGCGTATCTAGGATGCGATCCTGCAAGGTTAAAAATGATCATGTGATTGATTCCTGAACCTGCAAATTGCCAAAAAGTGTTAGAAAATGAGGCTAAATTGAAAATAAAGCCCCATGGTGGGTGCCATAAATGTGCGTGTGTATTTGGGAACCTGTTAAGAAAGACACAAACACTCAATAAGTAATTCCATTAGTCCAAAAGGGTTAGAAAAGCATGTAAAACCCACTAAAATTGACTTATTACCTTCTAACTAGGAGGAGTGTAATTAATAACATATTATCCCTCAGAATATGCTACAAATTAGTGATAAATACAACCTAGCATGAAGAATTTTAGTTTAAACCAAGCTAAAAGATGAAAAGCCATAATATTCTAGCTCTAAAAGATGAAATGAAAATAATGCAAAAGCATGGAATAATGAGTGAAATGTGAATCTAGAATGATTTCAAAAGCATAACAATGTATTTTTGATCTAATGTGAAGGCTTATTTACTCTCAAAAATGGCTTCTATTTATAGAAGAATGGGAGAGAGAGAGAGAGGGGAGACAAGACTCATTAATGAGGTGAGGGCCTCATTAATGAAGGTGTAAGAGCCATAAATGCAAATGCATTAATAAGGCATGGGAGAGACATGGGCTTAAGTCCTTCTCATTAATGAGACATTAATGAAAGCCTTAAAGAAGCATGTGGGGGTGTAAGAAGATGGCTTGAGAAATTGGACTTAGGGAGAGTCAAGCTTGAGAAAGTTGACTCTCCTAAGTGGGTTGAGTTGCTAATCATTCCCTAATGGAATGTGACAACATTAGGAGATGGGTTAGGATAGAAATTAGGATTAGAATTAGATTAGCAAGGGTGGAATAGGTTGGGATGGGTTAGAACCCAGGGTAGAAGTGGTTGAGATAGGTTAGGTTAGGGTTTAGGGAAATATTAATAAATGATTTAAACTTATTTAATTCATTTAAAAAATATGAAACTAATTATTAAAACAATTTAATTACTTTTTAATAATTAGGGGACTATAGCCATTTTAATTAAATTAATAGGCTAGGGGAATGGGTTATTTTGCAATTGGGTAATTGATTTAGGGATTTATTTCATTCCTTTATAATTAAATACTATATCCATGTTTGATTTTGGTAATATCTGATTGGTTGAAATTGATTTGAATTGTATGGCCTATAATATTTAATATAATTTAGTGATAAAAATCACCTAGGACATTAAATTGATTTGAAGAATTATGCCAAGCATTAACAAGGTCGTTTGGAAATAATCGAGGGTATGATCACACTTAGGACAAATAGGGTCCATAGTTGGAACATACCAAATTTAGGTGGTTACAATAGATACTAGGAAATAGATCACCATCAAAGCCTATGATGAGGTGGAAAGAAGTTCCAAGGGGTTGGTCATCCTTCCTGTTAGGATTGGCCCTATTGAAGAAGATATTTTATTTCAAATAGTTGATGTTGGTCCCCTTGCGTATAATATCTTACTTAGTAGACTATGGATTGATGATATGAAAGCGATGTCGTCTACCTATCATCAGTGTGTTAAGTTCCCTTACAATGGAATAGAGATTTGTATACCTGGGGATAACACTTTATCTGTTAACTCATTTTTAGCAGGAACTCATGTTCCCCTCAATAGAGAAGCAAGAGAATTTGATGCAACCCTAGCTGAATGTAAAGACAAGCTTAATTCAGTAGACCTTGGCATGGGGGGGTATCAACTCGAATCCCTCACAACATTACCAATTTCACCTTCGTCTTATGGAAAACCTTCACAAGAAAAGGGACCTCCCTCTTCAGCTATGACTTTATTTGGCATATTTCTAGATTCCTTGGTGCCTATTCAAGATGAGAAAGAAGAGACATTTGTTAGAGATTGGATCTATAGAGAAGAGAAATTTATGCACAATGAGAAATTATCTCCCTCTCCTAAGGCTTACAGATGAGAGTATACTTTTGTTAGACATATGGGATATCCCAGACATGACCCTCTTAATCATAGATTAGATGCTAGAGCCTAACCTTGTGATCATGCTCTTTTTGGATGCAAGTCTAGGAAGCCGGTTGACCTAGGATTTGCGAATCGCAATAAGAACACTACTCCTATCCTTGATAAGTTAGATAGTGAAGATGAACCAGAATACATACCTAATTTGACAAATTAGAAAGACATGTGTGAATATTGGGTCCCTTCCACTAATCTTCTTTAAGGAAATTTAGATGTTCGGGTCACCCATGCATCAGTTGCAACTTTAGAACAGGAATAAAATGTAGATCCTTTCAAAGAATGTCAATGAAAGAATCTTGTTCATTTAATGGAAAGAGAAGGTGCTACCCTTGATGACACTAGACCTTCCATATCACAATGTTCCAAACCTTCATGGTGTAAACATCCTAGTTACAGTTCAAACACAAGTTCATATGAGTATGAATGGGACTCCTTCTCAGTGTCTTCCACAGTTTATAGAGATATTTATGTTATTCACACTTATAGTTCTCAGCCCGAGGTAGCCAACAAGTCATGTGTAGGATTAGAGTTTTTGAACCCACATGTTTTCTTAGTGGACGATTCTTACCTTGTTAGGACGGATCCCAATTTGGGTAGCTTAGAAGGATACTTGATAGAATCTAACTCTTTGGTCACCAACAATAATATCATTCACATTTATAACCTTGAACTAGTCATTGACTTACCCCTTGTTCATCCTGATCTCATTGATTGGTCCCAACACTATCAAGAACTTGAGCTCTTAACATTCCAAAATAATTATGAGATAGCCTGTTACTTACATTGTATTGAGCCCATAGTCTCTTCCACTAGTGAACTGACTACTAGCATGAGAGAGGCCAACATCAAGTACCTTAGTCATAAAATAAAAAGAAAACAAAATCAAAAGAATAGGAGATTTGATGGCAAAAACCACTGTGTGGCGGTATCAGAATAAAAAAAAGTAAAAAGAAATGATGTATCCAAAGGTGAAAAACTCTCTGAGGCACCTAAGGATGAGGTACTTGATCATCTCCCTAGCTACTTTCAAGATAGAACTTCAGTTCTTATTGAACCAGGTGTGTTTTGTGTTTCTCCTCATGGGTACATGATTCCTAAGTCTTACAAGTTATTGTTCCCATGTACCAAAAACATTTTTGAATATGAAGCTTTTACAAATGGACTTAAGATGGCCATAGAATGGAGAATCACAAAGTTACACATCTATGTGGATTCACAACTGATAATCAACCATGTTAATGATGAATATGAAATAAAAAATGAGAAAATGGTACCTTACAAGAAAATAGTTGATTCCTTGAAATGCTACTTCACATTTGTCACATTTCAAAAAATCCCTAGAGCAGAAAACAAAGCAGCTGATGCTATGGATACACTTGATTCACTCCTTCAGTTAGAGCAACATGAATCTAGATTTAAATTCCTAGTGGAAGAGATACATAACCCTATCTGTGACTCCCAAGAAAGCTGTGTCATTTGTACCCTTGTTGGTCATGAGTCATCCTTTTATGGTGCCATTTACTCATTCCTTTGTGATGCCATTATACCTAAAACCTTTAACCAATCTAAACATAGAAACCTTACCCGAAATGACTCTCACCATTCCCTTATCTCTGGTGATTTGTATAGGAGTCTTGATGGAACACTTCTTAGATGCTTAGAAAAGGAAGTATCTAACCAAGCATTAGTTGAAATCCATGAGGGCATCTATGGAGGCCACTCCAATGGTCTTTCCATGGCCTAAAGTTTGCTTAGGGTGGGGTACTATTGGCCTATGATGCAGATTGGCGTAGTATATTTTCCAAACTCATGTGAAAAGTGTCAAAAATATGGTAACCTGATACATGCTCTAGGCAGGGAGCTCGTTCCTTCTATATCTCACTGGCCATTTTAGTGTTGTGCCTTTGATCTTGTTGGGAAGATTCATCCCAACTCATCAAGTGGAAACAAGTTTATTATCACTACTACTGACTACTTCACTAAATGGGTAGAAGCTATCCCACTTTCCATTGCCTTGGGCAAGACAGTCTCTCTATTCCTTCTGAACCATATCATCTGTCGATATGGAGTGCCTTCTAAGATTATCACTCAAAATAGAGGCCAGTTCAAAAATAAGGACCTTAAACAACTCTACAAGAAATTCAAGATTAAACAACATTGGTCCTGTAACGCCCCGCCAGGGAACCCAAGAGAGATTAACCTAAAACATGTCACTATGTGTGCTGAATAATTTTTGTTTTAAAGTTAACATAAAGAAACATACAATCATGTGGAAGTGATTACCATTTATACACATGTCTTACACTCACATAGATTACATTACTCAAGGGTCCCATGACGTAGAATTACTTAAAACAAAACACAACTAACAACATAACAAAAGATTCCATCTGATTAAATATAACAAGTCCAACTTACATAACCATAATTACAATCCTCATGGATAACCATGAAACTACTGTAAACTCACATCCACTGCACATGTCACAGGGTATGTGGTAATCACTCTAAACTACTTACTATTACAATTTCCAGATTAGGTATCACATGCGATACACTAATACAAGATTACATTAATGAAATACATAATAAATGATGAAAGATCATAAAGAGCTCATCCACATAGAACCATCAAGCACCTGGTACAGGGATGTCGAATCTCAATGGATAAAGAATCACTACCACCCATCCGTGTGGAACCACAAAGGTCCACCCCACCGTGCTAAGGAGATAACAACAGATGCCAATCGGATATCCAAAACTAACAAGGCATAACCACTAAGAAAGTGATCCTGGTAGCTCTCTAATCTGGTGTACTAATTATCAAGAAGGTAATACTCACTAATCCAAAGGCAACTGACAATGTAGGAAATCTAGCATGTATAAAGGTAAGTGTCATCATGTACGTCTAACCCTTAAGTTTAGCCCAGATAATCACAATGGATTTTGGCACCTAAGTGACCATACACAAAGTTAATGTCCTCTCATACTGACAAGGCCCACTAACTATGTCAGGTACCTCACAGGGTAACTAACATCTTCCCAAAACCATCTTAGTCTATAATAGCACTCAAGCATGGGTGAGGATACATCTTATTAATCCATTTTATAATCTAAATATGTCTTTAGTTATCACTTATTAAAGAAACTCCACAATAAGCAGCCCAGTAGTCTCTTACGGACACAAAACTTGTTGCAAGCCACCCCCTACTACAAATCTAGGTAACCTACCCTAGGCTCAGAGATCCTAACAGATCTAGCATAGGTCACAACCCTAGTGTACCCCAAATCCAGTATCCCACACAATAAGGAACGGTCACATATAGGTACACACATAGGTACATAATTGAAAGGGTCATCATGGTTAGTTTAGGGTAATATCTGACAACACACACACCATGAAGTAACAGAAAAGATAAACACTCCCCCCAGCCTCTGTATACATCTTAGGTCAACTAATGCCCCCATAATCACACACATAAGCAAATGAGAACCATAAGGATGCATATAAATCAAAACATCTTAAATTACTGAAAAATGAACTATAGGCATTTAATCATTCACAGTTAACCTAAATATACACTCCGCTTAGTCAATAACTTAATCCAAAATGACTAAAGATCAATTAGATTACATCCATTTAGAAACTACCTCTAGTTAGTCAAGAAAACTAGTCAACATAATCATTAATTAAATCAACTAGTCAACTGCTCCTAGGGTTTCCACATTATGTCAGAATCTTTAAATCAAATATTAACAATTCAATTTTAAACCACTAACCATTCAATTATAGTAGTGAATAAAATATATCAATAAATTAATTGTAATTAACATCTGAAATAATCAATTCAATAATTAATAGTTAATTATTAATCTAAACCAATAACTTATAAATATATATTGCCTAATTAATAACCATCCTATAAATTAAATCCACCAAATAATTCGTTGATTAACTCATAATTCAAACATGACTAAAATCTTCCAAATTAATTAACACATTAATTAAATAATAATAATAATAATAATAATAATAAAACAAACTTAATAATTTAAATTAATTAAAATTTAACTAAGTAAAAAATTAATTAAACTATATTTTAAAAAAAAATGAATTAAACTAAACTAAATTAATTTTAAACAAATTAATTAACATTAAATAATAATAATAATAATAATAAATAATACTTTAAAAAAAAAAAAATTAATAAACAACCAAAAAAAAACCGCAACCAAAGGTTAATGGGTGGGTGACCCACGTGGGTTCCCCTGCCCCCATGCAGACTCTACACAATACTCTATGGAGTACAAGGGGGGGGACCACAGTCCTCCTCCCATGCGCACACATAACCACGCGGTTGGTGGAGGGAAAGGAGGGAGTAGGTGGGGATGGGGTCCCACCACTCCTTCCTCATTTCACTTTTTTTTTTAACATTAAAAAAAAAAAATTTAAAAAAACTTTCCTTTCTAAATATTTAATACTGCGGAAAAAAAATAGTTTGCTATTATGTTATCCCATACTTTTATATATTAGATTTTTATTTTAATATAATTTCTGAAAATGGAAATAATTTGATGTGATAATTTTTTTTTTTTACTAGAGATTTTAACTAGTCTGTATGTTTTCTAGGGGGTACATTTTTCCCAAATAATTAAATTTTAGCAATGAATTCTCCAAGGAACTATAAATTAAATTTTCTACTATAGTTAGGACTATAGAGAGAATTGATTTTTCGATTTATAGGAGTTTCGTAAGAGATCTAGGTACGAAATTTTGACAGCATGTCGGTACTATATTAGGGAATATATATAATTACAAAAACCATAGATCCAAGCTCCTCAAAACCCCGGGAAAACAACAAAACACCAAATAGATATAAATTTAATATTTTCAATAGTGTAACTATATCAAGCATTTAATTTTCATTTTCTAAGAGATCTAGAGGGAATTTCTTCCTGAAATTTTGACAGCACAACCCTATGATGCTAAAATTATAGAAAATGAAAGAAATAGAGATCTAGGGTTTCTAGAAACACCTAAAAACATAGAAAACATCTATAGGCCATTTAAAGACCAAATTGAAGAACATGCATTAAAACATCACTGAAAAACCTCTGATCTACAAAATCGAATCCATACAAGGCAAATGTAACCTAACTTTAATCCAATGCAAGAAATAGAAGAATGAAGCCTGGAGAATGAAAGTAGATCTGAAACCCTCAAGCCCAATTCAACCACAGATCTGGCACAATGTAGATTCGAACACAAACACACACAAAAAATAGAAAACTTGAAACTTTGAAGCAACCCAAATCCACAACAATCCACTATTCCTCCAAAAACCCCAAAATCACCAAGAGCTCTCCAATTCTCAAAAAACCTATTGTGTTAGAATGAATGACCAATTCCCCCTAAAGAGATTCAAATTCCCCTAAAACATGCAAAGGTGAATGACAACTCTCAAATCAATCCCTAGTTTAACTCAACTTGAAAATTGAAAATAAATCCAATTAATTA
>MU223675.1:1185703-1216575 GCA_018584345.1 Thuja plicata | reverse complement strand
TTTAATTAAATTAAATAATCTTATTTAATTAAAAGAAAATCCCTCTTTTAATTAAATAAAACCCCACTTAAATCCCTCTTTGTTGAAAAAGGAAATAAATTAAATAAAAATAAATAAAGTTCCTTTTCCTCACACATCTTCCTAAGTGGTGGGCTTTTTCCCTCTTAATCATAGCCTTTGATTTTGCCTTTTGAAGATATGAGCACATGGATAAACCAAAATTCAATCTCCACCATTGCTCCTTTTTTTGGCCTCTTAATCTCTACCGTCCATTGCTCTTTAAAAGGAAACCTCTCCTTCTCATAATCAATAATCAATAATCAAGAAATCAAAAATTGATCTTTTTTGTGCTATTGTTATGTTGCAGGTTTGGAGAGCAATTTTGGAGGAGATTTTGAGCATTTGAGCTTGGATATTGCAACTTCTCTCTTGTTGTCTTCTTGTTTCATGCCCCATGGAAATCCATTTAGATTAATTTTGCACTTGCATGTTAGACTAGATTCATGTTTCCTTTCATAGATTAATCTTGCATTTGTATTTCCTTTCATAGAATAATAATGCATTTTTATCATATAGAATAGCTTTCATTTACATGCATACTTGATGATCATGGAGAGTAGCACTCTTTCTTTTCCTCTTTCAATCTCTTGTTTTATGGTGTACTTGCATGGGTAAAAACTTGGTCAATTCGAGGGCCTCCATTACAAACCCTTGCACTCCATGAATAGAGATCTATGAGTCGCCATTCCAGATCTCATTCTTGAGAAATCTTGGATACAATGATTCATAGAAGTGTGACACATTTTTAGCACACACCATCAAATTCATCAAGTGTTATCTTAAGGTTTTTAATGTCATCTATGTGCTAGAAAACAATAGGTATTGGGAGCAATTTTTTCACAGTATCAATTTCTTTGGTTATTACCTTAGCCTTTTTGTCACCCTTTTGTTCTGATCTCTCCTTGGCTTTAGTGAGTGCAGTAAAAGCCAATTTTACTAGCTCGTCTTCATCCATGCAATCAACATCAACATCTGTTGTATTTTCTTTTCTTGCCAACAATGAAGTAGAAGATGTGACTACCTCATTTTTACTTTCATCTTTTTCTTCATGTTCTTTCTGTCCTTCATCCTACATTGTTTCAATTTGTTCTTTCTTCTTCTCTTCTTCCTCTTTCTGCTCTGCCTCCTCAATAATTCTATTTTCCATGCTTTCTACAAATGGGTCCTTCTCATCATTGGAGGTGTCAATTATTATAGGTACACCAGAAACATAGAAATCTAGTTGTGTATTAACTTCATTCTTCTCAGGACTTGCCTCAACTAACTTCAAACTCTCTCCCATTCCTAAGTTTGTAGGCAAAGTGTTTAGGAAGTGGAGTCTCCTTAGGAGTAGGATTCATCAATATTTCCTCCAAAGCTTTGTGAGTTTCCTTGGTGATTTTATCATATCTTCTTGCCATGATTTTTAGTATTCTAATCTTGGTTCTCAGCAAAGGTTTCAATTATTTAAGTATTGTGTCCCTTCCTTGTAAAGATATCACAGGTAGCATGTTGTCAATTTCCCAATTTCTGATTGTTTCATCCTCAATCTGTGCTAACTATTTCCTAGTTTCCAATCTCCCATACAAGTCTTCAGGTACACTTCCTTCAATTTTTAATAGAGTCTTTTTGAAAACAAGTAGATGATTAGCCACAATATGTTCAATATTTTTTTTATTTGTCTCACCATACCTCTCATAGTATCTATTTATTGTAACTAGCTTACCTTTCTCAATATCTCTCTTCTCAATCATCTTCATGTTAGCCTTCCATATGTTCTTCTCAGTTTCACTTTTCTTCTCTTCTCTTACAATACTTGGTTCCATAGGTGATGTATACCTGCTAGATCTGGTGTTTACTCTAGGAGTAATCTTCTCTTCTTGTGCTGTCTGTTGTGATGAAGGAGGTGGGCTGTCTACCATCACTACTTTAGGAGTGGGAAGGGCTTCATTAGTAGCACTTGCCAATCATGAAGATCACTCATCCATTTTCCTTTTCATTTATTTTAATCCATCTTCTTTCAGTCCTACCTTAATGCCACATTCATGCACAAGGTTGTAAACTTTCCTTTTCCTCACACCTCTGGTCTATTCCTCTCAAACCTTAGCAGATTTATCCTCATAAGTTCCGCATCTTTCCTCAATTGTATCAATTTCAGATGTAAGAACATGTTTAATTTTCATAGTAAGTACCTCTGAACTTACCTCATGTCCCAGAGGATAACACAATTTCTTCCTTGGTGTGATTGCCTCAAAGAATACACAATCAGTTTCAACCATATAACAGATTGTATCTTTGTACTTATCAACTATGTCATTAGATATCCTATATCTATCTTTCATTTGTCTCTGAAGGGTTTTTATCATTCCAAATAATTCACCATCAACCCATATTTTGTTCTTTCTTCTATAACTTTGTGTGATCTGAATACTAGTAGGTATCACTTATTTCCAACCACTAGGGTGTATACCTCTTTCACACTGAATTCTGAGTTTTTTCTTCAATCAATCATGTAGGGAAAATGTAGGATAGACTGAATCTCTCTGCTCTCTGATCTCCTTAGGTCACTATTCGTCAAATGGTGAAGAAATATATCTTCATATGGTACTTTCTACAATGTTATAAAAGTTTACTTTACCCAATACTGTCCATTCAGCTATAGATCGCGTGATCAAAATGTATGCATCGTCTGATGTTACACTCTTAACTGTATACTCCATGATGTCATCCATGTTCATACCTAAGCTTGCATGAGCTCAATCCATAAGTTTCAGGGTGTGATATATTTTGATTTCTTTATCCAATGGTCCCCCTAAGGCCATGATCATCCAATTAGGTTGATTATGTTTTACTATGATCAGGTGACTATCGAGTAGCATCTACTGTCTCTTCCTGAAACAATGTCTCACTTGTTTCTCTGATCTTCAATATCTTACCACTATTGTTATCTTCTGCTTTCTTAAAACAAGTGTCAAAATCATTCTTCAAATCTACAACACTCTTACCAATATCATTTCCATTCTTCTGTGTATTCATAGGAGGTGGTACTCTTTTGTTGTTTTCTCTATTATACTTGCAAAAATTCACTATATGACCTAGATTATTGCATTTGTAACATATATGAGTTCTTCTTTCCCAATTTACTTGCATCTTACAGTACTTCACAATGTATCCAATGTTAATACATTTGTAGCATGTAGGTTTCACTATAGGTTCTCTTCCATTGTCTTGTCTATATCCATATTGATTTGGTTTCTTGCATTCTACTTTCTTGTGACCATATCCATTAAAATTAAAACAATAGCCAGAAAAGGTCTTAAAAGGGGCATTACCTCCTCTCTTTTCATGTGTCCAAAATTGTTACATCCAAATCATCTACCTCTAAAAGGTCTGATATGCTCTCTAGGTTCTTCAATAGTAGGTTTTCAACATCAATATTTGCATCAGATTTACCTTACTGATTCTTTGAGCATTCAGTTTCATTGAAGAAAATACCAGTCATATAACCTTTAGGTTTATTTCTATCTCTTTTTTGATTGATCAAATCACTACTAGTCTAAAGTTTCTCAATGTGTTTCTTTGCCTCAACAAGTTCACCTTTTATAATCTAATTGTATTTATCCAGTTCTAGATACTTGTTCTTATAGTTTTCAACCTCATTCTTCATTTTTTTCTAAAGCACTATTCAATGTTTCTTCAATATTCTTCTTAGCATCCTTTTGTAATTGTATTTCTTTAGTCATAGCTTCATTCTCAAGTTTCAAAGTTTCATTTTCTTCATCAAGTTGCTTCATCTGATTTGAATTATCTTTGTCTGAATCTTTTTTTATCTGAACCAAAAGATCTTGTCTCTGACTTCTGGAAAGTTCAATCTATTCTTTGAGTTTCTTTATAATTTTCTCAGCTCTTCGCATGTTGAATCTCAATTCTCCATTCTATGATTTTGCTTTATCAAGATCTTCAAGTGCAGCATCAAAGTTCTCTTGCAAACTATCCAAATCCATTTTGATCTCCCTTAAGATATTAGAATTTCTCTCCAAGCACCAAAATCTCTGATACCAATTGTTAGGATTAGGTAACACTGAGAGGGGGTGGGGTGAATCAGTATTACAACATTATTAAAAATTTTCAGCCAATTAAACATTAACCATATGCTTACAGAAATGAAAAGAACATAAGAAAATAGCACAGTACTCATAACACCACAATTTTTTGTCAAGGAAACCATGGACAAGGGAAAACCCCAGTGGGGATGGTACCCACAAGAATGAACTAAAGTATAGTGTTCTTGTTAGGAGACTTAGACCAGATGAATATTACATAGTACAATTCCTTGTTAGAGGAATAACAACCCTGTTAAAGGTATACAACACCCTGTTAGGGGCCAACTGAGCTTACAACTCTTACAAAATAAAAATGTTACAAAATGTTCTTAGTAATGAAAAAAACAAGCATCTCTAATGCTTAGATAGTTCCTGTCATAGCTCATTAATGATCTTTGTCATCCTCTACTCTGCAATTCACATATCATCCATCCATTCATATCACATACATCCATATCTTCGCTCAATAAAAAATTCTCCATATATATATATATATATATATATATATATATATATATATTATCTCTTAAAAAAGTTGGCTCTCTTAACCAAATATTACATAGTCAGCTCTGTTGGGACTCAAAAATGCAACAAGGGTTTTTGAATACCTTGTTAGTCTTTTGCATTTTGACCCCCTATAAATGCTTTTTGAGCCTTTTTTTCTTGATGGAATTTTGAATTTTATCATGCATGTCAGGTGTTCATCACTCTTATTTTGACATAAGAAGACATCTCAGGTCGTTAGTCTCAAGTTTTGAGTTAGTTTGTGATGTCTTGTTTTGAGCACTTGTCCATTATGCATTTAGTTGTTAAAGTGTCAATTAGTTGTAATAGACCTAGTTTGCATTGGAATAACTTGCATCCTTTTGTGCTTCATGGGTCACCATTTTGGTAATGTTTAACATGTATATCAAAGAGACTATATTTAAAATCCTAATTCATTTTGAATCCATTTGATAAGTTTCTGGATTCCCCAAAGTTGGTCCTACAAAACTGTCTTGTTTCTATGTCATACACAGAATGTTAAATAGCCTACTTTGAACTTCTGCAAGTTGTATCCTGGTTGAATTCCATAAAGAATTGAATGTTCCCCCAAATGTTAAACCTAGAAGTTTACTTCTTCAAATATTTCTAGACTTTGACCAATCCATTTAGCTACTTTTCCAGCTTGATTCCAAATCTAATTTCTATGTTTTTACTGTGTTAACACTCACAAAGTTGTCAAGTGTTGACTTTGCATGTGTGTTGGTTGATCAGTTCATATTCAAAGGAATTTACTTGAAGTTATACGTTCCTAGTGTGAAAATGAGTCAAGTTCTAGAGGTTTAGACTCTAAGGTTCTCTTTTGATTGGTTTTTGAAGTTTGAATTAAAGATGTTTTAGGCAGATTGATAGTGATAAACAAAACTGATTTTTGCAGAGTCGTCATCTTCAGAGGTTGGTAACTTGTTATCAGATGACTATTTCAAAATGAGAGTTGTTTCCCTATATTCTATATATATGAATATACTTCCAGAACTGGTGGGTAAGTCTCAGAGCATGTTTTGGTATTCTTACAAGGGCTAATCCAAATGAAGTTTTTGTTGTTTTGATGTTTGCACTTGCACAATATTATGGAATTGTTAAGTTTGATCAGTTGCACCTTGCACCTAGAGTAAAATTCAAGAAACCATTTTGTGTGCATTCTCAATTTGTTTTAAAGAGTCACTCTGCCAAGTGATGGGGCTTCAGGAGTTGAACTGATGTCTTTTCAAGTTGCATTTTAGGCAAGGTTTTGTATATGTTTAAATATCGCTAGTTGCAGAATATAATGAAGTTGCCCACTTTACATGTTATAATATTTTGATCCTGATATTTTTGAGATAATCCGGTTGGTGACCATGCTCAAATGCTGAAGGTAAGTGGATCTTCTAGTTCCCATATTTGCAGAGGGTTGTTCAGTCACCTTTTGAGGTTGGTTCCAGAAGGCCAGATGTTGCCTATGAATTTAGTTTGCAGAATTGCTAAAATTTGATTGTGATGACCACCAGTTAATTATTTTGGGAGCCAAATGCACTGAATACTATACTTTGATAAAGTAAGGGTGAATGTGGTTTCCAGAATGATGATTCTTAGATTGAGCCTCAGAGGAGCAAGATTTTATTGTTGAGATTCAATGATCTTGTGATGTGGTTTTTCTTTTAGTATATTATTATTTTAAGTCATTTGTGATTTAAAATGATGGTATTTATGAATGTGAAGTTGAGGTTTGTTTAGATGATATTGGAGAATTATAGTGGAATGAACCTTTTGTTCTAAGCATTTAAGAATGCAATTGATAAAATAGAGTGCCATCTTTCACAAACTTTACAATTGTCAGAGGCTGCACAGATTGACAGAGAACATGTTAAACAAAGAAGACCAGCATATGGAAAGGAAAATGCAAGAAAACATTTAAAAAATTTACAATTGCATTGCATATCTGATTGGAGGAGCCCACAGGCATGGTAAGTAAAATGCATTTAACAGACAAATATTACAGAGGAGGTCCACGCAACATCTGATTGAGAGTTTTAAAAACATCAAAAACATACATAGCATATATCATGCGCAACAAATAGCAATTAACAAAGATTTGAATGCCTACAAAGGGGGTTAAAAAAAATAGAACCATTGTGATTGGAGGCTACATTTTGGGAGGAGGTCCATGCAACATTTGATGGAGATTTATAAAAAACAAAAACATTCAATGAAAATAGTCAGCACATTAATTGAAAAGATATCTTGTGCAAGAGATGAAGCCAACAATAATGTGAAGGAAGATATTTTTAAAGTGTTTAATCAACAGTACCAAAACTTGCGCAGAACATAAAGGAGGATTAAAATAATGTTTACACAACATATTAAAGTGGCAAAGCTTGCATAGGGTATTTGGGGATCTACAAGTTTTGAAACATATAAAACCAAATGCCACGCTAATACATGTTGAAAGGCTGCACAAACCAGTAGAGGAGTAGGAATCAAATACAAATAATTATTGCATATGGCTGCACAGACAAAGAGGTTGCACAAAAATTGAAAAGTAAAAATTAGCGCAAGGAGTGGATAGTTAGTTAATGGAAGTTTTTAAAACATTAAAATGCTATTGACAGGTGTAGATATCAGATCTCTTGTGCAAGTATTGAAGCATGGAGTTTTTTCAAAAAAAACATTTGAATGACATTTGTTACATAGTGATGCCTGCATTGGAAGAGGGAAAGTTTTTAAAACCATTTAAAATGTAAATAGCAGGTAGAAGTCAGCACCCAGTTTAGTTGGAGAGTTTTTTGTAATGTTTTTAAAAATAACATTTTAAACCAGCAAACATGCCAGTATGGTGCGCAAACAAGGAGGAGAGGAGATTGAAGTTTTTCAAAAAAAAAACACCAAAATTTCATTACATATGCATGTTGGTGTATGAAGAGAGGAATATTTGAAGTTTTTTAAACTTTTAAAGTTTGAAAATCATTGTCAATTAGCGTGCAACATCTGGAAGAGTCTTTAAAACTTGAAAAATGCAAAATAGATTTATCCCACATTGCTCATGGGTGGGGAGTTTGTAGTATTTAAATACTAAAGTGTTTAGTTGTAATATGAATAAGAAAGAACAAAGAGGCCTTGGCGAGCCCTTAAGCAGGATGAGTTAGTGTGTGGTGGGCCCCATAATTTTGGGAAAAACCACATAAAAGGCTTTTAAAACCAAAGGGATTTAGTCCCACATTGACCCTGTTGGGGAAACTTAAAGTGTTTATAACCCAGAATGCAAACACATAAAAATGTGAAGTAGAGTAGGAGGCTCTCTTTGAACGCACATGTGCAGGTGACAGATGCATTAGGAAACATGCCCAGGTGACAGATGGTGATGCATTGAAAAGCATTCCTAGGTGAAAAAGATGAAATTTTGCAGACAGGTGGCACAAATGATGACGAGGATGCATGGACACATGGTGACTGGTTGTGAAGTCAGGGAAGGAAACTATGGTCAAGAGATAACCATCAAGATCACGCGACTAACTACTAATGTAACTGCCAGGTGCAGTCGCACCAGAGTTCACGCGACAGTGTAGTCGTGAAGTTGCGAGATGAAAGCAGCTAACTGCAAGAAATTTTGAGATTGAGCGAAAAATGTTGGATGAAGATCAAATTTAAGGGCCAACGCATAGTCTCCAGATCTAACTAGGGTTAGTGAATTGATTTAGAGACTTAGAGAATAGTCTATGTGAGCTAACCATGGTTAGAGAGTGGTAAATGTGTGGTCCAGATAAGCCTATTCAGAGACTTAGTGACTAAGGTTTGTCTCTAAGTATTCAGATCTAATCATACTTAAATAAATCTTTCATAGACTCAGAGACAATGAGAAGAAGTGAACCGGGGTTAAAGGAGGAATTCCAAGGCTAGTTAAGAGTAGCAAATTAGCATGTGACAAGTGTCAAAATCTGGTGCATTCTAGAGAATAAAGGTAATAAAAGGTAAAATCAATGAAAAATAAAGATAATATGTGCAGGATATTAAAATGAAATATCATCTCAATTCAATAGTCTAACTATTGAAAAGACATGTAAATTTAAATATTTCAAGATATTCAGACTATTCAAAAAGTTTGCACGAGAGAGGAAGTTTGTTTGGTGATTCAGGGCGCAATTGTTGTCAAAAACAACAAGTATCATATACCATTGGAAAGGTATTGAGTTGAGAATTCTGATTTTGCAAACCATTTGAGTGCAGATCAAATCAGATTTTTGTAGTTAGAGAAAGAAGCAGTTGTAGATATTTTCTTGAAGGAAAAGGATAGGTGTCGGTGATTGAATTTGTTTTTCCCATTCTCCTATATCTGGATTTTTCTCCTTTGTAACAAGGATGTTGAATTTGGCACTGTTGGGCATTATTTTGGCTTTTGAGTCTCATTTTCTGAGTACTTTGTCTTAAAATGTATAGAATCAGATGATTTTTCAATAAATAACAACGGAATCCCTATGCTATATTTGTTGATTTATTTTTATGTTTGGTTTTAATTCTTGTGTGTTAATATGTAAGGCATTTTAATGCATCAGTTATAAGGTAGCAGTGAGTTTGTCTCTAAGTTTCTTTTAAGGAGAGATTAATTCTTAGAGGTGAAATCTGAGAGTTCAAGATTTGCAAACAAATTTGATGTCCTGGTACTGGATATAGAAGAGTGATTTGTAAGGCACTTCACTTGGTTTCTGTCTGTTTGGAGTTGTGTATTCATTTGACTATGTTTCCCAATAAATAAGGCACTGGTCCTTGCTTGTCTTGCAGTTTTCATCATCAATCATTTAAAATCAAACCATTTTCCATTTCCTATTTAAAAGCATGAATATTCATAATCTATATTGAATAATAAATACATTATTGGTGATTCATTGAATAATGGAATATTATAGGTTAGCCTGCTTGAGTTTCAAACTCGAAGAGAAGAAGGGAAGAAGGGTTAGCATCCATGTCACATTTGCCATTTTTTCTACAATGTTGTTTACTTTTGTTAAAATCATGGATTGGCTTTCTAAGCTCCGCATCAGTTGCAGCAAAAGACATTAGTAAATCATTGTGAAAACCCCTAATCCATTGTAGGATTTCATTGTGAAGCAATGAGTCTAAAGAGGTACACCCGCCTGAATCTATGAAGCTGAAATTGTAGAAGGATTATATCCTTGTTAATTAGACTTTTCCATGTATGGATTTGGAATTGGGAATTTGAGAGTCAAGCTTCAATAGCTATATATTCATTCAAAAAAAAAAAGTGCTAATAGGCTCTCAATACAAAATACATTTAATAAAACAAATATCAAATGCAAAGTTGGTTCTCTTACATAATCAAAGTGTAGGTTATCAACAACCATAAGCCAACTCCAATTGCATGGATTCCATGTCATACTCTCTGAATCATCACTTCTATCCAACTACTCTGTATCACTATTCTGATGTTATATGTCTGTCTTCAAATATCTCTAACTTGTTGTAAACTTTACAAAAACAAAATCGATCTTAGGTGGAGGTCACATATACCTAATACTATCCTCCTCTAAGCTCTCTTTCCCTAATTCATTGATCTCAATCTTTGATACCAAAAATACATCTGTAACTCTGGTTCTGTACTTAGTCAATTTCAGAGTCATCAAAACTCAACTTCATAGGAATTGATCTATAACCCGGATGTGTTTCCATAAATGACAACCAAAAAGTGGATCTCATCATGAAAAATATATCACTTGCCAAAAAGAGCCTATTTTCTAGGTTTTCACCATTGGAAGAAATTATTTCTCTTCATTTCTTTTTTTTTTTGTGTTATCAAGACGCCTGTTTGCCAGGTTTTCATCAAGGCAACTGTTTCATTTTTTTTATAACTTTTTTGGAAGAACCTGGACACGTGACATGACATGGATAGTTGAATCAAGCTCCTTACTCTTTTAATCTCTCTATTGAAGGACATACAATGATGGACCATGACTATGATAGTATACACAAAGACATTGGTAAGGTAATTATAAAGGGATATGACATGGATAATTGGATAGGATATGGGTTTATGAAAACAAATGGATAGGATGGATGAAAGGATGAAATTAGGTGTTGGATGATGAAGGGAGTGGAAGAAGGCTTGATTTTGAATGGATGGAAATGGATACAAGAATAACATTGGCACACACCTTGAGGGGTGATGGACTCATGAAGGAGAATAAGGTTTTGGATTTTGAAGGCTCAATGGAGAAATGGATATGGATTTTGGGACCCAAGGACCCAAAATAGATTTGGAAGATGGGTGGAGGGATAGAAATTTTTGATGCCAACTTTAATAATTCTTGGGGACTCTATGCTTCTACAATCCTCTTGGGAATCCACATGCATTTTGATTTTTCATTATTTTGTGGGTCCTTGGAATGCATTGCTTCCACAATAAATTTAGGAACCCATATTTCTTTTGATTTTGATTTTTTTATCACTTGGCCTTTGTCTCCTTTTTGACATTTCTTTTATTTTTCAGATCAAATTTTGCTTCTTTTTTATATGTTGATTAGACTGGATATGTTTATCCTTAATAGTATGTGGATTGCTGGACTTGTGGATTTTATGCTTGGAATCCAAATTACTTGGAAAAGGAATGAGATTAAGTAATAGATAGGAATTGCATGGAGGATTTGTGGATGGATGGAAGGTTCTCCAAGATGTGTTCCTTTGCTGACTTGTATTTGGGAAAGGGTAAATGGGTATCGAGCTAGTGGAGAGAGGAATATGTGGACCTAGGATGGATGGAAGGGTGGAAGGGGGAGGTATACATTTAGGTTTGTATTTTGAAGGGATACCAACACCTTGAGATGTAGATTTTTTATTAATACCATCGCCACTAGACTTTTCTTGGATATTAGAGGGTTTTAATATACCTTTTGCATGGAGGTCTAACCCTTTGACTTGATATTGATTTATTTGACTAGTAGGATACTTTCTACAAGATGAGAGTCCATTATTATGAGGTGTGAATGATATGGAAGGAATTATAGGACCATGAGTTGGAATAGACTTTATAGAACAAGGGGAAACCATTTGAAGTGGAAGGGTTCATGAAAAACTTGCATAGATGTGCTTGGATCACAAGGGGGATCAGGAGGAATAATGGAATCTTGTGATGGAATAGGAATAGTGATAGGATCATTAGACAGGATAGGATCTTGTTGGATATATGGAGGATTAGGACAATGAGATGAAGAGATGGAAGGGTCTTGAGGAGGATTTGGAGGGATGATGGGATCTTGTGGTGGACATGAAGGTGAAGGGACACCTTAATCTTCACTTGGCATGGGATCATGGAAATAAATGGAAGGGAGGTCATGATCTTTCTTAGAAAGTGGAAGATCAATGGGACTCGGAAGGAGACTTGGGTCTTGATATGGAAGGGGATCTTATTGTATGTGATTATCATAAGGCTCAAGGGAAATAGGATCTTGGTCAAAAATTGGAGGGAATTGGTCATTGTTGGGATCTTGATCTTGATATGTTTGTAGACATATTTCTTTGTTTTTTAGATCATCCTCTTAATATGGGGTATAAATTTGGATATGCGTGGAGGATTTTGGAAAGGGATCAGATTTTTGACGTGAGGGAGATGGAATTTTTATGGGACTCTCATGAATGATATTTCTTGAAAATTGAGGACATGGTGGAATTGGTTCAAAGGAACTTGGGATATGCATAGGACAAGCTTGGATTTCTTTTGTGGATAGCCATTGGAAGGTTGGATTGTTGGAAGAGTCACTTGATGGGGATGGAGGAAATTTCCCTTGGAAGGAATGTGGGGATGAAGGAGTAGAGGGAAACATGGATGTTTCTTGAAGGTTAATTTATTGACGGGAAATAGGTAATGTCATCCATGTGATTATTTTGGGATGAGCCATTGCTAGACACAGGTGAGTTATATGTTTGATCCATTTTTTGAAACAAATTCCTTAAAAATATGGATTTGAATTTGCATTACTTGATTGATCTTTTTGGTGATACCACATAATTATTTACATGTTGGGAGGAATTTCTGGATTGAACATATGACTCAATCATTTTTGGTTGGTGTTCAAAATATGATATAGAACTTGTTCTTATTTGGGAAAACCTTTGTATTGATTGGCTTGTTTGCATGATTGACATAAAAGTTTGTGTGATTGCTTGAGGATCATTTGATCAGATTGGGACAAATATTGGTTCATATTTTGGTGGTGGTCCCCATTGAATCATACCATAATGGTGTGAATTTATTTAAGGGAATTCCAAGTTACATAGGTCATTGCTTTGTCTTATGTAGGAAAATGTATGTGTGTTAGGAGAAGTTTGATTTATCTCTCTCAGAGATTGCATGTTCATTAGATTACTTGGAAATGTTAGACCTTGTCTTAGATTAGGTGGTGGTCAGGATTTTCCTTGTGACGGAAACATGGGTTGATAAGTATTTTGTTTCCTTTTGGATGCTTGGAACCTAGTAAAGACTAACATGATGACTATATGCAAGTGCAATATTTTTGACTTTTTTGAGAGACTTTGAGGTTAAAAATGTAGCTTAAGGTATGCAAGGAGTTTATATAAATGCAGATTTGGAACTTGGATGATATGCAAAGCAACTAGGCTTACGCAACTATGTTCTTTTTTTTTGGACTTTGACAAAAAATATTTGGAAAGGAGACAAACCTAAGAGCATAACCTTATGAGCTTGAATAATAAATCTTGACATCAAAAAGGGGATTGAGGGAGAAGGGACATTTTTTGATAAAAGGGATTAGGTCAAATCCATCATGACAAAGGTGGAATGTGACCAATTGATAGGGGGGTTTGAAATTTTGGAAAAGGGGACCAAGTAAAGATCCTATTTTCAGCATCATAAAGAATGGTTCTATGATTTGGATACTTTCTAGGATTTTTTGCAAAGATTTTAGAGAGGATCTGAGATGAGCTATCTATGCAAGAGGACTATGATTAAGACCTCTGTAAGATGGACTATAATGAGGCCTAAAATGAAAGAGACTTTGTGAAATGAAAATGCAAGGAGATTAGGACATGAGAATTAAAGAGGAAGACTACCAAGCATGTAAAAAGGTTCCAAGTGATAATTTTTAAGGTTTCATATGTTTACTCAAAGACAATTGTTTTTGATCATTTGATTGTTTTGAAGATGATCTAGAAAAAGTGTTCTTAAGAAGAGTGTTTTTAAGATTTTGTAATTTTTATTAATGTTTGAAACACTCACGCAAGACACATCATCGAGAATGGATGTTGTAAAAAAAAAAAAACACACCAAATCCTAGGTGAGCCAAGGAAATATCTGTTGAATTCCCACTTGAACCAAATTTCAGCCACACCTACTCATAGTGGAAAACTTAAAAGCTTGCAGGCATGGGCTCCTCCTTACAATGTACTCACTTCTCAGGCACACCAAGCTTTGAATCCCAATGGTAATCACTTCACAAGATCGTTGTCTCTACTAAGAGCCCTAAAAATGTAGGATGTCTTAGTCGATCTCCAACCTTTTGTGCTAGTAGATAGAGGGTTTTTGGATACTATAACAAGGTTTTTAATTAGGGAATCTATTCAGGGTGTTATAAATGTGAAAGATTCACTCCATTATGGAGGCCTCCTAGCCTAAAAAAGTTTTTTTTTCTGTAGGTTTTTACACATCACGAGGGTGCTGAGGGAGATCTTATTCCCATTATAACATATTCAAAACTTGTTCACTATGGTATTAATCACAATGACATGTTTTATATATAGGTTTGGAAGGGCTTGGCTTTAGCCTATTACCAGTTGGGGAATCCACTCTCACCAGCTCTGTTAAAGCTCTCAAGAGGTAGGGACTCTAGAATAATTATACGAATTTCTCTTACACCCAAGATCCACAAAGGAGAGGGGATAGGATATATTCATATAATTATTAGGATTAAAATCTAAAGGACACTTCAAACACAAAGGCGGTTCCTTTTAAGCACCAAAATTGAAGTATTTTTTTTATCTACTAAACAAGCACAAAAGAATTGAAAGTTACACAAGGTCTTCGTCAAGCATCCTGCATCAAACACATTAGTAGGCTTCTCAATTTTTCTTCATCCCACAATTGCCAAAATGCTGCAAAAATCATTAGTAACACATAAAAATTTCTTATCAAGTGTAGAAATAGGAATAGGGGTAAAAAGAAGGAAAAAAACCCTCAAAACAATGCACTGTTACCAACTGCGCAGCTTTCATGACCAACTGCACAAAAAGTGTGATGAACTGAACATAATGTGTGACCATCTGGGAAGCAAGCGCACTTGGCATGACCAAGTGCATAGAAATTTTGACCAACTACGCAGCTCTTGTTCAGGACTTCAAAACATATCAAAGACTTTCAAAATTAACTATGTATGATCAAAATTGGCATTCAAGAGTTAATATCATTTCTTTAAGGGTTCCTTTATGTCATCTTAGAAATATTTGGAAAGACCAAAGCCAATTTAGAATCCTTTATTAGTCTATGTGAGAATTTTGAATGACTTTGAAACAATCTAACTATGCAAATCTGCACTTGATCCTAAACCACTTGAATGTTAATTTTAGGTCATCAAATCAAGTATTCATGTTCAATTTTAAATCATTTTAAAAGTAAGAAATTTGATTCACCAATATTTTATCAATTTGAACCCTTATTTAAGCTATATTTTCAGCTTAGATGAAATTGAGAATAAATGAAACCACTAATTCTGCATTTGAATCTTAGATTAGATAAGATTCATTTTAAGTGCACCAAATTGAAATATGTGGTTCATTTTAGACATCCAAATTGAAATGTGAGGTTCCTTTAAAAACTTTAGTGTATTAAAGAATGAATCAGGGTTCATTTAAAGCTTCAGAACAAAGAGAATAGGAAATGAAAGACTCAAAAACAAACAACTCTTCCTAAACCCCATCTCCGACATTCAAAACAACCTATCAACCAACTGCATAGCTTTCATGACCAACTCCACAAAAAGTGCACTTGGAATGACCTACTACGCATCTTTCATGACTAGTTGTACAAGACTTGTAACCAACTATGTAGGACCTGTAACCAAGTGCACAAAACTCTTCTAGAACCTGCAAAATGCAAAAAACAAAAGTCTAATCAGTTAGGCATGTCTTCACGTCGGGTTCACCAAATGTAAGACCATAAAAAGGAAGAATATTCATATATAGGTAACCACAAAACCTTATACAATATGAAAACCTATCTAATCTAACAGTAGAGCCATTGAAATGGGAATTCAAAAATAATATGCAATAAACACATTAAAAAAAACCCCCCTTCAAGTGATACTCAAATGCTCTCCTTTCTTCTCTAGAGAGTATATTATGTTGCTCTTTATCAATGACAAAAATAATTCCCCATAAAACAATATTCCTCATAAAACAATAATTATCATTTATAAAATTATAAATTCCCATAAACTAGAATTAGCCAATTAATTAATTGTGAAGACTTAGGAAAAGAATGAATACATATGATTTATTCATAAAGAATAGGGACAAATATTTGGTCATTCAAAAATAATATGTAATAAACATAGAAAAACTCCCTTCAAGTGATGCTCAAATGCTCTCCTTTCTTCTCCATAAAGTACATTATGTTGCTCCTTGTCAATGACAAAAATGCACAAGTGTTGAAAAGATAAAGTTTAAAGAAAGAATACTAGGAGATAGTAGTTCTAACTTGAATGAGAGGATTGCACCTAAATTTATTGAAAATGAGAGACAATTTGGTGAATTTGAATGAATAAAATCAATGCATAATGGAGGGAAAAGGATGAAGAAAATTAGTAGGAAATTGGAAGCATAATTATGGGAGAATTGAATAAGGAAATATGGAAGAAGTCGTGAAGCACCTCGATAGGGATATGAAGCACAATTAAGGGATATGACAAATTAGGTGGGATTAGAAGGAATTAAATCAATTAATAAATCAATATTCCTCATAAAAAAATAATTGGCATTTATGAAATTACAAAATCCCATAAACTAGAATTAGATTAATAATTAATTAGAAATTAATTAATTGTGAAGGCTTAGGATAAGAATGAATAAATATGATTTAATAAAATTGAAGGTATTAATGTACAATTGAATTGATTTTGATGATATTGATAAGGATTAGGATCAATTCTGATGATCCTGGAATAGTTTAGGAAATCACGAGGCGTCGATGAACTTTGACAATGCTCTCGCGATAATGATTGGAAATGATATAATGGCATCAATGAACTTGGATGACACCAAAGGATAAATAATGATTAGGAGACATTGATGAACTTGGAAAATGCTCCTAAAATGTCAAAATGACTGTGAGGCATTGATGAACTTTGACAATGCCCTCGAAATGATGATTGATGGTGAAATAGCATCGATGAACTTTTACAATGCTATTGGAGGAATTAAATGATGATGAGGCATTAATGAACTTATAAAATCCACTCAAATGATTATTTAGGAGAAGACATTAATAAAATTGACAATGCTCCTAGGGAGACATGGATGAACATGACAATTCTCGTGGATTGATGATGATAAGGCATTGATAAACTTTGACAATGCTAGATGATTGATTGAAAGAAATTGATGAGACATTCATATGAGTATAGAATTGAATCAGTTTAGAATGATCCTAGATCGATTAGAAAGGGACTAGAAATTATTTGGACTGATTTAGAGTGATTTGACATGGTTTAGGAATGAATTTGATTGATTTAGCCAAAAATATCAAGATTATGTGAGAAATGTTAGAAATCGGTGACATGGAAGAATCCCACAATGTCAGTGACTAGAAGACATGTTAAAAAGGGAGAAAATAAGTGTGAACCATTTTTAGGTCTCTACAAGTAAATGGAGGCACTACTTTCTTCCTAAGGAGTTTGTGGTGTATTCAGACAACTAGGCTCTTAGTTTCCTAAACTCCCAAGACAAGCTTAGTCACAAACACATGAAATGGGTGGAGTAATCATAGGCTTACAGCTTCAATATCAAGAATAAGAAAGGACTGCAAAGAAAAGTAGTAGATTATTTAAGTAGAAGACTCCCGACAGTACAAGAAGTATAGTTGCAGAGCATGGATATTGAAAGTTTTAAGGACCTATATGCTGAGGATGAAGACTTTGCAGAGATATAAAAGGTATGTAAGGAGCATATGAACCACTTCCATGGTGAGTTTTATTATTACACTTTGAAAAGTGAATTTTTGTTTAAAGGGATTCAGTTATGTGTCCCTAGGGGATCAATTAGAAAAAAATGATTCAAGAGAAGCATAATGGTGAACTTAGTGGTCATTTTGGAGACAATAAGACCCAAGAGTTAGTGCAAAGGTTTTAATTTTGGCCAAGGATAAACTTAGATATGAGAAGGTATGTGGAGTGTTGTGTAGTGTGTCAGAAATCCAATGACACATCCTCCAATGAAGGTCTTTACCAACTCCTTCCCATCCCAAGTAGACCATGGAAATGATTAAGTATGGATTTTGTTGTAAGGTTAGCAAGGACCAAATAGGGATTTAACAGTATATATGTCATAGTAGATAGGTCTAGCAAGATAGCCTATTTTGTTTCTTGCAAGTGAGTACATGATTCTTGTCAAATATCTCACCTATTATTCAAGGAGGCTGTAAGAATTCATGGGTTACCAATGATCATAGTGTCAGATTGAGATACAAAGTTCATGAGCCATTTATGGAAGACACTTTGGCAAAAGCTAGGAACCAATCTTTCATTTGGGTCTGCATATCACCCTCTGCTATATGGTCAAAGTGAGGTAGTTAATAGGAGTCTAGGTAACCTCCTAAGGTGCTTAATTAAAGAGTATGGTCAAACTTGGGACCAACTCATTGGACAGGTAGAGTATGTATATAATGACACTATCTACAGAACCAAAGGAAGAATCCCCTTTAAAATCATTTATGGATTACACCCAAAAGGGATATTTGAACTCAGAGAGTTGAAAGATGGAGCCAAAGGAAGTGGCTATGTAGAATATTTTGCACAGTCTATGGAAGAAGTGCATGAGACAATAAGGAAGAATTTGACTTAGAATACATAGAAGATAAAGCATAAAGTGGATGAAAGGAAAAGGGATGTCCAATTCTAAGTAGGGGATCTTGTAATTGTCCATCTGAACAAGGAAAGATTGTAGAGAGGAGTGCCTAATAAGCTACAGATGAGAAGGATTGGCCAATGTACCATTCTGGCCAAATATTGCACCAATGCATATAAAGTGGAACTTCCAAAGGATGTTGGTTTATCTCCTGTGTTCAATGTGGCAGACTTGGTCTCATATAAAGGACCTATGCCAGATCCAAATTTGATTTAACTGAGGTGATACAAGAAGTGGAGGGACTGAACTTACCCTATACACCATCCAAGAAAGAAAAGTGAATACTGGATTCAAGTGTCTAAAAATAGACTAGGAAGAAGGCTTACAAAGAAAATCTAGTGAAGTGGCATGGACAAGATGATGTAGAGGCTACATGGATTAGGGAGACATACTTCAATAATTTGGGCATTTCTTCCAACTTTCTCAATCCAAGGGTGGATTGAAATCTTTCCATTTGGGGAGGATGGTGCATGAGCACCTAGGCTAAATCCTATCTCTATTTTTTGTGTGGCTTGTACTGACTCTAGACAAGTCATTTTTTTTCTTTTTGACCTCAGGAGGTCTTGCAAGTTTTTACCTAGTTGGATTAGACTAGGATCAATGCAACTAGATGTTTAATGTTTTGAGTGTGTTTAGTGTAATTTAGCATAAAATGGGAATTTGGGGTCAAAATGAATAGAAGGAATAAATTGGCTTGTATTTGTGCCTAAGAATTCCTTTATGATGTTTTTGAATCATTTCATAATGATTAGAGTTCTTTACACTAAGTTTTAGGAAAAGATGTAAAAGTTACTAAAATGTTGCTTGACAACATTTTGCAACTTTGCAATGTTGCTCAATAACATTGTCAAGTTTGATTCCATTCAATGAGTGGACAAGTTAGTTATTGTAAATATCCTAAAAACATGTAAAATTAATATTAAACCATGAGGAGGCCCATTTACCAAGGCTAGGTGGTATGAAGAAGAAATGAATTTGTCTGATTTTTCTCTACAACTCTGTGTTCAGTATACAACGAATGTTTTTTCTTTCATGTACTAGTTAATGGATTGAATCATCAAGTTTTGTGTTGGATTATTTTATTTAGGATATTTTCAGTACATTTTTCTTTGGTGTGAAATTTATAGGTGTTCATTTACTTAGGTTTGAAAAATATTTTATTAGTGTCCAGTCTGCTGGTGTTTTTTAGGTAGTTTTGAGGAAAATGGATCCCCCATTAATCTCCACTATGAATTTCATCATGGATTCAAGGAATATGGAAAGGATCCTCTATATAATTTATATATAGGAATCCCTAGGTGAGATTGAAGTGGAAATTTTCTTAGCTAATTTTCATGGGAAGCCCGACGTGAGATTGGAGTACCCGAGTAGGAGATTGCTAGTGTTTAATGGTCTTTGATTGAAGGGATACCATTGGGAGAAAGAAAAAAAGAAATATTTTGTGAGCTTAAAGGTCATACATATCCCTCTTGGGAAGGAAAAGGCTCTACCAATCCATCTAGATACATTTACAAGCATAAATCATCTTACCACACTTAGTCAGCCTAATTAGCCCTAGTTGCCGTTAATTCTAGGAATCTATTATATAGACACCCTAGGACCCTAAGACCTAAAAAATCCTTTGTCTTGGAAAAGGGTATCAGAATCTTCACTTTTTATGGGGGTTTTTTGGGGTTATTTTGCTAGAATTGGGAAAAACCTGTCAGATAGGGTTAGTAGAGGCATTAGACCTAAAAACCAAGATTGAAGATGAATTGGGAGATAGTTTGGAAAATATATGATAGCCAGTCCTCAATGGGATCATATCGAGCCTAAAAAGATTTTTAGCATGATAAATATCCTTGTAGACACTTGTGGAGTTGAGAAGTAGAAAATGTACTTGGAACCATCCAAGAAGGAGTGAAAGAGTTTAGTACAAACTAGTATAGTTATCTCCTTGTCAAGCACAATAGTTATCTAGTCTAAGAGTGTAATTGGATTAGTCCTAGGATAGGGAAGTAAGGAATAAAGAGACCCTAAGAGGAAGCATACGGTCTTGAGAGGGCTAGGAATAGAGGAGGTCCTAGTAAGCTTGTGCAAGCACACTTGGTAGCATCTATCAGTTAAAGTAAGTAATAATAATGCAGTTAGGGGATTTCCTAAGTAATTCAAACTAGAAAAACATGATGTATAAAGAATGTTAGTTGGGTAAGTTAACTAGTTCTACATTCAAAGGAAACTATTTTTCATATGAAAGAATACTTGATTTGGTGCATACTAATCTTAGTGGGCCTATGAGATAGAAGAGTTATCTAGGTGAAAGATATTTCAAATTGTTTAATGATGAATATTCTAGAATGTTGTAGGTGACTTTCTTGAAGAAGTCTAATGCATTCCAAAAATTTAAAGAATTCTAGGTGCTGGTGGAGAAGGATGTTGGAAAAAATAGGTACTGAGAGAGGGGGGATGAACAAGGACTAATAAAACTTTTAGACTTATACTAATAACTTTGAATAACAAAAAAACAAATTTCCAACCTAATAAGCATATAAATGTAAATTTAAAGTAAAAGTAAAATGCATGAAGTAACAATACATTCACACTCATAATTCTCAGAGTTTGATTGTGGAAACCATTGGCCATAGGGAAAAACTATGGTGGGGATGACATTCACAATCTTCTCACTAGAGTAGAAAAGAGTGCTCTTTTGGGAGCTTATAATATGTCACTTTCTAGGTGACTCTCCCTATTAGGAGTGACTAATACCTTGTTAGAAGTATCCAAAGTGCTATTACAAACTACCTTGTTACAAGATTTAATCTTTTCTATTAGAGTGTTCACCCTCTTAGGGGATTTACAATAAAAGTCTTGTGAGAGACTACCCTGTTAAGGGATTTTTCATTGTTGAAGCTATAAAGAATACAATAATAAAATTGACCTGTGAAATTGCACTTTTGAATTCTAGGTAATAAGAAGGGGGGGGGGGGGGGGGNTGTGAAATTGCACTTTTGAATTCTAGGTAATAAGAAGGGGGGGGGGGGAGGTGAATTATGACTAATAAAACTTTTAGACTTCTAATAATACCTTTGAATAAAAACAAAAGAAACTTCCAAACTAATAAGAATATAACTATAACTTTAAAGTAAAAGTGTAATGCATGAAGTAAAAAAACATTCACACTCATAACATTCATATTTTTATCATGGAAACCCTTTGCTAGAGGTAAAAACTATGGTGGGGATGACACCCACAATCTTATCACTACAGTAGAAAATGGTGCTCTCTTAGGAGCTTACAATATGTCACTTTATAGGTGACTCACCCTATTAGGAATGAATACTACCTTTTTAGAAGTAACCAAAGTCCTATTATAGACTACCTTGGTAAAGGAGTTAATCCCACTACTATAGTGTTCACCCTATTAAGGGATTTACAATAAAAGTATAGTGAGAGACTACCCGGTTAATAGATTTTATCTTGTTAAAAATAGTAGGAATACAATAATAAAATTGACCCATGAAATTTCTCTTCTGAATGCTAATCAGAATCTTAATGCTCTTTTCTTTCTCTGAACTTTGCTCTGAATCTTCTCTATAATCTTCTCTGCAATCGTTGTTCAAGATCTAACACTTAAATTTTTCTATTTCAATACCATCACAACAACCTCTTTACAATATCATAAGCTATCCACTTATATACTTTCACCTTTAATTGGAAACCTAATCATGCATTTGTTTTCCTTCCAAAATAAATTTTTCAATCATAAACAACTCATGAAAACAATACTATCTCACCACATTGTCCATAAAAATCATCAAGTTGTTTTCTCCAATGTGAAATATTTCTTCAATATTATTGGTTCAAATGTGCCTTGAATTCATAATCAAATATGTGCACAACTATAAATAAATTGACTTATTCAACTATTGAAATGATGTACTACATTTTTCATTTTGTTCAGGTTTATTGAATCATCCGTCATCTTAACCACTCTAATCAATCATTCAAAACTATTTTTTATCCTTTAAGATTTACTTATTCACTCAATTGACTTGTTGGTAATATCTTCACTAGTGTCCATTACCATTGTGACCTAAGTGGCATAGTAAAAAATCTTAGTTCACCTATTATCCATGGACCTTCCACTGTACTGATAGTAAACTTGACTTCTACAACCAATTCGTCCTTCACTTGTCTGTCTGATCACTTATTATACTTATCTTGTACTTATCGATTGGTTAAATTCCTATATTCTCATTATACTTACTAACCTATGTATTGGATTTCCAGAAATGACAACCATAATATTAATGGGATTATAATAAATGTCATTTCTCATTATTCTGATATCATAAAAGTAATTTGATAAGAGTTTGAAATGTTTAATATTTGATAGAGGAGATAAGTTTACTTCTATATAATTTGTTAAAATTGTGAAGATAATGGAATCAAGAGAGAAATCTATGCACCAAGGAATCGCCAAAAAAATGGTGTTGTAGAGAGAAGAAATAGAACCATAGTTGATTCTCCAAGGATGATTTTCATTCAAGGATTTGTATCAAAGATTTGCTGGAAAGAAAGCAATTAGTACTATTGTTTACACGGTCAACCGGGTGGAAATAAAGAAAGGAATAGATAAGACACCCTATGAGATATCATATGGTAACTCACCTAATGTTAATTATTTCAAAGGTTTTGGTAGTAGATATTACATCAAGAGGGATGATGACATAGAAAAGTTTGATGCTAAGAGTAATGAAGTTATCTTTTCGATTTATTCTACTAAGATCAAAGCATACAAGTGTTTCAATAAAAAAACTAATAAGATGATTGAATGTGAGAATATAAAGGTAGATGAATACCCTGAGAATTCTTGGGATTCAAGAAAGACACTAACAGAGGATGATCAAGAGATTTTGTACATTGAACTAGAAGTGCATGGACGAGAAGATCAAAACAATGTAGAAGAATCGATTCAATTGGCAGAAGAAGAAGAAGCCCCAAGATGTGAATCGATGATACCTATGTATGTGAAAATTAATCATTCTATTGATTAGATCAGAGGTGATAAGAATTACAATGTTCTAACCAGAAGAAATCTCAAATAAAGCACATGTTTGATTTCTAAATTTGAGCCTAAGATGTTAAAAGAAGAAATCAAGGATGATGATTGGGTAAGAGCTATAAAGGAAGAAATTGATCAAATTAAAAAAAATGATACATGGGCACTTGTTCCTAGACTTGAAGATAGAAATGTGATTAGTACCAAATGAGTGTTTAGGAATAAATTGGATGAAGATGGAGATGTTATTAGAAACAAGGAAAGGATTGTATGCAAGGGATATGCACAAGAAGAAGGAATATACTATGGAGAGAGTTTTTATCTAGTAGAAAGACTAGAAGAGGTAAGCATTCTAATTTATTATGCTACTTACATGAAGTTCAAATTTTTCTAGATGGATGTCAAGTCAGTCTTATTGAGTGGAATTCTTCAAGAAGAGTTCTACATAGAAAAACCGGATAGTTTTTCATTGACAAAGGAGAAGGACATTATATGTGATGCAGAGAAAGGATGGAGGATCAAAGAATAGATAGTTCAAACCTTGACACCAAAACAAAAAAACAATGGAAAAATAAGAATAAAATAAATAGGAATCAACATTCTATTTATTGCAACATGTCAGGCTGTAAGGCCTTCCCGGTCATGTACAATTACAAAGATATAAATCTAAGATCTAACACAGATCTTCTACAAGAATCAGATAATTTACCTTCTTCCCAAACATAAAACTTAGATCGAGTACTCAAATCCTCAGATCTGATCTCATTCTCTTTGATATGATTCAATCCAAAATCCTTCCATTCCCTAAGTTAAGAACATAACACTACTTAAATACAAGAGGAAACCAACAGGTTAGCCACAAAACAAACATAGGAGATACCAACAACTAAGACCCACAATACTCATTGATAGATCTAAATTAAATTCCATGCTACATATATTAAATACATCAAGTTGACCTTCCAGATTTGAAAGAACACAAGTCAGAAAGATACACTACTGAGAACCAACAAAATTGTCGAGCACCAGAAAGCTAAAAATGCCAAGCACCAGAAGTGTCAAGCCCCTTGGCCAACATAGGCCGATAAACATTGAAAGCCAAGAATCAACATGTGTTGAGCCCTTCAGTAATTGATATCCTTGTCCAACACTATGACCGAGTAACATCACACGCCAACCAAGCAACACTTCACCAACTAAGATCAAAACACACCAAGTACTCTCAAAATCAGATATATTGTGTGTGATACAGGATTGCAAAGAATCCTAGGATGCTCCTATATTAGACACCTCATGTAAAAGAAGATGTTCCCATAAAGGAAATCATGAACATTGTAAGGGAATTAGAACATGTATGCATATCTATTATTAACCCATATCTCCTCTTGTTGTCTTCACTCTGTCTACTATCCCATTTGGCAAGTGCACCTGACCTATACTTTTCTCATTTCTCCTATTTGCAACTAAGAGAAAATGACTATGACCATCCTCTACACGGTTGACACCATCAACATTTCGGTGAACCAAATCCTCATGAGACTTACTAATAAACTTGATATCATCTACATCTCTCTATATCACTAGTGTCATCATTTGATCCACTATATTCATTAGAAATTTCATTTTCCTTTTATTCTCTACAAGTTCCTTAGAAATGTCATTCTCTTTTCCCTTCAAACTCTCCTTCCTTTCACCCATAGGAATAGGTTCATCAACTCTCTTCTCCTCATGTTTTTCACTGTCACTCAGACACCATATGATAAACGCATATCCCTTAACTTTGTCTTCCTGCAAATATATCATTTTATGCTTGGATCCACCCTACCTTACCACATAAGTATTTGCACAACCATCAAACATAACTTGTTTGTCATATTGCCAAGGTCTACCAGGAAAAATATTACAAGTATCCATAGGAACCATGTCGCACAATATCTCATCATAGTAAGATCCAATCTTGAAATTAACAAGGCATTGTTCCTTAATCCTAACCTTAGACACATCTTGAATCTAACTAATCTGATAAGGATTAGGATGTTTCCTCCTTTCTAAACTCAACTTACTAACCATCTTTTCTAAAAAAATTTTTGAGAAGTGCCACCATCAATTAAGACATTACATGCCTTTAACTTACACTAACATCTCATTCTGATTTTATTTTTCTATGCACAGGTTCACTAACAAATGAAGCCAACCCCTTATTGATAAGTACTTCACCTTTCTCTACATTAATCACCATGTCTTCCTTAGTAGTTAGTGAAAATCTACTTTTAGAACATTGAAAATCCCTATGACCCTTCTCACAACACTAAAAATAAGTACCCATGAAATCATTTCTCCATCTTCCACTTTGTTAACTATTATAGTCTCTAGTGGTTTGACTACTACTAGATCCTTCATCAATCCATTTAGGATTCTCTACCATATTACTTCCAGCAATTGTTTCACCAGTCTAACCACCTCAGTTTCTTTTTTTTTTCTTCCCTCAAACCTCTTATTCAGCTTCTCCTAAATATTCAATGTCATCTGATAAGTATATCCTATTGTTGTCATCTAAATAGTAAGTAACTTTTCTTGTATACTAGGTTTCAAGCCATATATATACCTAGCATCCTTTACTTTATCAGCTTCAGAATGACCAGTCCTAATCAAGATTCTACAAAACTCCTCGGTATACTCTTGAACCAATTTGCTTTCCTCCCTAAAACCTTGCATCATCTTAAACATATCCAATTCATAACCCACTGGAATGAATTGCTTCTTCAAATTTTCAACCATTCAGTTCCATATGATGATCTTGTCTTTACCTCTTCAACTTCTTTCCTATTGAAATTCTCTCCACCATATGTTTCCATGACCTTTTATCTTTGTCTTTGCAAACTGAACTCTATCAGGATCTTCTACTTCTTCATACTCAAATTATTCATCCATCTCATTAATCCAATCGATCAACTCTTTTGACTTAAGGCTTCCAAAAAATATAGAAAATTTGATCTTAGGTCTTTTCCTAATTCTAGATACAGCTCAAAAAAATATAGCCTCCTCTAGATCTCTCACATATTCTACAACTTCTTTGAAATGATCTTCTTCTTCAGACTCTTCACAGTTATATTAGCGTTCTTTAGATGCATTTTTTTTTGCAACTCCTCTTGTAGGTCTCGCACCTTCTTCTGTGAAGCTTGGTAATTTTCAAGATTGAACTCTACCTTAGGTTCCTCTTCTATAATATCCTAGCTCTTCCTAGGAGGCATCTTCAAGATATTTCCAAACCCTCCACAACAAATCACTAACTTCCCAACCCAAGGTCCTAGTGAAACCTAAGTCACCTCGACAATCTATCCACACGCTCAGGAACTTTAGTTGCTCATACCACTTGACACAGAGTAAGGAAGGGGGATACAAGAGTGGATAGTCCAAACCTTGATTCCAAAACAACAACATAGTGGAAACACAACAATAACAGAAATAGGAATCAACATTCAATTTATTGCAACATGTCAGGCTGTAAGGCCTTCCTAGTTACGACCATTTACAAAGATATAAATCTCAGATCTATCATAGACTTTGGAAAGAATCAAGATATTTAACTTCTACCCAAACATACAACTCAGATCCAAAACTTAGATCCTCAGATCTGATATGATCCTCTTCGATCTGATTCAATAAAAAATCCTTCCATGCCCTAAGCTATGAACATAATACTACTTAAATACAAGAGGAAACCAATAGGTCGGCCAAAAAACAAACATAGGAGATACCAAAGGACCATATTTAGGTCCCCACAATACCCAATGATAGATATAAATTAAATTCCATGCTACATATATTAAACACATCAAGTCAGCCTCCCTGATATGAAAGAATACAAGTCAGGAAGCTACACTACCAAGCACCAAAAAAACTGTCGAGCGCAAGAAAGCTAAAACTGTCAAGCACCAGAAGTGCTAGGCCCCTCAGCCAACATATGATGAGCAACACCAAAATTTGTACATCAACATGTGCCAAGCCCTTCAACGAGTGATCTCCTCAACCAACATTGTAACTGAGAAACATCACATACTAAATGAGTAACACTTCACCAACTAAGATCAAAACACACCAGGTACTCTCCAAAGAAAATATATTTGGTGTGACTTAGAATTTCCAATAATCCTAGGACGCTCCTACATCAATATGCAAGCTAGAAAAGGAAATGTATGGACTAAAATAAGCCCCAAGAGCATAGTATGAAAGGTTACATTCCTATCTTATTCATATTAGTTGTAATGGAACAAGTAATGATAGTAGTGTGTATCTTAAAGTTGAAGGAGATAAGTTGTTGTTAGCTGAATTATTTGTTGATGACATTAGCTTTGGAGGAAATGATGAGATGAGCTTGGAATTTTCTGAAGAAATGAAGAAGGAATTTGAAATGTCAATGATTGGGGAGATCAAATTCTTTATTGGATTGCAAGTTTCACAACTGAAGAAAAGCATATATTGAGAGGAACCTCCTACAGTAATATGGTGAAAATGCATGAAATAATAGAATATAGAGAAATAGTAGAACTCAGAGTGAATCTATTGATTGCGGGCCACTTCGAGGGGGTAACCTCCTTTGAGCAAGATCAATACAATAAATTTGTCAATACCCATCAAAGGCCTTAACATACACTTATATACTAAGTACAATCTAGAAAAGTAATACTACCTATGCATGTGGGATAGTAAAATATATTCACGGGATTACTTACAAAGCATATGCATCCAAAAACACTACACTAACAAAACAAATAGAAGGAACACATAGGTTCCTAACATCCCCTCTCTCTTAGAGAAAATCTTTTTCCTCAAAGCTTAAGGTGTGGAAATTTTTGCTGAATCTAAAGAAGGGGTTCCCATGTAGCATCCTCTGGTTGCATTCCGTGCCACTAAATCAAGACCTCAGAGATGGAGCAAGAGCGAAGCTGACGAGTGCGTCGGTCAAGGATTGCCTCAGGCTCCAGGATAATGGATCCTTCCTTATCCATTTTAGGGAGAGCAGTTTGTTCTTTGACATTGGTACCAAGAACTTGCTTGAGATAAGAAATGTGAAATACTGGATGAATGCAGGAAGAAGGAGGAAGTTCCAGTTTATAAGAAACTGAACCAATCTTCTGTAGAACCTTATATGGCCCATAAAATTTTGAGGCCAGCTTATGAAAGCCTTTAAGCTTCAGGGAGGATTGCTTGTATGGCTGTAGATGAAGAAAAACCATATACCCAACTTGAAATGAGCACTCAGAACAATGTTGATCTGCATGTTGTTTCATTCGATTGCGGGCCATGTGAAGATTATCTTGTAAGGTGTGAAGAATCTGATCCCTGGTGCGGAGAACTATGTCAACTGCCTAGACTGGTGAGCTACTGGGAGTGTAGGGAAGGAGCACTGGAGGTTCCTGACCATAGACTGCTTCATATGGAGTCATTTTAGAGGTAGTGTGGTAAGAGGTATTGTACCACTAGTCAGCTAAAGGAAGCCACTTGGCCCACTGATGTTGCTGTTTGGAAGTGAAGTAGGGAAGATAAGTATCCAAGAATTTGTTGATAATTTTGGTCTGACCATAAGTTGTGGGTGATAGCCCCAACTCATCTTCAGTTTGGTGCCAGTTTGTTGAAACAATTCAGTCCAAAAATGACTGGTAAAAGTTGCATCACGATCTGAGACAATGGAAGAAGGGAGGCCATGAAGATGGAAGATCTAGTCCATGAAGATTTGTTCAAATAAGGAGGCAGTATAGGGGTGGCTGAGGGCACAAAAATGAATATATTTAGAGAGATGATCAACCACAACCAAGATCACTATCTTTCTGCCTAATTTAGGAAGCCCTTCAATGAAATCCATAGAAATATCAGTCCAAATCCATGTAGGGATGGGCAAGGGTTCTAGCAAGCCAGGAAGGAGGGTCGTTTCACCCCTGTGGCATTGGTAGGTATCACATTCAGCCACCATCTATTGAATCATCTATTTCATTCCTTTCCAAAAGAAGTTTCACCTTGCCCGCTCATAAGTTTTGAGGAATCTCGAGTGCCCTGCTGAAGAAGAAGCATGGAGTTCATAAAAAATAGCCTGTTGAAAATATGGATTCTGAGGAAGCACTAGACAACCCTTGTATCAGAGAGAAGCACCATCCCAAGAGTAATGCGATACATCAAAAGGATTATTGGCCAGCTGGTGAATGATTTGAGATAAATAAGAGTCACTGACATAGCCCTGCTGAACAGATGCTAACCAATTGGGAATTGGCATAGAAATAGCCAAAAGGGAAGCTTGATCATCAAATGTGCAAGAAAGAGCATCTGCCAGAATATTGTCCTTACCCTTCTTCTAGGTGATCTCATAATCATACCCCATGAGTTTGCTGACCCATTATTGTTGTGTTGGGAAGGATACCCATTGTTCTAGGAAGTATTTCAGACTCTGGTGATCGGTCAATAGCCATCATTTATTTTTTATAAGTAGAGAGGGATAGATTCTTACTAGAAAGGTCTTTGCTAGTGAATGCAATAGGATGGTCATCTTGAAGGAGAACAACACCCAGTCCATTGCCACAAGCATCACTCTCAATAGTAAAGGGCTTGGAAAAATCTGGCATAGCGAGAACAGGTGTATTATACATAGCTTGTGTAATGCCCACCCTAGAATCTTCCTATGTTGGACAGACAAGACTATTGCTTTGACACTTTGGGTTTTATGATGGACTATGATTATTATTTAGTTAGCATTTTATGAGATATTTGAGCATATATAATTGGTTATTGCAGTTAATTGGACATATTAAATGAGTTATGATTTAATGATGAATGGCTAGAAATGAACTATCAGTAAAATGTTTTACATTGATTTGTGTTATGACGTTTATATTATGATTTAACCCTACTGACCCTGTTATGGTTTGATTTTCACTGGTTGATGTGAGTGTAGGATGAGGAGGGGCAGTCGTAGTAACTCCTACGGGAGATCCACACGATGTCGCACTCTCCCTCCTTGTTTGCTACTGTCTATTTATATATAT